>OZ038393.1:3289661-3722161 GCA_964036045.1 Eutreptiella sp. 'Long Island Sound 2002' | reverse complement strand
GGGGAACCACGTAATAACGAGTATGTTCCTGACACAACCGCCATGTATGGCCAGTTCGTTCATGCATGACAACACTGATCTGTTGGTTGAATGCAATGCTCGGGCAGGCATCCATATAAACCTCAAGAATGTATGATTAGATATCCATCAAGAGACCATGGAAGAGTAGAGGACCTGTTTGCACATTTGGAGACAGCAGAGTATTATCCCTGCTTGTGTTGCTGCATTGCCATGCTGTGTAAAGTTCGTAGTGGTTTTTGAGGGTTTCCTATTTGGTGGGATTTACTGACGATGTACGCAGTGCCTGCAAAGTGCGCACGCAGTGCAACAAAAATGATGGAAGTGCGAGCTACTGCAGAGTGAGAGGCTAGGGAGTATAGCTATAGGCTTATTGGTGTAATGACGTGCAAGTATCTAACCATGCCAAATGTGCTGAGCCACAGTGCAAGGCTCCCAGGCTCCAATCTCCATCCTCTTCCAATGTCCTGACCCCCGCCTCTCCTACCCCCTCACTCAAGACAGCATTCAGTACTGATGCAGCATTTAGGTGAGACTCCAACAGAACATTCTGCATGGCCCCATGGGCATGCTGTTGGATTTTACCCCACACCCATTGCATGTGATTTTGTCTTCTTTGCTGGTTCATCAGCCTTGAGCTGAGCACTGCAAATGGATCCATTTCTTGTGGGTACCACGCCTCCCGCCTGCACTCCCTCCCGGCCGGTACCCCCCGTCCCTCCCGAGGCGACCTTGAGGCCACTACGTTTGGATGAGGTCCGCGTCATAAACACAGCCATGTCTAAGTACGGTGAATCCTTCTGACCGTCGCTTTACTGCCTGCAGTGGTTTTGGTCAAGATTCCCCATTTGTGAGCTCGTGGTAGTGGCAAAGAGGGGCCGGGCCTTATCCTTTGCGAATTGTTTCTGCTGGAAGCAGCGTTCTGCTTTGCTTATGTCCCCCACGCAGCCTTCGCTCGTCCACGATTGCTGCGGGGGGTGGGGGGGCGGGGGGCAAATTGTAGTTTTTTGTTTTTAGCATCAGTCAATACCGGTCACAACGGCGAACACCAACTGTTGGTAGTGGCAGGAGGTGCTCAATCTACGGCATCCCATCGGACCCCTGTCCACCCGCCGTCCCCTGCGCAAGTGCTGCGGCTTGGCATAGCCTTGCCTGTGGTGATTTGCGTGTGGGCATCCGTCTCCAATCGACACACGTGGCCTAGGAGCGCAGTGTGCGTAGGTAGGGCGTCTGCATGGGCACTTTGCGGTAGGTTACAAACCACGGAGTGTCCGGCAGTTGACCGTGCAGGTTGATGGTTTTGGTATAAAACAGAGATCAAGGACGCTGAGAGACGGAGAGCGCCAAGTCCGCAACTTAAGTAACAGCCCCAAATCCAGCGCCGCCATTGTGCGGCATCCAAGTCACCTCCCCAAGATCCCTAGTTCGATGGGCGACGAATGGAGTTTAGGTCTTTGCCGCCATTGAAGCCCTTGTGAGTATGCCGGGCCATTCTGCGCATTCTGAGCACAGCATCTCCGTCCAACCCGAACTTGAATAAGCGTCCTTCTGTCAAAACTGAATGTCTAGTTTCGTTGCTAGCCACCTTCAAGGCAGCTTGATGTGGGAGGCTGTTCACATGTGGACCTGGATGCATTCGAACGCATTTATCTGTTGCCATCCGACTCTTGTACTGTACTGTTCTTAGTGAAGAAATACTCAATATGTTGGTGTATCTCAGACTTCGAACCAACACGCGTCCTGCATTGCGTCTCTTGCATGTGTTGATTCCCTGGCCCACGTCCGCTATGGATTTCGGGGCTCCTCCTCTGCGCCCCTTGGGCATTCTTCCCCCCCCCCCCATAAGTGAGTGCCATGGCAGCAGGGATGGGAAGTGAGGAGCTGGCAGGGAGACGAATGCGAGAAATGCGTTTGCATTGAGCTAACTCGGTGCATAGGGGACACCTGTTTGCCGAGGGACCATTTGAAGGTGTGCCGGGGTGGGTGGGGTGGACGTAAGTGGCGGATTAGGGGATTAGTTGACTTATGTTAACAGTTACACCAGTGCCTCTTCTGCTCGTCACGATTCCTACGGTCTGAGAGTCACTCTCTACCATTACTACATGTATCACCCTATGCCTTCACTCCACACCATCACTCTGTATCCCCCCCCCCCCCCCGGTGTCCAACGAACACTTCTGTTCGGACCGTATTAATTTGGGACCTAGTTAATTGGGTACTGAATTAGGTACCGGATTTCAGAACCGCGGTTTCAGGCTAACGGATTGCGGAAATGAGGGGCTGTTGTGATGTATCTTGCAGTCTTGGTGGGCACATTTGTAAAGCAGGTTGTGAGGGAACGGTGTCCCTCAACTACAGGACCTCTATTGCCCACCATGACTGAATGGGCTGGGTATCTTGTGCCTGGGGACGTGTTACGGCCGTTTCACAATATTGTCGCGCGCACCGAACGGTGTGTCCAGCGAACACTCCCGTTCGGACTGTATTAATTTGGGGCCAAATTGTTCGCTGGACACGGGGGGGGGGGGGGCAACACCCTGTGCCTTCACTCGATACCATCACTCCATACCATCACTCTGTACTTTCACTTTATACCATCACTCTATACCATTATTCTTTGCCATTGCTCTCTGCCAGCACTAGATACCATCAGTTTACACCATCACTGTGTATCAACACTCTATGCCATCATTTTATGCTATTATTGTATACTGTGGCTCTATACCATGAGTCTACACCATCACACTCTGGCAAGCTAGATAGAATCTTTGATTCTTTGTCCCCAAATGCCTAGTGTTTTGGGAAATGTGTATTAGTCACACCCACAACACCAATCAAAAACATTTCAGCAACTCTATTCTGAAAATGTACACCCATGCTATCCAACTCCATTGCTTTGTCTTGTTTTGTGTCAAATCTTTCCAAGCAGCAATATTTCAGTACCACATTGCAAATCCACAAAGTAATGTGCAAAACAACAAAGCATTGTGCATATCCATTGATGTCATTCAGTTTTGACAAAGACCCAGGTCCTGTCACTCCCATCATCAGACTGTTGGAGCTTATGGTAGCATTGTATGCCATCAATGTCATATTGGACAATCCACTGTCCAATACATGACCCATATTTTTTTCAGAGCTGCATTGCACCATATGGTGGCATCATATTTACATACCAACTAATATTTTAATTTCTTTACCCTTTTCATGGCTTGGATTTTAGGCATGTCTGTCCAGAAATGTGGGCAGGTCGCAATCACTGTCCAAGTGGAAGGGCACATGAAACAACCATGGAGGTCAAGCATTGAGACCACTCACTCATCTTCAGCACTTGAGCTGTCTGCATCATGTCCATTTTCTACACCTGCGTTGTCTGCATCATCTCTATTTTTTTTACCCTAAACCCTCATCCTCACCACTTTTTGGCTCCTCTTTGTCACCCATTTGACTGCCAATGTCGCCGTCATTATCATTTCCACTTACCACTTTATGTTTGCCTACGTAGTCAAGGGCACCCTAGATGCGAATCTAAGAGTCACCGGCCCCATCAAGCGTCAACAATGTTTCAACTTTTCAAACATGTGAGATATATACACGGTATTGCATCCCCTTCCCATGCCGGCCCCAACCACAGTCTCAACAAAAGACGCCGGTCCCATGCTGGGAGCTTTCCAGTGGACCACTTTTGTAAATCTTCATCATCTCCAAGCAAGGCATCTAGCAACTCACTTTTGTATGTTTTTGCGATTGCACCAACGCCAGCAACTATCGTTTGTAATTTGGCCATACAGTCCGGCGGGTAGAAGTGAAGTTTGGCGCGACATTCCATTTTCATTTTTTGTTTAAATGCTTTATCCTGATTCCTTCACAAATTATCTGTGTGAAACAACCACGGCAGTCATTGCAACAATGAGCGCACTTACCATGAGTGCATTGACCATAAACGCGCTAACCATTAGCACGCAAACCATGAGCGCACTGAGCATATGCCCGCTAACCATGGGCATATTTTGCATGTGCGCTGAGTGCGCGCTAATGTGCCCGCACATTCACATCGCAATTTCCTCTAGGGCCACAGCATAATGGTATCTCCATCCAGGGTTCTCCATAAGTACATAATTCCCAACTCAATTAGAAACTCCGTAGTCATGACAAAAGTGCTGGCTTCATTGTTTCAAAAAACCTACGTGCGATGTGTGTTCCGTGTGCGCTGACCATGAGTGTGGCTTGTGTGCGCATTGAGCCTGGGCTGCCTGCTTAGCAATGCTGCGGAACCCCACCAAGAGGTTGCCGGCAGAATTTAGACACATCCGCTACTTTCAACGCCATCCTATTCAACCCACGTTGCTTGCCGGCTAGACAGTGTTCTAGCTCTCCATTAAGGACGGCGGTGACCGCTTGCTCCAGATCCAAAGCATCTTTGTTAAGTAGATACATCGTATAAACCAAGAATGGGGGGCTTGCAAGCATTTTACGCATGCTTGAAACTTGTTTTTGGCCTTTGCGACGGCTTTTCGGAACCCGTGGCATCTTATTCATCCAATTCCGGCACAAGTTTTTCGCCAGATGCATATTTCAAGATCTGCGTAAAAGAACAAAATATTGCAAGTCGAATGATGTGTGATTTATTTTACCATTTCGTAGAAAATTTTCAAGGTAATTTCATCAAACCTTTTGGTGCAGAAAAGCATGCCAGCTTGATTTTGCGGCTGCGCCCGCTGCTTTTGTCATCTAGCACATCTGCAGCATTGCAATTTTCAGAATTCTAGATACAGATCTCAAAACTTTCATGTTTTTTGTTCTAAGAGTAAGAAAAAGTGCTTTTCCAATGCTTTAGGGTATACTTTAGTTGTATTAGAGCTGCTCTAAGCACTCTTGCATTTTTATCTTAGTATTAGAAAAGTTTATAGTGTTTTCAGCACTGTGTTTTTGCTTCTCCTGCTGCTTGTTGTTGCTGTAGGGTGTCCTGCTGCTGGTTTTGGATGATGAAAAGCTTTTGTTTGTTGAAATACAGTAAAGCCAACTCAATCCAGGATAGCCCAAGCCAATAGTATGCAAGGAGAAGGTAATTCAGGATCAAAGCATGAAGGGCTGCAGTGTAAACAGTGAAAGATGATTAGATATTCACAGAAACTGCAACTCAGGATACATATGAATGCATATTCACAGTGATAGCTGAAATGTTTTGGGAAAAGAGTTAGAAAACTGCCTCAGGATCACTCTCTCTCCATAGTGCCATCTTAGGAGATGTGCACTCTTTGTTTTGGGTCCCATATGTGCTGAGGTGGCATGGTATGTGGCGATGAGGTCACTGCCATGTCACATGGGATCTTCCTACTTAGTTAGGCTGACCAGGAATTGAACCCAGGACCTCTCAAAAAGAGGTGCCTAACCCCCTATGGTGCATACCACTAGGGCAGATAAGTATTCATGGGAAAACATAGATAAATTCATAGGCTCTACCTTAGGTATGTCAGTGCTCAGTCAACTCAGGAAAAGATGTTTTACTTCTGATTGAAAGGGGATTAAGGGGTCCACTCCATATCCTGATTGGGTGTTTGGTTCCATAGGTCAAAATGTGTTCTCACCACTTTTGGCTGGACCAATACTAAGATAAAAATGCATGGTTGCTCAGTGCATCTGTCCTAAAGCAATGGAAAAGCACTTTTTCTTACTCCCCCCTTGTGCTGTGGTGGCCACCACTGTCGCATTTTAGGAAAAAGGGAATTTTTCTTGGCCTTTCCTTGGTTTCCACATCTACTTTAAAATACCTACAGTCTCCCTCACACTGAAAAATGGGCGCTCACCATGGCTGGCGTCCTTTTGCTGCTCTGATTGTACAGTTTCCTACAGAAGACTCAGCGCTCTTGGCGCTGCCGGGGCTCCTGTGGCTTGGTTGGGTTAGATTGGGAGCATGCCAAACATGTGCATATGCATCCCTTCCTCCAAGACGCAGCGTCGACACAACCCAAACGCAAGACACATTATACACACTCGCATGGGTTCTCGTAAACCTGCTGGCGACCTGTGACCTGTCTTAGGGCGTAGGGAGTCGAAAAAGAAATTAATTTGCCCCTTGGTGGGGTCTTGGTTCTGCTCAGTCTCTCCAGGCACCTGCGTTTCGGCCCGAACACAGCCTACTCAGCGAGGCTGCGCGTGGGTATTTGCAGAGGCAGGAATGGGAGAATTATGGACGAATCCACGCAAAAACGAAGCGACGACACCAAAATCCGTCAAATGACGGCGTAGAATTTTTCTGAAACGACACACCTGAGTAGAATCCAATTGTGCATCAAAGGCACATTTTTATAGAAATTATAGTCATCTCTGGATTTTTTAAGTCCAGAAATTCATACGCATAAAATGGCGGCGCGCAGGAGCGGCTCCTAGCGAAGCGCCGGAAAATGGAAAAATAATGGAATTATAAACGTATGTATCACGTAGTCTTGAAAATGACGAGACACACATTAATAAACAAACATACAGATTCAACCCACACTAATAGAAGCTTCAAAAATTCAAGAATTCGAAAATCAATTGAAAAGACTTCAATGAATCAGGTATAAACTACAGGTATGCTCGTCTTGCATGCCGCATACACATTGCTCGTCTCGTGTCTCCGTGAACGAGTCGTGTAGCAGCGTTAACAACGATAACCACGATAGGACGCGGTAGAGGGATTGATTAGAAAGATTGCAGATGATTAGCGGTCAGATCAGGGTGATTAGTCATACACACAAGTGCATAGCAACGTTCTTCGCGTGCGCCCCTTTTGTTTTCTCTCCTTGCTTCACTTCCCAGCGGTAGGTAAGGTAGGTACGCCCAGGCGGGGCCACCCCCTGGTGGAGTCAAGATTGTTGTGGAGATGGGCAGGTTTGCCCAACGTGATTGTGCATAGTCGTGCATGCACACACGCATTAAAGGGTAGGCCACGCGAAGTGCGCACGGTAAACCTTGTTTAGGCTACCCAGGGGCTCCTCGGTACGTTCTTTAAGAGAACCTGAGGAGTCCCTTAACGCTTGCTTGCTTGATAAGGGTAGCTGCTCCATGCAGCGTGTTTGTGGACAGCGTATTATAGGGCACACTGAGAAGGGTATAATACCTGGAGTGTGCCTTGGTTCCTCCGCCGCAAACGCCCTTTCATTTGCCTTTGTTTTACAGGTGGGCAGGTAGGGTGAGTGGTGCAGCAGCATTTTTTTATGCCCTGCTAAACAGGGGCGCAGATCACACAAACAAGTAACTCCGCTCCGCCTGTGGCAGAGCAGGGAGTCCGACTTCATCGACATCTGCGCCTTGCACACGAGAGCACTCCTTCCCTCCAGGCCCTCACAGGGGAAACGCGTTGTGGCGTCCCCTGTGAGGCCACAGTTGCTTAGCAGCGCTGTGTTCTCTTGTCATTTCACAGGTGGGTCGCTAGGACCCTCGAGAACTTCCTCTTCGCAACGCCAAGTAGAGTGTGCGTGTAGGAGTGGTAGTCCTGCGTGGGGGCTAGAGCCAGTTGCCCAGCGCTCGCCCACCAGGATGGTGCCACTGTAGGGTGTGTAGGACCTGTAGGGGGCGTGTCACTGTCCCACCCTTTTCCTGCAATTTTAGCTGGGTTGGTGGGCTGTGACAGTGGGTTAGGTTAGTGTTTTTGGCCACATAGCAAACAGGCGTTTTGCATGCCTTCATAGCTTTTGGCCACCCCTCCCTTTAGTAGACAGGTAGGTAGGGAAAACAATACCTGGATTAACACTCTGGGTATTCCCCCAAGGTTTTGCGCCAGCACAGAAATTGGGCGCATAGGGGAGGGGAGACCCGGGGCGTACCCCGTGGCATCAATAAGCCAACCCTCCAGGTTTAGCAAGGGCGCAGACTTGGGTATAATTAGGACACCACTTCTGCGGCTTGCTCTCAGGACCTTAGGACTAGCACACTCACACATACGCTTTGGCAGGTAAGGGTAAGGTTCAGTCCCTAGCTTTATTCTTGGAGGCAAGCGTCTCAGCGAGCCTCAACAACTCACCAAGGTTGTTCTGGGACAAGTAGTCAACCAGAACTGAGTTTAGGCGTCCCTCAGGTAGAACAAATGCAGAGAAGGGCTCCCAGGTGGCCTCTTCGACTCCAAACCCTTCCCAGAGGGTGAGGAAGCGCCAACCCTGGCGATAGCGGTGGCGTAGGACAGACTTCACCAGGTAGAAGCCCTCCTTAGCCATCTCCTCGGCGTTCATGTCGGGGAGTTCACCTTCAACTTCCATAGGGCTGGCAGCCCCTTGTAGGTCCAGAGCGGCGATTTCCTCGTCGTTCAGCTCCCACTCCTCCCCACAGAGGTCTTCAGGATCATGGTAGCGCTTCAGGTGTTGAGCGGCGCACACCAGGGTCCCCCCTAGACGGGGAGAACACCGCACGGTGATACGGTGTCCATCCACAGATAGGATCTTGTACGGCCCGAAGTATGGGTCATCGCTGGTAGAGCGTGGCCAGGCGGGTAGTCGACTGTGGTGCACCAGCACCCAGTCCCCTTCTTGGTAGGTGGCCGGTACACGGTGCTTGTTCTTCTTGTTCCACTGACGCTCCCTCACTCTCTGGAGCATAGCCTTGGCCTTGTCCACCTTCGCTTGTTGCTCTTGGACCCATTCACCCACAGAAGAATGGGTGTCCTCTGGATAGGGGGCATGTAGGAACCATGCCGGGCGCCCCATGAATAGCTCATGTGGCGAGTAGCCAGTAGCTGAACTCTCTTGGGAGTTCATCATCAAGGATATGACGGGGAGTAGTCTCACCCAGTCTCGGGTGCGTTCAGTTTTGCACCATATCCTGACGTTCTCCTTCAGGACACGAATCTGTCGCTCACATAGGGGGTTGCTCGTGTGGGAGTAGGGAATCCCCGTAGACACCTGGACATTGAGGGACCTCAGGACCCTCTTGTACCAGCCAGTATCTGAGCGTACTCGTACGTCCTCATCGGAGTTGATCTCCTTGGGCGCCCCATAGACACAAAACCACTCCTCCAGGAGTATCTTGATAGTCTCCTCTCCGGTAATGTGCTTGGTACATGGGAACACCCTGGTAAACCTGGTCAACCCACAGGTTACCACGAGGGCGAAGTCATAGCCCCCGAACTTCGGCATCTCCGTGTAGTCCACGTATAGAACACTGTTAGCACAGTGAGGGATGGGCAGGGTCGAGTAGAGACCTCTGTCCCTGATATCCCCTGGTTTACAGGACCTGCACGGGCACTTGTCCACGATAGGCAGGAGCGTCTTCCGCAGCTGGTCGTCAGTCCACGTAGTGTGGAACCACTGCTTGAACAGCCTCAGGGTACGGTCAGCACCCACATGACCACTGGACTCATGGGTCCACTTCAGCAGCGCTGGGACTCGGTCACTAGGCACCACGATGCGGTCCTCGTGCCAGAGGTAGCTCTTGTCCCGCTTCCACTGGTCTTGGTTGACCAGGAGGGGTTCAAGGCGTTTCTCCAGGCGCCGGTAGATATCCCCAAACTCCTGTAGGTACTCCGATTGTTGGAGTCCATCCAGCGGGCGTATCATGGTCATGTTCAGGTCCAGGTGTACGTCCATACGGCTGAACGCTTCCTTAGCCAGCGCTTCAGACCGGGCACCAATCAGGGCGTCGAAGTTGTTGCGGCTGATGTAGTCGGCACACTCGTTCTTCACTCCCTGGATATGGTGTACCGTCAGCCGTAGTTGACTGAGGTAGGTCCACCAGCGACGTAGCTTGGCCTTCTCAGGTGGGGGGCCCTTCTGGAAACTGCGGACCGGTTCTTGGTCGCATAGCCAGACCACAGGGTTACTCCCCAACAGTCGTGCTTGTGAGGATAGCACCAGCATACCCGCGAGCAGTTCCTGCTCATAGGTGGAGTAGTTCCCCCTGGCCTGGTTCCACTTCCAGTTCCAGTGGCCCAGAGGTACTAGGACCCACTTGTCGTCAGGGTAGCTATGCTTGAGGGTTCCATCTCCGTTGAGACCTTCCGTCCCCCATTGGGAAATGGCCGAGTCGAACTCCTCCTTCTCTAGTGCTTGCCACTGGAACAACGTTCCACCACCGCCCACATTGCTGGCGTCGGTCACCAGGATAATCTCCCCTTGTGCCCTAGGCACGCCCAAGCACTTAGCGTTGGCTACCTTGTCTTTGAGCTCGTCAAACGCTTGTTGCTCTTGTGGGCCCCAGCGCCAAGTAGTACTCTTCTTGATCAAGTCAGTCAGTACCGCGCTGGTGTAGGTGAAGTTTTTGATGTGGCGGCGATAGAAGTTGCACGCCCCAATGAAACTGCGTACATCATGAAGTCCTTTCTTGGGGTCTTCGTGTCGTACCTTAGCATCCATCAGGGGTTTGGCCTTAGAGGCCGCTGGGGTCCACCACCCATAGCCAACGTCAAACCCCAGGTACTGCATGGTCTCCTGCATGAACTCACACTTCTCCAGCTTGAGTCGTGTGTGGTTCTCCTGGCAGACCGCAAAGAACTCACCCAAGAGGATTAGGTGATCCTCCTGGGTATTGGTCCCGAGGCATACATCGTCGATGTGAGCCTCCATCTGGGCCCCACGGGATATGAGCTCCTGCACCTTAGGTCTCCTTCGTAGGATGGACAAGATCTTGTTCATCAGCTCTTGGAACAGAGCGGGGGCGTTAGCCACGCCGAATGGCATGACCTTCCACTTGAATACCCTCCCCTGAGGGGTGATGAAGGCCAGTAGTTCCTGCGCGTTGGGCGTCAGGTCCACTTGCCAGAGTCCACTTCGCTTGTCCATCTTGGTCTTGTAGCGACAGGAGGCTATCTTCTCCAGGGTAGACTCCATATTGGGAATGGACCCTGAGTGGTTCAGCGTCTTCTTGTTCAGCTCTCCATAGTCCAGTACCAGCCGTTTGGCTGTAGACCCAGGTTTAGCCACCAGGAAACAGGGGCTGCAGTGTAGGGGGTAGTCCCCATCCTTGTACTCCAGGACTAGGCCAGCGTCGATACATTCTTGTATCTGTCGCTCAATCTCGTCGGCCTGCTCTTTAGGAGCTGGATAGGGTCTCCTCCGGATCTTGTGACCCACGAACTCGGGTTTCAGCTTGAGGTCCATCTGTACCAGCTTGTCGCATGAGGCTGGAGGGGGTAATTCTCCGAACACCTCCAGATAGGTCCTTATCAGCTTTTGTACCCGCGGGTCCAGTACCTTGATCTTGTCCTCCATGTCCTCGTCGGAGTGTAAGTTGCTTGCCCCTTGAATAGACGTCGGGAGGTGGTCCTCCACCGACTCTTCGCCCGCGGTAGCATCCTTCAGCCCTTGGTAGGCATACAGAAGGTCTTGCTCAACCATCTCCGGTGGACGATGGCAACATAGGCACGCTTTAGGGGGTTCACATACACATTCCTCCGAGAGGTCGTCCTCCTCTGGGGTCCTCACATGGGCACCCCATACGCTCTTCATGAGCTTGAGATCTACCTCCCTTTGCCAGGTGGTGATCTTCTGTTCGAGGTCCTCCTTCAGTTGGGATAGGTCTCCCATCCGTCCTTGCTTCAGTGGCCATGAGCTGCGGGTAGGCTTCGCGTAGCATAGCTTTTTCGCCACCAACTTCCTCTTGGAATCCACATACTCCCTGAGCCTGGATCGAGGGTCCAGCTCTTCATCCACGGGGTCTTCCACCCTCATGGAGAGTAGGGGTTTTAGTGGGGCGACGTACTCGGCGTTCTCCACTTCTTCCACCGCAGTCTGCACGAAGAAGGCGTCGTGCTCAGTTTCGTCGTCTGAGTGGATAGAGCTAGGTAGCTCAGATAGTCCACAATCAGAGACTCCATCAGGGACAGGTACATGACAGGGAGAGTTGGGGGCGTTGGTGTCAGTCACGACGTACTCATCTCCTCCGGGTGTAGTTTCAACAGCATCTTGAGGTCGTAGGCGATCCTTCAAGTCACCCAAGGCGAGTCCATCGCTTTCTCGTTGTATAGCCTGGACCAGAGTAGGGTCCAGGTCTTCCCAGGGGATGGTGGTAAGACTTCCGTCCACCACGCTGAGCATACTCCCCCATCCGGGCTTCCCAATGGGCGTCTTGCGTCCCAGAGGCACGTAGATGGCCTCATCAGGTAACCGCACCGAGCTGATAGTCATCTTGTCAAGGAGGGTTCGCCAGTACTCGTTGCCCCCATGGGCTCCCCAATCGGGGGAACACAGGACCATACGGGAACGTTCCAAGGCCACCTTGGTCAGCACCTTCCCCAGTTCACTGAATCTGGGGTTCCCGTAGGCCATCCCGAAAGAGGGCCAGTAAAATTTGTAGCTGCAGTTCTTCCCCTTGCTGCAGTATAGGTCCAGTACATGCTGCTTGTCGCTGGCGAACAGTTCCACACTTAGGTCTTCTCGAGAGTAACCCAACTCCTTCAGACCTTGGTCTAGGACTTCCCCCAATAGTTGATAGTCCTCAGTTTTGGAGGCCGCCATCATGTTCGAGGGCTCCTCCTTCGATAGTCTCAGGTAACTCGAGGTATGTTCCGACTGCTCCAGTGGCACAGACTCTCTGCCACTGCCGTGGTCCACGTACAGGAGGTAGGGCGCTTGCAGCGTCAGGGATTGTATCTGGGAATGCTGCACGAAGAAGTCAGTACCCAGTACAAAGTCGAAGGCATCAGTGTCCATCACATAGAACCGATGGGCGATAGTCCTGGAGCCCATAGGTACCTCCACTTCGCAGTCCCCGCAGCTGTGCACCACATGTCCATCCCCCATCCGTATAGCGGCGGTGGTCATGGTGTTCTTCAGGCTCCCACAAGGTAAAATTTTCTTGGCCACTATCGATATTGTGGCTCCAGTATCCAGTACCCCCAGGTATTCACGTCCCCCTAGTCGGATACGTACCCAAAACACCAGGTCTTGGGTGCCACCAGAGCGTCCCCGTCAGAACTCCGCGGGACAGGTCACCTCGAACCCCTTGTTCCGCAATTTGCGGGCCATCCTCATGAAACGGCTTCTCTTCTTGGCGTTGCCGTCGTCACCACCTTCATGCTCACGCTTGGCTCCTTGTTCTTGCTGGGCCTGCGTCTGTGAGCGTGTGGTAGGTCCAGACTGCCCTCCAGAGGGCTCGGAGTTCCCCCCTGGATTAGGGTTGGGGTTACCTCCGTTCTTGTCCTTGTTCTTGTTGTCGTTCTGGCGATTAGCGCCTCCTCCTCGTCCGCCTTGACCCTTGTCTTGACCACCTTGACCACGTCCTTTCGACTTGCCCTTGCCGGAGTCGTTGCCTTTGGCCTTGCCTCCACCTTTGCCTGAGCTTTTGCCAGGATCTTCCCCCTTAAGCTTCGCCGATAGGCGTTGCTTATGGTAACACTCGTCCTCATAGTGCTTCCGCTTACCGCAGAATGCACACGTGATGGTGCAGCGGTAATGATCCGGCATCTTCACCTTGGCGCCGGTGATCTTTTCCTGCTGCTTCCCCTGGACAACAAAGCAGTCTCGCTGCTCGCAGTCGGAGGCATGCTGCAGGTGGCCCTGTTCATCTCTGGCATCACACCAGAATAGCTCCTTCACGTTCTCCATTAGGCGGGCGTGGGCGTGTTTGGGGGTAGTCCCCTGCCCAGGTCGGGACCCTTGGTACCCTTTGCCTCCAGAACCTCCACCACCAGGACGGTAGTGGTTCAGGTGTTGGTCGCTCTCCTTCTCCAGCGCCATCTCCAGGAGCAGCACGCATAGATCCTCGTAGCGGAGGGATCTAGCCTTGCGCTCAGCCGTCAGACGGCACTCGTCCCATAGCTCACGGGGGAGCTTGGAGCACAACCAAAACAGCAGGCCGTCGCTGCTGTAGGAACCGGGCGTCAGTCGTCCAGCCCAGTGGTCCAGGTCCGCCAACAGCTCGGAGACCCTGCCAGGTTTGGGGTTGTTGGGCAGGACGGGCAGGTTCTGGATCTCGGCCCTGATGGAGAGGTCTGTCTCGTAGGTTGGGTACTGCCTCTCCAGGGCAACCAACACGTCGGCAAAGGTGGCGGAGTTGGTGACGATCTGCCTGACCTGCTTCTCCAGGTACTTCGTCTTGCAGCACTGCAGGAGCAGGTCGCACTTCACTCGCCCACTCGCGTGGGTTTGGCCGGTCAGTCGTAGGAACTGGCCAAAGTTCTCAGCGAACTCGCTGAGGTCCTTGCCTGTGAATTCAGGCAGGTTCACCACTATCTTGGAGGTGGCAATAGCCTT
The DNA here is from genome assembly GCA_964036045.1 of Eutreptiella sp. 'Long Island Sound 2002'. Classification (NCBI taxonomy): domain Eukaryota; phylum Euglenozoa; class Euglenophyceae; order Eutreptiales; family Eutreptiaceae; genus Eutreptiella; species Eutreptiella sp. 'Long Island Sound 2002'. The sequence goes on along the minus strand of OZ038393.1, from coordinate 3,707,981 downwards.
CGCCTCCTGAGCTCGGCGTCCTTCAGGGCGTCGGGTCTTCTTCTTCTTCTTCTTCTTCTTCTTACCCTTGGGGTCCTCGGGGTCCTCAGGGTCTTCGTCATCCGATGGCGAAGAAGAAGTCATCGAAGGCGGCCCATCATCAGAGGGGTCTCCGCCTAGATCACTGGAGCCATAAGGCTCCACGTCCACCATAGCCCTTAGGGCTGTCAGCCCCAGCTGGTCCAGCTCGGCCCTCGTCGAGTTCGTCACGTGACTGTAGGGCGGCTGGGCTGTCCTCGGGACGAATGGGCTTCTCGGTACTGCTGCAGGAGTCGGCATCGGTCGGCTCCTCAGGCTCCCCAGGGTATTCGTCAACCCTGCCGCCAGGTGGTTAGCCTGTACTCGGTGGGGTGACATTCCCACTGTCGTAGGTGACGCATGGGACGGGATCATCAGGGGCTGCAGTTTCTCCCTGATCTCTTGCGTGAGGTCGCTCACGATTTGCGAAGTGGCTCCTCGGAGCACCTCATTGATCTCCGACCGCGTCAGGGACCTGTTGGAGGATCTTCCCGATCCTCTACTCTTGCCTCCCAGAGACTCTGGTCCTCTCCTCAACCCACTCAGGGGTGCATACCCAGGTGCACACCCAGGAGCATACCCAGGAGCTTCCATGTAGGTTCCAGTGGCGTGGAGTGGATGGGGATGGTCAGCCGCATACCAACGCGGCGCAGAGCTGGAAGCCACCGGCTCACTGGCAGTAGTTGCCTCAAGGAGCGCAGTGGTAGGTGGGCCCATGCCATAGGCGGGGTAGTGAGGCATGCCAGTAAAGCCTGTGCCCTCTGCCATAGGCTGGTTGGTTGTGGAAGTGGATGTAGCGGCGGCTGGGTGTGTGGTGGTTATGGGAGAGGGTGATGCTTGGAGGCCAGAAGCGCTTGGTGCGCCTTCGAAGGTAGGGACATCCGTCGGGTCTTGCCCTTGCTCCTCTCCTTCGTCTGCTCCTTCTCCAGCATCCTTCTCGCTCTCGTTTCCTCTCTTCCTCTTCACAGGCTGAGGCTGAGAGACCATTTCCTTCACCGACAGGGCCCCAAAGGCCGTCTGGAGGCCATCCAAGGAGTCCTCCGCCGTATCCATTTGCCCATGTAAGGGCTCCACCGAAGGTACAGCGTCAGGCGCCGGCCTTGCCGGTGTCTCTGGCGCTGGCGCTGTGTTCACCTCGGCGTCCACTCTTCCTGGATCCATCTTAATCCACCCTTCTGCTTATGTTTGCCTGCTCGGAGCACTGGTTGTACGGCGCGGGGTCGCTGCCGGTGCACAGAGAGAGGCTGCCTCTTGCTACCAGAAAAGTTTATAGTGTTTTCAGCACTGTGTTTTTGCTTCTCCTGCTGCTTGTTGTTGCCGTAGGGTGTCCTGCTGCTGGTTTTGGATGATGAAAAGCTTTTGTTTGTTGAAATACAGTAAAGCCAACTCAATCCAGGATAGCCCAAGCCAATAGTATGCAAGGAGAAGGTAATTCAGGATCAAAGCATGAAGGGCTGCAGTGTAAACAGTGAAAGATGATTAGATATTCACAGAAACTGCAACTCAGGATACATATGAATGCATATTCACAGTGATAGCTGAAATGTTTTGGGAAAAGAGTTAGAAAACTGCCTCAGGATCACTCTCTCTCCATAGTGCCATCTTAGGAGATGTGCACTCTTTGTTTTGGGTCCCATATGTGCTGAGGTGGCATGGTATGTGGCGATGAGGTCACTGCCATGTCACATGGGATCTTCCTACTTAGTTAGGCTGACCAGGAATTGAACCCAGGACCTCTCAAAAAGAGGTGCCTAACCCCCTATGGTGCATACCACTAGGGCAGATAAGTATTCATGGGAAAACATAGATAAATTCATAGGCTCTACCTTAGGTATGTCAGTGCTCAGTCAACTCAGGAAAAGATGTTTTACTTCTGATTGAAAGGGGATTAAGGGGTCCACTCCATATCCTGATTGGGTGTTTGGTTCCATAGGTCAAAATGTGTTCTCACCACTTTTGGCTGGACCAATACTAAGATAAAAATGCATGGTTGCTCAGTGCATCTCTAATACAACTAGAGTATGTCCTAAAGCAATGGAAAAGCACTTTTTCTTACTGTATTGGCCTAACCAAAATGGGTGATAACACATTTTGACCTATGGAACCAAACACTAAATCACGATGTTGTGTGGTCCCCTTAATCCCCAAGCAATGTGAACGAAAACATCCTTTTCTGGGTTGACTGAGGCACCGATATACTGAGGTAGAGCCTATAAATTTGTCTATGTTTTCTCATGAATTCTTAGCTATCCTAGTGGTATGCACCCTAGGGGTTGGGGTACCTCTTTTTGAGAGGTCCTGGGTTCAATACCCAGTCAGCCTAGCTAAGTAGGAAGTTCCCATGTGACATGGCAGTGACCTCGGCGCCACAAGCCATGCCACCTCAGCACCTATGGGACCAAAAACAAAGAGTGCACATCCCGAAGATGGCACTATGGCGAGAGTGAGCCCTTGGGGCAGTTTTCCATATTTGTTTTCCTCAATCTTTGTAAAATATTTCCGAGTTGCATCAAGTGTCTATCCGCTGTAGTTATTGTGGGTTTCCTTTGCTGATATCTCATTGCATCTAACTCATTTGACTGCAGCCCTTCTATGCTTTGATCGTGTTGTGAACTCTACTTGCTTATCTCTGGCATTGGGTTATCCTGGGGTGTTTGTATTTCAATAACAAAACTTTTTCTTCATCAAAAACAAGCAGCAGAAACCCTACACCAGCAGCAAGCAGCAGGAGAGGTACAACAAAGAGTTGAAAGAACTCTTTTAAAACTTTCTGGTAGTAGAGCGCTGACAGCCTCTGCGTGCCGGCAGCAACCCCGTGCCGTACACTCAGCGCGCCGAGGACTGTCTTGAGCAAGAAGGGCGAGTATGGACACCAAGAAGGAGGACACCGACGCGGTGACGGCGCCTGAGGCACCAGCAATGCCAGCGCCTCAAGAGCCTGGACCCGGACCTGACGATGTACCTTCGGTGCCCTTACATGGGCCAGTGGACGCGGCTGATGACTCACTGGAGGGACACTGATCATCCTTCAAGGGTCTCTCAGTAGAGGAGGTGGAGACCAACCCTGTGAAGAGAAAGCGGAAGAGAGAGAAGGATGCAAGAGATAGCACGGCAGACGAAGGAGTGGAACATGGGCGCAACCCTACGGTGGATGCAACAAGCACAACCAGACAACCACCCTTCGAGAGTGCACCAAGCGCCTCTGGCCTCCACCCATCACCCTCTCCTACAACCACCACACTCACAACTCCAGGCCGAGCCGCTACATGATCCACACCCATAACCACCCCGCCTACGGCTGTGACGGCCGAGGGTATAGGCTCTACTGGAATGCCTGCCCCTGCCTATCCTGTCTATGATGTGGACCCATTCACGGCTGAGGGCACAAGCTTTACGGGTATGCCTGCCCCGGCCTATCCAGCCTATTGTGTTGACCTACCCGCCACTGCGCGGCCCAAGGCAACTACTGCCAGTGAGCCAATGGCTTCAGGCTCTGCGCCGCCCTGGTATGCGGCAGAGCCACATCATCACCATCACCATCACCATGAGTTTCCTGGGTATACTACCCTGAGCGGGCTGAGGAGAGGGCATGTGTACGCGCTGATGGCTTTTATGTTCGTCCTGCTCTGTTGTGGCCTAGTGCGCTGACCAGAGGAGACCTGTTTCAGCATGAGGCCTGCCCTATCTCAGTGAAAGCCACCAAAACAGGCTGGTCCTCAGAGGACATTTTTATCGAGTGGCTGAGGGAGTTTGCCTCCCTCACCAGCCCAACTGCAAACCCCCATAAGGCTGTGGTCCTCATTGTGGATGGCAGCAAAACCCATTTAACAAGAGCCATCATTGAGGAGGCTGTAAAGTTAGGAGTGCACCTTGTGGCGCTCCCCAGCCACTTGACTGATGTGGTCCAACCTCTGGATCTGAGTGTTTTTAAGCCTTTCAAGGTAGCGCTGAAAAAAGACAGCGCGACTGGCGCGCGAAGAACAGAGGCAAGAGCATCACACCCTCTCTGTTTGTGAAACTTGTCACTGAGTCTTGGATGCAGTGTGTCACCGCTAATGTCATCATGAGTGGGTTCAGGAGGGCAGGCATCACTCCATTCTCCCCGGAAAATTTTCTTGCCAACTTGGATCCCTGTCGTCTGGCCTATCAAGCACCGCCTCCATCTGCTGCAGAACCTGCTGCAGAACCTGCTGCTGAAGCTGTGCTACCCTCACTCGAAGCATCTCCCCAGAGAGTTCAGAAGGTAGATTTCCAGTGCCAGGCCACTAGTCGAGCAATCAACATGGCCACTCGGCATGACCCATGGTGTAATAGATCTCTAGTTGTATCCAAATCCATGTCTCTTTGATGTTTTAGATTATACTAGAAACCAGCAGAGCAACAAGGCGGTGCACACCAGATGATGATCGATCAATCCGTCCAAATCATGTAAGAACAAGGCCCTGCGGAACAGTGCAGCAATACTGCAATCAGGGCCAACAAAGTCAGTGTTATTGATTTCTAATTTGTTTTCGCAGTGTCGCCATCGCTCGCAATGCTCGCGATCTCTGCGACAGTCCTATTCAGTTACAATGGAACATGAGGCTTGGTGGTTTTGTCACTTCCCAGTCTTTCAGAGAAGCAGCGGCCAATTATGAGAAAGAACAGGAGAGGAACAAGGAAAGGCCTGCAGCAAGGCGCCAAGCAGGACGTGTAAGGCCTTGGGCCTTGCCACACCACCAACAACCAAGGGCAAAGAGGGCACGGCAGGACCCCCCCCCAGACGACAGTGCGGTGGCGCACGCAGACCCAGAACCCTCAGCCCCCCCCCCCCAAGGACGTGGAACACAGTTCCGACTCCGATGGAGACTTTGTCCCCACAGTCTATGTGTCATATTGCTCAAGCTCTTAAGGACAAGTGTAAGGGAAGTGTGTTCCTCAACACGACAATCCTACAGAAACAAAAATACTGCGACACAATTTTGCAACCTTGCAGCTTGTGTCAGTGCGTGGGTGCTTCAGGGCAAGGTAAGAAAGGCAAGGAAGACATCATGCAGGGCCAAGAAACATATTTCAAAAACAAAAAAAAGCAAGGTTTTTGTATGAAAATGGAAAGAAAACATTTTGCAGGGCCAAGAAACATTTTGCAAACAAAAAGGCAAGGTTTTGGTGTTGTTTTTCTGTCTATTTTGAAAATTGGGACAACTGGACCCACAACTGGTCACTGGACTGAAAACTGGTCATTTTACCTTAGGTGCAACTTACATGCAATGGATAGCAAACAAATGCGGCAAAGAAAACATCAACCAAAGAAACAATACAAATCAAAGCAAACAAGCAGAGGAGAGCTACAAGAGAGAGTCAGAGCAACCTCAGTGGAATGAGTTTGATATTGGTTAAGATAATTTACGTGGCGACTCACACTGGATGATGCCGGGTCTCTGATCATATGCTTATAACGAAATCCGATGACCATGTTTAGACCACTAGAAAACAAAACATCATACACCACATCATGTAAAGTGTTTGTGGAAAAAAAGGTTGACATGAATTCGTCGTGCTTTGTGCAGATTTTATTTTTTCTAGTGCCAGGCACCATGAAAAAGAAAGCCTTGCTACATTAAAACAATGGTGTTGCCACTTTGTGCACATTATTTACATTGCAAAATGGGCGGCTAGAAATGCCAAATAAGAGAAGAAACAATTCATCTTAAGCAACAATAATGCAAATATTTGCTCCGATAGCTTGTATACCATCTACCTTAACCGAACACCCAAACCGACGTGTACACATTTTTTTAGTGAACTCCGTTGTATTAACAATTGGGTCAGTTTTGCCAAATGGCTAATTGTTGGCCATTGGTACACGGACTTTTTCCAAGGTTTTTCCAAGGTTGCCCCTAAGATGGGTTTGAATGATCATTTGGTGACAATATGGGTACTTGAGCACCCATGGGGACCCACATAGTGGCCACTGGGCCAATCTAGCCCAAGCCATGGCCCCCCCAAAAGCTTCAAAACTGCTGTTTGTAGGTGGTTCAATAGCATTACACAAACGGTTCCCCAACCCCATAAAAAAAGCCCCCTAAGGGGGGGGGGGGGATGTTGAACAAGCAAGGGTCCAAACCTCGTGTAGTAAGCGGCAGAGCAGCAGCAAGCAAGGTAGTACCCGGACCTGCTTCAGTGTGTGTGCATATGACCATTGACCGATGCAAACATTGATCAACATTTGCGAATGTTTAAAAGCGAGATCCCATTTCCGAACAAGTAAAATCAATTCACTCACAGGCCGGTATGCACAAGCAAAGAGTGAATGGTTCGACACTAATATCAAGCTCAGTCCTAATCCTAGCTCTTGAGTAAGCTGATGAGGTAAGGTTCTGAAAACAAAGATGACCGGAAACATTGTATCTATTTTTGGAAACTGTTTTAGATCTATTGTCACAGGACAAAATTGAAAAATGTTCAATATACTGAGAACCTACTTGACCTCACAAAACCAGCCCCGCTGGGATGCTTGGGAAACCTGTTGAAAAAACCTCACAATTTACCTTGTTGGAAAATTTTACAAATTCTTGTGTGCACTGTGTCTCGAACGACTGTCACCCACAGGTGCAGCAGCTGGGAGCACATACTCAGCAACTACTGCCATATTATATCCCACTGAATAATCAAAACAGGACCAACACGATACCTTGCAGCCATAGCATAGGCCATAGCAGCGAATCAACACATGCCAGTCCCCCAGTTCACCCCTGTTGTATGGCTTTCATCTTCGATGATTCTGTATCTCTTCTGCAAAGAAAATTGTATGCATATTTGTTATGCAACTGCTGCTTGTGAGTCACGTAAACAACTCACATGGAACAACTCAGCACTTTGGGGCAGTTTCAAATGCTTCACTCACTAACCACTTTGTCTTCTGGTCGACATGCTTATGTCCCTCGGCTCTGCTCCTTCGCCGGTTCCGCTCTTTGCTTCCTTCCTGTCTATGTTACCGCTTGCCAGTGTTCCCCACATTTCACAGGATCCTGTCCTTGCGTCATGATCCCCTCAGGCTATGGCTGCTTGACCAATATATTTGACACCATTTACTAACTTTTAGCCATGCGTGTGTCTTCAGTGGACGGCCATCAGATTACTGCAGCTTGCTTACAATTGGACGGAACAAACAATTGAATGCCAAACAGCAAACCAACTGGTCAAGCAGAATGTACAAAAATGGCCATCTGGATCAGGTAAAACTTGGTCAGAATGTCAATACTGAGGAACGCTGCAAAAATAAGACCGCACACCCGAAAGGTACACAGGAACCAAAATGGCAGAGCAGCCAGGGAAAAAAACATACAAACCCTGAGCCAAGAGGATAAAATTGGGCAATGTTTAGATTGGACATAACATGGTCAAACTTTGGCACTGCTACAGAGATAGAGTGCGTTGCTCTACTTGAAAAATCTGAATTTCCTATTCTGTGCAGAGCATACAGCAGAAAAGGCTGAAGAATCTTTTGTTTGTTTTCTTTGACTTTGTTGTCACCGAAGTGGATTGTGTGCGTTGGCTTCACAATGCTATGCAACACCAGGAGGCCTGGGGGGAGCACTGTGCTTCAAAAAGGGGGGGTTCATGAGCAATCACAAAGGCAGTGGGAGGTGTGACCCCAGGAGGAAGTGTTGCAGGCCAGGGGCCAAGGGCTGTGTGAAGGGGACAAGGGTCCACGGGGCTGGTGAGCAAGTGTTGGCGTTGGGCTTGAGGGAGGCATGGTTTTGAAGGAAAGCCATCTCTAACGTGAACCGACGTAACATGAACCGACCGGCTGCCAAAAGTCAGCCCTGCCAACTGCGGAAATCAGGGGGCATGTGGAGGATTTGCAGAGGGGAGTTTCAGGAAGATTCAAGTCCATCCGAACCGGACTTGCGGGTTGGCACTCATGCGATGTAGTTTGGCTTTCAGTTGCCCTGACACGTGGGCCTCTCCGTCCTTCTGTCGATGGGGAGGGGTCCAGCGCGGACTGCAAAGGATGCCTTGTGGCTGGGCACAACTGATCCGGTGCGGTAGGGCTCTCGGATCCTGCGCGTCCCCAGTCACAGGTACTTTGCAAAGGAGAGACGTCGAGCCAAAGGGCTGAGACATGCAACGTGGGGAGCTACGGAAACAGGACCTGTTCGCGGGAATAGCTGAGGTATTTAGTACTCTCGGGATCGGGGGTAGCCTGGGATAGGCAAGTGGTGGAAAATTAGTCACGGCAGCTCAAGAACAGTGGCTAGCATGGGGACGACAGCCCCTCCTGCCTTGCTGATGCAGGCATGCCGTTCAGAGAACTGCGCATGGAGCCTGTGGAGCCAGAGCACTGGAAATATAGTTTCTCAAAACAGTTCCAGTCGCCCACCTTACTTTGGAGCGGACTTCTTGAAAGGGTCAACGCATGAAGCGGAGATGATGTTGGCCGCAAAGCGGGTGATATCGCACGTGTGCTTGGGATGTGTAAACTTGCTGTCCCGTGCCTCGCGGACCAGTGGGTCACTGACCCACCCTACTTCCTGCAAAAAAAGTTCACCGAAGGACCTACAGTGCAAGTAAGCGACCAAGTGTGCAAACACATGCTATGACGTGTCCTACACCATGCCGTGCCAAAGTAAGGCGAGAAACACCTGTTGTTCAGTTTGTGGATATGGATACTTGTCCTTGGGCATATCGTGTACTGCTTTCAAAGTCTTATCCAAGTGGTCCGGCAACTTAGTATCGGCATTTCTGAAGGTACTTCCAGCCACGTCACCTGCAAGAGAAAATTCCCTCCTGGAAACATGCCCCACATCCGAGTCTCCGCATTCGTTAGGACAGGCATCGCGTACCTTGCAACCGGCGGTTGATAGATTCAAGAAGCACATGGTCCTTGTCCAAAAACCTCTTTGGCCGTGTTGAAACAGGTTCAGTCAAAACAGTTTTGCGCAACTTATGTGGATTAATTGAGAAGGATTCCTTGTCAGCTCTGTGCAACCGCTCCTTGGCGATGTGTTCCGCCCATATGGTCTGCAAATGAACCTCATTGGTCTCCTTCTGATTCCAGTTCATGCTGGCAGAAAGAACTGTATTGGTCAATGATGTTTGGACGAGACTGATGAGGAGCGGTCGCTGCGGGAATCTGTCATATTTTACCAAAGGTATTCACAACGCTCACACATAACATCCCATATCCTCACGTCATGTCGCAGCTTCTGCGAGGCGTGGGCCTGTTATGTTATGCAATGGGGGTGGTGCTCAATTCGTGCTCAGTCTGACGCCACATGCTTTAGGCACGGGTCGCACGTACCTTAAGATACATGAAAGCAAAGGGAAGTGGAGGGGTGCGGCATTTGTATGCTGCAGGATCTCTGTCCACAATCGTGCAGCTGGAGATATCAAGCTTGGGGGAAGACTTCACGCGGAGTGTGTTCTTGGGGCGGGCGACATGGACCCCGAAACGTGAAGAATGATTTTCACTGGCAATGATAGACAATTGGGTCATGCAGAGAAATCGATAAAATCGAAATCTACAAATTTCTGTGCACGCGAGGTGCTGCACGGGGAACTGCAAGTATCTCGCTGAAGCGCGTCGGTTGACATTGTGTCGATTGCAGGACATCTTAAATCATTCATCAAAGCGAAACAACTATGCTTGCGCGTCTCTGACTTCTCCTTCGCACATATTTTCCAAGTCCCACTTTTTCGAGCTCTAAGCCCCAGTCTCGGCTGCCCTCGGGGTAAAATGGCGAACGAAGCCGAAGACAAGAGTGGGAAAAAAGAGGAAGAGACGCCAATCAAAGTTATCCTTCTGGGAGATTCTGCTGTAGGTATTGGACTTGGTTTTGGGAGGACTTTGCCGAGTCGCACTGCGTCATCGCATCTCCAACGCCGTCAGCCGTCATTGCTTGTTGCAGGAAAATCCAAATTGGTGGAACGCTTCCTGATGGATGGATACCAACCTCAGCAACTTTCAACTTATGCTCTGACGTTGTTCGGATACGAGGCGAAACGAGACGGGAAGACGGTGTGTCTCTCCTCGACAATGCATTATTCCTCCCAAACCCGAATCCGTTTCACCTAGTCCCATAGGAGCAAGCAATTTTGAGGGCATGGACCCGGTGATTGCAGGACCCATTTACGGACGCTCTACAGCAATTGCAGCAGTGCCACTTGATCTTGATGGTAGTGGTCATCACCATCAGGATAGTGCAAATGAGCAGTGTGCCATAGGACGTTGGCTTGCATTTTTCGTATCCGTGTTGCAGGTCAACGTCAACTTCTGGGACACTGCTGGTCAAGAGCGTTTCAACAAGATGCACCCCTCGTACTATCACGAGGCGCATTGTTGTATCCTTGTCTTTGATATCACAAGGAAGGTGACGTATAAAAATCTAGAGAAGTGGTTTGAGGTGCGCGCCCACAACGAGCTGTTTGTGTTCGATGTTCTTACAGCTGGAGTTGCAAAAGGCTACCGATACGAACAAAGTTGTGCTTTCGTGTGAGGCGTATTCCAAAGCCGCCACATACCGTTTTGGTTGAGCCCAAGCATCTCCCATGTGTCCTCAGGAACTCATGGAATTCCGACCAGGAATCCCATGTTTGGTGGCCGCAAACAAAATCGACATCGATTTGGAGGTAATTAAGAAGACCTTTAACTTCGCAACAAAGCGGGGATTGCAATTATTCTACGTTTCAGCATCCGAAGGTGGAACTTGTTGCGTTCATGTGGGCCTTGTTTTGCGAGAAAGCTGTGCTTGCAAACTCGCATGTGGGGGCTGAATTCTTCACGGAAACGAAAACAGTATCCTGTCGGCTGTCAAGCCGTCGGGACACGCTCAACGACTGAAGAATAAACGGACGATTTGAACACATTTTTGTTGCACCGACGTCCGGCTCCCCGTGCGTGATGTGCAGTGTAGCCAACGCCACTGGTCCTTTGCTTTGGCACCAGGGACCAACGTGGTGAAGATGTTCGAGGAAGCAATTACCCTTGGAATTCACTTTCGAGACAACCCACCTGAGGACGATTTGGTCGCACAGGCTTTAGCATTGCTGAAGGAGTCCGACCTTGACGACAAAGAAGAGGGTTAGAGTCATGTCACAGAGACATGCACACACACACACACACCCCACATCACATCACCCACACATCACATCACGTAACGTCACGTTCCCGTTTGCAACACACACCCCTCCCACCCCTCTTTGTCCATTTTTGATTGCGGGCGTTGCTCGCTCGCGCCCGCACATTGCATGTGCTCCCTCCCTCCCTCCTTCTCAACATTCTATCTCCCTTCCCCTTTGCGTTGCGTTCTTGCCGTTGTTGTGATGAGTCGTGAAAGAATGACACACTTCTAAGCAAGTGGCATTTTGCCAACATTTGGAGAGGCATGGAGTGAATATCAGTATCAGATGCCAACGCACATTGCGTGAAGTACACAAGGGGAATGCTTTTCATGGGGCCGTTGTGAAGCACGGACACAAAACACGGTTGTTGGGGGCGAATTATTGTTGCATGCAACCAGAGTTGGATTGCACTAGCCAAAAGTCCCACAAATGAAGTTGTCGGACATGCACCACACTGCATCAACGCATTGAATTGAAGTGGGATGCATGTTCCAATGTTGACCAATTTCCTAGGCCTAAGCTTGGAAAGAGTGCATGTAGCCTGCAATGGTCTCTGCAACACCCTCATGATGACCAACCGACTCATGCTGGTTTGGAAAGAGGTGGAAGGGGGGGATAGATGGGTGCTTTTGCTCACCAAGGGTTTCTTTCATCAGGGCATCATGAAGTGCAAGTGCATGCATACGAATGCATGCATGTGAAGTACATTATCTCACAAGGTTTTCTAATGCGCCTGCCTTGGAATTATGCATGCTGTGCACAGGATGTTACAAGCCCCCCAAATGCATTAGAGTCCGACTCAAGCACCCATTGGAATACAATGTGTCAATGCAACAGCTCTGTCCAACTCTCATGCACCACATCCAGGCCACAGGTGAGTGGCGAATCTCCCCTGCAGAGGGGGGGTTCAGAGGCCAAAAAAAAAGTTTGTACAGAAAATCAACCTGCAATTTTGGGCCCCTTTGATAAATTTGATTTCTCCCCGCGGAAAAATTTTCTGATGTGGGTGGGTGGTGGATGAGGAGGAAGAGCCCACCCATGGCGATGGCCTGACCAAATCCAAGTTGGCACCAGGTCCCATCTTTGGCCCACGACACCAATCTGAGGGCACCATTTCCGGACTCTCAGGCAAATACATGACACCACGCTGGCAACCAAATGCTTTGGGGGGACGGGCCCTGCCATCTCATGGTCTACCCCCCCCCCCCCCAAAGAGGGGTGTTCTCCCTGTCTTTTGCCGCCTCGATTGTACCCGAGGTGGCGCACTGTGTGCCGGCCTTGTGCCTCGGCCACCAAGGCAAGCCGAGGGTGCTGTTGGGGACGGTGGACAGACAGGGGTAGAGGTCCATTGCACCTCTGTCCTCTCTGTGTCCCGTTCCCTGTTCCATGATACACACATTGTATCTGCACAGGAGCAAGGATATTGCAAACAAAACATTAGGGGCAAGCATTGCTAGGGTAAGTTGCCATGTGTGACTACGACCTAGTGTTACCCTAATGTTATCATTGCTTGAATAGTTAATGGTTTTGTTTGCACTGCCATATCTCCGTCATTGGCAGCTCCATACGCTGCTCCGTCCACGGTAGCAACGCGGTCAAATTACGAAAGCTCATTAGTGACTGAATGTGCGTAGCACCGCTCGTAGAGACCGTGGCGGACACTGGGCGCGGAAAAGGTGCAGCCACGTATTATTTTCTCGTCTACCATAAAAATTGCAGCAAGCTCAACAACAACACCACCGCCTCCACCATTGCGTTCACTGGAGACCTCTTTCATTAATTGCCTCAACGTAAAACGAGAGCTAGCGCTACCTGCAAATTTTGGGGGGAAAATCACCGTAGATAAGTGTCACAATTCGCAAAAGGTAGATTTTTTTCGGTTTTTAGCATGCAATCCCAAAACAATCACCACCACCATCTCGGAAATTGCCGGTGAAAGTGCGATGACGAACCCAAGCAAGATCCATGGTTGTGTGGTCCTTTTTCAATAAGGTTTGTAACCTCTCCCCCAAAAAAAGACCAATTTTTTCCGATTATTGGTTGAATAAGAACCGATTCAATGCGATTATTGATTCTAGAATAAGTGGTTCAATGCGATGATTGTATTTAATTGATCCGATTGACCAGTTTTTCTCTGATTAATTGGTTATTTCCAATTGGAGGGTTATTTATGGTGGATTGGCGTTTACAACACTTGGATACAAAACAGGGGGCAGGGGTACGCTTGGCTTTCCAAGAAAACAAGCAAATGTATGCAAAAACTGTCATTTTACTCAAAGCTCAGTGCATGTTTGGGACTTCCCAGGTGGTTTAAAGTGTTATCTTTAATGTGTGGGTCACTCTTTCACTTTTGTGATAACCCACACACCCAAAACTGTTTTTTCCCCGCAACCCGTACACTACTGACTACTAAAACACAAAAAAAACGCACAAAACAGATGTGGTTCTGAAAACCAAGGCAAGCCCATGTATCAGTATTAAAAACTTCTGCACGTTGTATACTTTTTTTCGCAAAATGAGCTCACTGTATCAACCCCATCTTGTGATGCAAATCAAATCTAACATGCCATCTGGATCGGGAAACCAAACAAAGACAAATACCACAGGGCGCTACACAGCATATAATAACAGGCTTAACGAAAGTGAAGTGCAAGAAGAGCAACAGCGCTGGTCCATGGACCTAGCGCGAGTTGGGAACGAACATCAGCGCTCCAACGTAAACGAGGTCACACTCCTTATCGCTGGTCTACAGACCTAGCTGGTCCACAACCGTAGGGCGCGCGAGGGACGTTTCATGCTTGTTGATAGCGACGCTTTACACAACGTTCCAGGCTTGTTGATGGTGGCTCTTCGGGTTGTTGATGAGGACACTTCAGGCGACGTTCCAAGCCTATTGATGTCGACACTTCAGGGCCTTGAGGGCTTTCAAGTGTCTCTCTGGACCATGTCTTTATTGGGCACTAGTGTCCAAAAGACTAAAAACGGAGAGGTGCATGCCCGATAGGTTCTCTATGCTATCGCGGACCTAGTACACCTGTAATTGTGCGACTGGCATTATGGTGCTCGTGCATTGCCATTTGGTCGGCATTTTATGCCGTTTATCGTATGCTATCGCCGTAAAAGGTTGTCTCTTTTATAGCCTGTTGGACCAAACGGGACTTGCAACAAGTAGAAACAAGTTATTTTTTCTGTTCATTTGGACTTCATTAATCCGGAAGAATCGTCCTAGATCACATAGTGGTCAATTCATCATTCTCTTAGGCGACACACACTGCACTGTTGGCGCAACCATTGATGCCAATGCATGTGACAACAACCGTGTACCATCCATATTTGACAGTCCATCTATCTTGAATTCAATGTATCCCAATTGGGAGATACTTGTGCAATGCTACGCAAAACTCTTCAGAATTTACAGAAGTAGCGGCACGTGTTGAAAAACATTTTGAGGGGTCCAAGAAATGTTCATCTCGCCGACAAACGTGAAGTAAGACTGAGGACGCGCCTACACAATGCAAGAAGACCCACAGATTCCCTTTTCTTTTTCTTTGTTGCAATTTTTGGGTTGCAATCCCCATTCATGTCCGAGACAAAGTAGTGCATATCAGTGTGTTCCAGGGGGACTTGCACTGTATTTACATGTTGTGTGTGCTACCCTTGTGGCCCTTGTACAAATGGGGGACAGGGCAATTTTCCAAGCTGCCATCACCAAACGCATAGCAGTAGACGCTGGTTTGGCCGCCGGGAAACAAAGACCGCAATGTGCAATGGTGAGGATAATCACCTTTCTTATACTCCTAGACGAGACTAGCGTCGATGCATTCTTGTATTTGTCGCTCAATCTCATCGGTTTGCTCCTAGGGCGCAGGATAGGGACGGCGTCTCACCCGCACACCCTAAAACTCAGCGAGCCGAATGAAGAAACAAGAGCTACGAAAGAGCAATGTCCATGCGGAGGAGGATTTCAGTTAGAAGGTTGAACCTTGACCTAGACCCTCGCCTGAAGAGGTTGCCAACTATCTATGAGGGGGTTTTCGGTGCCCTACAACCCCCTTTGTCCTATAAGAAAGTATGGACGTGAAACTCAACGTGGCTGCCGGCATCTCATTCCCCCACGACTCTTGCTGTAATCTCACAATGGAGTCCTTGATGACCCTGATTCCAATAGCAAAGCACAACACAATGACGAACTGAACATGGACTTGTGACTCCGGAACCCAGCGAAGGATCCAAACGGTCATATGCCTATCATAGGGTCTAGAGACAAACATATGAACACAAACTACTAGTCGGGTCATAGCAAAAGTTGAACTATCTCCGTAATTCTAGTTAGCTACATAGGCAATCAAACGATGACTGAAAATCGACAATCCCACATCCCAAATCTTCAAAGTGGCTTTCGGTCTGAGGTTATACTTTAATTATTGTTGTACATGCGCTGCTCTTGTACTATGCACGCTCTCTCTGTAGCACCAACAACTCAGAGTTCAGGGGACTGGTTACTAGGTTAGGGTTAAGCCTTGTCTTTACTGTTCTACTGCATCCCCTCACCCCACAAAATGATACTTAGGTTGCAAACGGGGAATGGAGGTAACCCAAAGAATGTTTGATCAAAAAATGTAATAGAACTAGGAAAGAGAGGGCTTTTATCTCCACAATATGACCAAACTCAACATACATGATGGGTTAGGCCAGGGGAGGGAGAAAAAAAGGATGGGGGGCTAGCAGGTTGGCTCACAAAGGTTGAGGATGAATGTTAGCACATAGAGAGTTGACATAAAGAAGAAAAGAGACGACCAGTCGCTGAGCAGTTTAAGCTCCTACACACGCCACGACCCAGTGGGGTCGGTGCCTTGGTCCCGGAGCTCGCCGTTAACTCCAAGATATTGATTGATGAAAAGGGTGATGGGTATTTTGCGCCAAAAGCTAAGTGCTGAAAAGTAGCTCCCATGCAACAAATCAACCCACCAAAAGTTTCTTGAAAAAGAAATGTAGCACGACACACATAAAATGGTTCGTTTTCGACGGGGGCGAATTTAGGTGGATTCAGGTGGCTTAAACATGGAAAGAAAACGCCCCCAAAAAGTGGGGCACCTTATGTTGCTCTGACAAAAATATTGTTCTCGCACGGGGGGTGAAGGGGGGCGGATGCTATGTAGTAACATCCTCCCAGCTCACCAGATTAAACCGGACTTGGGTTTCTGCAAACTTATCCGCTTGGCGGACTTTCGGCCGGCCGAAAATCCAGTCTAATCCCTACCCAACAATCTTTCTGGCCGAGAAAACGGCCCCAAATCCGGCCGAACTTCCAGCGGGCCAATCCCTCCTTCCCCCCCCCCCATACTAACACCCTAGAAATAGCCCCCACCCTGATGCACACCCGCAACAACGGCTCGCCTCACTCGACACGGGGACCGGGCACCAGCCTCCGCACCCTTCTTAAATAACAAAGCTCCTACGGTGGCCACACCGCCTTTTGTGTATCCCGCCTTGTATGTGCACCGCATTCTGCGTGTACCACCTTGCTTGTGGCCCCTTAAATAACATGACTCCTGCGGTGGCCACAGACCGCGTTTTGTGTGTTCCGCCTTGTGTGTGCACCACCTTCTGTGTATACCGCCTTGCCTGTGGCCCTTAAATAAGATGACCAAGCTAGTGCGGTCCCTCGGAAAAATTTCTTGTGCTGCGGCATGCTGCGGCATGCTGCGGCATGCTTCAGCCTGCACTTGTGGGTACCTACGCTTCTGTGTCAAGTTGAACTCACATGCAAGAGACAACATGCACAACACTGTTGGGCCAAATTAATCACTTTCACCATCCGGATCGTCTGTAGTGGGTTTGTTGACATACATCATAGCCAAATGGCGCAAAGTGTCGTTGCCCATATGCAAACGGTCCTTTGTCTGGATGTGGCCCATCAAACTGAACGTTCGCTCGACATGGCAAGCAGAGCGTGGTCGTCGGACAAAGAAAACAGCAATGCTACTCAACACAGGAAAATCGTCTTTTTTGGCATGCCACCATGCCACTCTGGCTGCAGTAGAATCCGGCAGAGGGCTCGGGGCTGGCAGAGCAATATACCGGACCCACTCAGATTGTGGCACATTGGGTATGTGTTTACACAACTCAGAATAAGACATCATTTCTTTGGTCTGCAGCAGTTCTGGGTTGAAACAATTAACTGCCGCCTGAGTCTTGCCTCGCCCTTTGATAGTCTTTGCATGCAGATTATCCACCTTGCTGGACATCACTGTGGCTGCCTGTTGCAAAACCTTGCTCTGAGCAGCAGCCTGTGGAGCTGGACATGCACTGAGGGAAAGTGGTGTGGTTGGCTCTTGACTGCATGTTGTTGGTGCAGATGACTGACTCATGACAACACAAATAAAGACAAACTGGGGAGACATGGGGCAGGCAGAAGGTCTCCCGTGCAAACACAGTAGGAGCAGACAGACAAGGCAAACAGGCTGATGTGGTCCCCAATACCTTCCCCAATGGCCCACTGCAAACCCTAACCTGTGATGCCTTGGTATTTTGAGTATCCTTCAGGACTTGACATGTCAAAACAACACCAAAAAAGCGAAGATCAGAATAGAGAGGAACTGACAGGCAGCAAAGTACCCTTGCCGGGAATGGGACCCAGGACCCTGCAAGCTGAAGCCCAGTAATTTACCACTGGGCTACCATCCAGTTCTGAGACATCTGTGCAACAAAGGGTTCAGAGTTTCGACGTGGTATGAAAAAAAAAGTCCGCCACGTGAAAATTTTGGCTCGCTGCGGCATGCTGCGGCATGCTGCGGCATGCTTCAAAACCCCCATGTGCAGCTCCAAAAAACAGGTGCTGCGGCATGCTGCGGCATGCTGCGGCTGCACTAGCTTGAAGATGACTCTTGCGGTGGCCACAGACCGCGTTTTGTGTGTTCCGCCTTGTGTGTGCACTGCCTTGCTTGTGGCCCCTTAAATGACATGACTCCTGCGGTGGCCACAGACCGTGTTTTGTGTATCCCGCCTTGTGTGTGCACCGCCTTGCCTGAGGCCCCTTAAATGGCTCCTGCGGTGGCCACAGACCGCATTGTGTGTGTTCCGCCTTGTGTGTGCACCGCCTTCACTGTGTACCGCCAAACGCTTTGAGGTTGACCACGGTTGAGCGCTCTCTGGAACCACCCCAAGGGTGGGGGCATTTTTAGTAAGACAAAGGGGGGGGGGTGCGGATTAAACCGGACTTTCAGTTTCTATAAAAGAGCTTTGTATAGACTGGCTGAATTGCTGTTCAATTGGTGTGCAAATGTGGAGTGAGCATGCCACCAACCATCGCAAATTGACCAAACACAATCCGATAACCCACTCCATGTTGTGCTGCCTGGTTGGAGCTCACATTCTCACCATGCTCTTGAAAGGAGTCATTCATAAAAGCAAGAATTGGAAAGAAAGCATATTTTGGAGTGCAGCTTGGGCCTTTGGGCTTGCGGCCCCTGGCCCTCGCAGACAACAGAGCAAGAGACTCCTTCAGCTCCCGCTCTGCACTTGTATGTGCAAGAAATTGCACTGTAAGGTCACATCAGACACACGTCAACAAGCCAACAGCAAAAAAAAATCCAGAGAAACTGTTCAGTTTGGACTGAAAATGGCACCAAGAGCTCTTTGAAAGCACCCTGCCCCTGCTTATCATTGTGATCGCGTGCCCAGAATTAGCCACTCATCGGGAAACCTCCCAATACACTGCCCCACAACACTTTCACTGCCTTCAAGAGCATATTTCACAGGAAACACCTCAAGTCGCTGCTGTGGCCCATCGCTTCTGTTTCTCCAGCATGCTTTCCATCACCTTGATTCAGGGCAGGTATGTCCACTCCAGCATGGTTTCCATCACCTTGATTCAGGGCAGGTATGTCCAACGCACACAGTGCATAGGGAGTGCACCATATGGGCATGGACTCCTTTTCGTACTGCTGGGGAGAATCCAGAGGGTGACAACCGTCAGTCTTATGGAGAGGCTCACCCTTATGAGAGCCACTGCCTACTGCCTCCGTACTACTTTGATATGTGATGTAATTTGGGTGCCATTTAAAGGGAGGAGTTTCAAGAGAGGGAAATTTGGCCAGCCTCACTGCCTGTGAGTGTCCAGACACACTGACCGCACGCACATGCGAACAGAACCAGGAGACACCACTTCTGCACCGCAGCAGGACTGGTGGGCTGGGCGTGTGCAGACCAATCACAGTCGACGCAGATCTTCATGAAGGTCTGCTAAAATAAACAGAAATTACTGATCCTTCCAAGGCTGGCAGCGGTCGACAGCTGAGAGGCGGCAGATGCCTGGTGCAGGGTTTCCCACTGATTCGGAATGTACTTCCTGCATGGTTGTTGGCGAGTCCCATCACCCACTTACTATTGTGAAGTTGTGACCCTGAACTACTGGAGCACAACAAAAATGTGACACTGATCAAGAGGTTGCTGCCAGCTGCAGAAGTTGTGACCCTGAGATTGAATGAATGGAGCAAAAACCTGACGCAACAAACACTCCACTGAGATCCGGAAATTTTCGTAAATATTTGGAATGTTCAGAATTAGCAGCCCTGGCTCTGATTCGGAAATATTCAGTACTCGTTTCGAAATCAGTGGGAAACCCTGCCTGGTGGCTGTTTATTGATACCAGCATATGGTGCACCACGGACATTCAACCATGTCCAATGGACAGCAACTGCTGGTTGGTGCAGATGGGGAGAGGGGGGTCTTCAACTAAGATGATGAAAAAACGTCAGCATCCCATGGTTTGGCACTAGGCGAACCCTGGGCGGTGGGCATTGGTGGGGGGTCCCAGCTCCATGTACTTGGCAGGGGGAACAGGGCAGAGGAGATCTGGGCGCGGCGACGCATGGTGCCGCAGGTCGCTCGCCCGCTGAGACAGACTGCAGTCCAGTCGTCCCAGCGGCTGTGCCCCCCTCCCCCCCTCCCCCAATCCCTGTGGACAGGCCACGGATTTCTGTTACCGGGGGGGGGGGGGGGGTTGGCAGCCTGGGCTCCCCCGCCTTCCCCCCCCCCTAACCCACATCAGAAAATTTTGCCTTTAGACGACTGAGTGCCTGGCAACGTGTCGTTAAAGGCCGCACGGCCTCTTCTGCTTCCGGGAGGGGACGGGACAGCCACGGCTACGTGGCGACTGTGACCTATACCGTGGGGCGGGGGGGGGGGGGGGTCAGGGGCCAAAGAAATTGTGTGCCTGAAATGGACCTCCAATTTCGGGCCCCTTTGAAAAAATTTCATTTTTTTCCAGCAAGCCCGCCCCCAGCACCGCGCTTGAACGAGGCGGCGGATGCAGGGTACTGTGGCACACGCTTGTTCAACCGGTTGATCACCTCTGGGTAGGGGAGCAGGAGGCGGCAATTACGAACCCGCTGCGGCCACAGTTGGAGTTCAAAGGATGCGCTTGGGGCGTAATTGATAGTGACTGGTTTTTTTTTGGGGGGGGGGGTCTGTTGCTCCCTGTGTGCCCTACCCTCGATTCCAAAACTCCTGCAGCGCCCCAGGGAGTAATGCCCGTGACGGGCTGCAGATTAGATTAGATAGGGGGGGGGGGGGGTCGTTCGAGCCCCTTTCCCGGACCCCCCCCCTTCTGGGCTCTCGTGACGGGGACGCCCGACGGGCTGACAGGGGAGGTTGGGGGGGGGGGGGGGAGTGTCCTGAGGTACCACAACATCTATGACTCAAAATGATACCCACGATGCGCTGATCATTTTGAGGTATGTATCATGGGGGAAATTTTTCTTAAAAAAAATCTTCCAGGCCGCTTTGCAGCGCAGTTGGTGAGTCATCATCAGAGCTTTAGACTAGCCTCTTGGGACTGGCCTCCCCCCCCCCCTGAAACAAAGCATGGGCATCATGCAACCCAACACCAAAGGTATCGCATCACACACACATAAGTTGCCCAAATCTGTAAAAGATTGTGGGACATTCACGGTTTACAGCTGCTATGTAACCAGAATGGCACCAAAGCATTTCTGATGGGGCTACCGTCAATTTACCTTTGTCCTCAATTCAAAACCACACCGCCCTGCAACTACATCAAATGAGACGCAGGGCGGTCCCTTTGAGCAAACCAAAAACAACCTGCTGGCGTCCGTCAAACCCAGCTCGACGGTTGGAGGGCAACCGATTTCGGTTAGAGCGTAACCAACAGCAATTCGAAGGTAATTAGAGCGGTCTCTGGGGGCGATTCTGAAATGCAAAAAATAAAAAACGTGGACGTCCTTGAGGACCGCCCAGTTGAGACAACTGCCGTCGGCCATGGATTAAGCATTTACTTGCCAGAAGGGGCTGCACAACAAGTAGGAGGATGTTGCTCCCATATTGGAGCCTTCGATTCCCCATGCAGTCAAATCAACTTGAGGCCCCTTGTGCCCTCCCTGTCCTTTTCAATTTTCCAAACTGCCCTGACGCGGTCCGACGCCACGTGACATGAACGGACAGGGCACAACCATCAGGCGGATGCATACGGGCAACCATCCTGGGGGCCTCTCTGACTAGGATTACTTTGGAGGAGTTCACTTCCGTGTCGCTTGCCTCTTGGGACTGCATTGTCACTGCCATGATAGGCCTCTTCGATCAAACCCGCGAAGTAGTGGACAACATTGAAGACGCGCTTGCCTGAAGCTCTGAGGTCAGACGTGCTGGAAGGAAAATGACGGCGCTCCGCATAATACGTCTGCATTTTCCCCTTGCCTTTGACATCTACAAATCCACGTGGGGAGAATGTCACCTTGTCTCTAAGCAGGTGATACACGTCAGCACTGACTTGTGTGAGGCCTGGGGTTCCTGTGCTCTCCATCCGCGAGGCCGTGTTGACAGCATCTCCCCAGATATCAAACACGTACTTGCTCTTACCAATGATGCCACTGACCACCTTCCCACTGTGCATGCCAGAGCGAATAGACAGGAACTGCCCCTCTAGACGGATTTGCTTAACGATGGAGTGCATATGCTCAGCCACCGTTAGCACCTGAACAGGGCAAGACCAGGCAGATTGTGGCACTGTGTAGCCAGGAGAGTGCCGAAATTTGGGGCAGAGAGCAGCACTTGAGACCTTCTCCCATGAACATGACAAATTGACAGGGACTGCATGGATACTGCATGGAGGCGAGTCCATTACGTTCCATGTAAGATGAAACGGTGCAAGGGCTCAGCCAGCAAGCTGTTTCTAGGGCAGGAGGAAAAGAACGGACTCACGAGTACGTTCAATTTGGAATTTGTTGTTGCCGCTGTTAGCATTCCAGAGAGGCGGGGAGGTGACCATAACGGGAAAACTGCAGTGTCTCATTAGTTTTGCTGAGCAATTTGAGGGACGCATGAGATGTGAATATGTAACAGTTTTCATGAAACGCCTCAAAATTGGCAAAGCTTCTCTTTCATACCGGGACAACACCGCATGGGAATCCAACACATATTGTACCCGATACACAGTTCGTTCCAACCTACAGTATGTGGTACAACAAGCGTGTGTCATGAATTGGGCTGTGGGCCATCCACCCATCCACCCAGCCAATTAAGGGAAATGCCACAAAGGGCATAAAAACACAAACCAGCCAAATAATCTGGCTCCAAGTACCCTATTTTACAGCGGTACTTGGTATCTCAAACTTGGTGCACCACAGGGGGCATCACGCACGTGGCACACAGCCGAAATAGGAGCGCTGTACTATGGAGCTAGAATTTGAAGCTAACATTTTTGCAGGGGCCTTTGCTGCTTGCTCTTGCAATCGCTATTGTGCACAGTGGACAGCAGGTGCAACGGCTCAAATTGAATGGTGATTGATAGTTGTGCTCTTTGCAGGCAATCTTTCCTTGTTCTTGTTTGTCTCAGTGTCCGTCTTGGGTTGTGATGCCCCCTCATGAGTGGGTTCAGTGGTGGCCATCAGAAGACACAGTGAGAGAAATACCCTATCAAAGGAGGAGGTGTAGCAACTGCCTATCAACAACACAAGGCCATCAAAATTCCACTGTGCCGCAGCGTGCTGCGGCATGCTTCAAACCCCCACCAACAGTCCCAAAAATCTGGACCTTAGGCTGCCTTGGGTGCACAAATTGTAAAATACAAGGTTTCCCCTTACCATTTGGCTTGCCAAGAGGGTGCCCGCCAAGAGGGTACAAAAGGCTTTCTTTTAGGTGCAGTTGGGTAGTAAAGGGGAAAATCAACCCCACATAGTCACAGCGCACATATTGGCAGCCTTCTGAAGCCTAGAATTTGCATATGTTTCACACTGAGAGGCCCCGTTCGTCACCACTGTAGGCAGCGCAGGAAAATGAGTGGTCTTGACGTGGGTGATGGTGTGTCGGTTTTGTGTAATCAGTTGGCAGAGCAGCTGGGTTGGGGGTGTGTTCCATAATGGGTTTGGGGGGGCGTCAAAGAACAATGCTGTATCAGCCTTACACCCAGGCACCAATGAAACCCAAGTGTGGAGGATCACGTATTGGCCCACGAATAACCATGTGGGGTGCGCCGATTGCTGTCCAACGAAATACATTTACTGACACAGGCAGCACTGGCATGTCAGTAAATACATTTACTGACATGAGCAGCACTGTTACCCCCCAAAGAAATCCCTTTACATGGGTGGCAATTGGACTGTCCAAAGAGAATACACTTGAACACTTGAATTGTGATGGGATGTTTCGCAATGTAAATCCTTTGCCAAACAACAACATTTTTCTTTCATCCCTGTCTCTTACACTATCCTGTTCCAGCCTTCTTTCCTCTCTAAATGGCCAAATCGGAGTCAACCAGCTCAACAAGAGCGATCACCCACTCTCTGTGTGACTTATGTTCACACTGTGACAACCACATCTCAAAAATTCACGCTATCCCATTTTGCCAACTTGTGCCATCCCGCAGCAAAACGCTCCACCCGGTCATCCTCCAGGATGTCAGTGTGAGATGGTGCATGGGAGGGGCCTTTAATTTATCCTACGCCGTGTCAACAATTGGTGGGTGTGTGGTGCCTTACTGACACGCCGCCAGCTGCAGGATTGCCATTTGTGCGCCAAGCCTCGCTCCCGAGGACAAGGGAATCTGGGCATATTCAGGCATATGTGTCCGGTTGCCAGCTCCTCGGGGCTCTTTTGGTTGCCTCGGCTCTGCAACGTTGTTGTCATACAGGGGGCCATCAAGTTTTGAAATACAGGGGGGGGGGATTTTCGTACAGGGATTTTTCCGCGGGGGAGAATTCCGCATGGGAAAATTCCGCACCCATCCCAAAAAATCAAGGGGAAAATTCCGCACCACCTCATACAATGGTCCACTGTAACGACATGCAGTGACAGCTGGCAGAGGGATCCTGGGATTGCGATCCCTAGACACACAGACACGCAGGACAGCAAAATGGTCTAGAAGGAATGGTGAACAGTAGAACACTGGTACACTGGTACCCCCCCAGCAACATCATGTCTCATCTGTAAAGGGAAGCGTGGAAGGGAAGCAAGAGGTCTGAAGGTGGGTTACACAGGTACAATTCCGCATATGGAAAATTCCTCACTTCCCCTCAAAAAAATGGAGGGAAAATTCCGCACCAATTTGAAGTACGGAATTTTCCGCGCGGAAAAAACCCCCTGCCAAACCCCCCCCCCCCCCCGTGACTAGCATGATGGTGACCCCGACAGGGTGAAAGCAAGACCGGACAACCGAAGCGTGTTGGGGATGGAGGGTTGGGCCTAATGACTTTGGGTGTACCCTATCCTTGAGCTGCTTGAGCTAACCTGAAATTGACCATGAAACATTCGATAGCCACAGACAAGTGGCGAACTCAAGGCACATTCGGTACTGGTTGAAGTCGCGATGATTAAGTCGAGCATGCCGCCTCCCCCAGCCCCGCCCCCTTCCCAAATATAAAATATCCTTGGCCCGTTTAAGAACCGAGTGCCACTTGTCCATGTAGTGTCAAGCTCCTTTCGTCCCCACCCCCATAACCACACTTTTGCTGCCTTCCGACCATGCAACCTGCACTCTTACCTCCCACCCAAAGGGGTGGACATGTGGCTTTGTGAACCAGCCAATGCCATTGGCAAAGTATGAACATCCGGGCCATCTGGGCCATCCGGGCCAAAATTGAGAAAGCTCTTGGGAACTAGGTGTGATTGGGCAGCCTTGCTGTGTCACAAAGCCCAAAGTGCAGCAATGATGGCACCCCATTATTCTTGGCGCCCATGCCATTATCGGATGTCCTCTATGTTGGAGCGATCATCCCGCTCTGCACAAGCCACATCTCCTCACGCAGCTTTCCACTGGACTTGGAAGCGCTGGCACCGTGTCCCTTGCCTGTCAAAGTTTGCTTTGAGGATCACCTTTCAGGTTGCAAACATGCTCCAAAATAGCAGTTCTTCAGACAATGGGTTGGGCTGAGACAATCCTCCGCCCCGACAGCAGAGCCACCACTCCACCCTTTTACCTCGTCTCCCTGTGAGCTGCACCGTCTAGGTCAGCTCCTCCCCCTCCTGCGGGGCCGGTTGGTCATAACCCTTGCACACCAGGGGATAGAGAGCTCAAGCATTGGGTAAGATCAATGCCACCCATTCCCAACCACCCCCCATTCCCATTCGCCATCTGTTGGACAAACCAAGAATCAAGCCACAAATGGGGCGCTAAACAATCAGCAACACCCCAAAAGGGTGCGCAGTTTCCCAATCCAGGCTCCACCCACGCACCTGCCATAGGAGCGCCCCCACCAGCCCCGGGCTACCAAGGAATCGATCGTTGTTGTCCGAGTGGGGGGGGGGGGGGGTTGGCACAAGGCCTTGGTGGTTAGCCTGTGGCGGCGCCTATTGGCCTCTCGCCTTTGAACCTTCTGCTATGAGTGGGGGGGGTTCGTCTGGGGACAATTTCGGCAGGGAACTTTGTGTGAGGGGAAAATTTTGACACACCTCCAATTTTTTTCGGTGCGGGGCCATCAGACCTTCAACACCCCCAACACTTGGTTCCTTGTGGACAATCAGTTGTATGAAAGCTTGGTAGACCCAAATTTTGAGCAATAACAATTCATCAGAGATGAAAAAAGGAGCAAGGCCCAGGTTGGCTCTCCATAGCAAAGGAGGCACTCGCTCCACTGGGGCTGCAAAAGGAGCAGGAAGTGCCCCAAATTGTGCAAAAAGTTTCATGGAGAAAATTTCGACACCAAACTGAAAAACGCAATTGTCCCCACAAAGTTGTTCCCTTACAACCCCCCCCCTTGTATACTCAGCCGTGTCTCTCGAGCTTTGGAACTGCATGCCCCCTTAGTGGAACGCCGGTTGCCAAATACATGAATCATGCAAGAGGTTGGTGATGGGTAGCACCTGCAGGGCAGCTTGTTGGGGGCAAACCCCCTTCTGGGTCCAGCCAACGCACATGTAGCAGTCGCCAATCGTCTTGATTTTTTCGACGTTGTGCTGCTGGCAAATTTCGTCCACTTTGCCAAAATATTCATCCAAGAAATGCACCATTCGACAGGGCTCAATTTGGGAGCTAAGGGCAGTGAACCCGACAATATCAGCAAACGCAATGGCCACATTGTGGTGCACCTACAGCGCAGAAGCGGGTGTGAAAAGCATAAGAAATCAGCGGTTTGGACCTGTGGCAGCGGTTATGCACCTCCTGTCAGTGTTGCAATGGTGTCTGGAAGGGGAAGGAAGAAGCGGAAAGAAAGGATTTTCTTGTCGGAAGTGGAACGACGGCCAACAGTCCGGCCGACGGCCGGACAAAAAAAATGTGTTTCCAGAAAAAAAAAACCGCCCACTGTGATCGCTTTAGCTGGGCCAAGGCATACTTGCCACAGGGATGCCGATTTCCCAATCGAGAGTAGGGGCAGGAGCGTTTGCCTCCACTCTACGAAAGCGGGGGGTCTAGGTCAGGGGCAGTCCTGTGGGTATAACCGGTCAGGGGCAGTCCTGTGCGTGTAAGTGTACGGTTGTGCATGCTTACCCGCTCTGGCTACGGTTGCGCACGCTTGGCTGTGGAAGCCACACACACTGATGCACGGTTGAAATGGGATGGGAAAACATGTGAAGTGAGTCGGGCTTTGGACCCTGGAAAGTTTGGTGAGGTTTTTCCTCCAAAGAAAACATGTTCGGTGTTGCCTCAGCAAACACCAGCACCAATCGCGATCGGCACTGAAGGGGCTTTTGGGCCCAAAAAAAAAAACAATTACTGCGTACAGTTGCACACGGTTGGACAAATGGAGGTTGTGCATGCATATGGCCCATTTCCCTGCAGAGTTACGCATGGTTGGGCTCCATCCATGCGCACAGGTATAATCGCAGGACTGGTCAGGGGCTCCCTGGCTGGCCCGAGGCTACTACACCCGAGTGTGGAGTGCCCTCATTAAGCCAGAGCACCCATCAGCCACAGGGATCACAGGTCACCCGGCTCATAGGACACTTTCGGCCCACGAACAGGGGATTTGGGGGATGGGGTTGGGGGTCGCCAGAAAGGTTCAGTGCGTGTGCAGGCAAGGAGAAGCTAAACAGGTAACAATACACTTTCTGGTACCCTGGTACCCAGAGGTGTAGTTGTTTGTCGATTTCAGTGCAGGTTGGTACTTCCGGGTGTACACACTGAGTTCCATTGTCCACATTGCTTGTCCACCGCAGGTGGGGAAAAATACTTTGGTAAGCAAGAGTGGGGTGAGGAGTAGTATTTTCCCTCTGCTCACAGGTGCTGCCTCTGCCGCTTGGCAGCCCTCCCATGCTGGTGCTGGCATGCTTCGTGAACTATGTCCCATGACAGTGGTGATTGCTGGGTGCTCACCACCACATCTGATGTGAGAGATGGAACACAGGGCCAGGAGTTTCCGGAACACCAAGTGTTACACATCAGCGGTGTACAGCATTTCCAGGCATTTTGGGGCAAATGATGGGTAGCGTGCCTCTGGGGTTCGCGGGCAGGGCTGCCCAGTAACATGTGTGGGAGGGGTCAAACCTGCGTTACCTTGGAAGCCCGCCTGAGGCCACTCAGTACCTGGTTGATACAGGGGCCAAGGGTGCGCTTCCATGAGCCTCACTGTTCACTTGTGTCCAGCGGGGGAACAACATTACAGGTTGAACCGGGGGGGGGTCTGGTCTCAAAGCACAGAAGACAGCGGTGGGGGTCGCGGTTGTGGTATTTTCAGGCAGCCTGAGGGAGGGGCACCAGAATGTACCCAAAGCCTAGGAAAGAGCAAAATTGTTGTACAGTGACCCAATTAGCACATGGCAGTGTCATGTTCGAAAGAAACAAGTCAAAACTCATCGCACTGGGGGCACAAAAACACACAAGCAACCAGGGGGGAATACTGGCCACCATTCTTGCAGTGATCCAATCTCGTCTACTCAATCAAAACTGGCAAGTCCATTGCAACTCTGCGGA
Organism: Eutreptiella sp. 'Long Island Sound 2002'; assembly: GCA_964036045.1. NCBI lineage: Eukaryota > Euglenozoa > Euglenophyceae > Eutreptiales > Eutreptiaceae > Eutreptiella > Eutreptiella sp. 'Long Island Sound 2002'. The sequence continues at coordinate 3,679,456 of OZ038393.1, read as the reverse complement.
TTACACCCCAAAAAGTGAAAAATGTAAGTGGTGTACAAAAAAATCGTCTAAGTCGTGTAATTTTTTTTTGCGGTAAATGCGTGTAATTCTTTTTTGCGGTAAGTTGTGTGAATTATTAAAAAAAATTGATTTTTTTTTTGCGGTAAGGGCGTGTAATTTTTTTTTGCGGTAAGTCGTGTAAACTATAAAAAAAATTGAGAAATTGAAAGAAATGCAACCTTTGCAATACATGCGCAATATGTACAGCTGCCGGTTCCGTACGGCACCCCATAGCAACCTTTACGATGGGACGCCGAGTCCACAAAGCACATAGTACTCTGTGTGGCCACCAATTAGTTGGGACTCGGCCAATATAACATAGTTTCACATGGTGTCATGGGCACTAGACTCAAAATCAGGCCCAAGAAAAGAGTCCTGACGGGGCCATGGCCAACATCCAGTGTGCCTGCACTGGGAACAAAATCAGGCTCAAGAAAAAGAGTCCTCACAGGGCCATGGCCAACGCTAGTGCCACCATTAAAGGCCACCAAGGCACTAGTGTGGGGCCAATATAACATAGTTTCACAAGGTGTCATGGGCACAAGACACAAAATCAGGCCCAAGAAAAGAATCCTGACAGGGCCATGGCCAACATCTAGTGTGCCTGCACTAGGAACAAAATCACGCTCAAGAAAAAGAGTCCTAACAGGGCCATGACCAACGCTAGTGCCACCATTATAGGCCACCAAGGCACTGGTATGGGGCCAATGTAATAGCAATCTTATACGCTCCGCCGTTGGTACAACAAACGGGCGGAGGAAAATACAGCCCACAAAACATGCACCCACTACAAGTAGTTGCAAAATGCACGCTTGTAGATCAAGTCCATTTTTGTGTCGCTGGACTTGGGCTTTGCACCAGGATTGGGGCTAAACTGACAAGCGGCGCGCAACTCTGCTACTAGCTGCTTGGACAGGTCATTGATGAAAAGCTGGTCACGCTCCAGCTGGCTAGATGCATGTGCTGGGTAGCCACCCAGCACCTTGCACCACTCTCCACGGATGAGGCGGTCTACCACTCGCCCAACAAACTTCTCGGCCCATTCCATCGGTGCCCCAGATTGGGACAGCCCTCATCACCCATGGGCGGGCGTAGATCTGTGCAGAGAAACTGGGAAAGTTGCCTTTTGCCTCCCACTTGGGTGGCGGCACTTGGCATGGCACGACGTGTGACCGCAGGACGGGTTAATGCCCCCTCCCTGAATCAATGACGGGGAGGGCGTTGGCGGACAGCGCAGGTGGACGGCCCCCCGTTCCACGTGTTGATTTGGAAATATCCCAGCACAACACAGTGGAAACACAAAGACTGCCATTTGACCACAAACTGCCCTGGAGGATCAGCCAACAGCCATCAGCTGCCTTCAGGCAATTCACTAGCATTGTTAGCCGGCCCGGCAAATTTGCAAGTCATCCAGTGATATATCCATCTCAAATTTGTCAGTGGGCAAGAAAAGATGAACATTCACCCGCAGACAGTACGAAATGAACAAAAATTTGGCCATCTACTGCCAGCAGTTGGCGGAGAACCGTCGGCCCAGAGGGCTGTCCTTTAGGGGCCGTCCTTGGTGAAATCAAAACAAAATCTCACTCTAAATGGACCCCCCGCTGCAAAACAACGGAAGCTGGTAGCTGGCAAACCTTTGGTGCAAGCTTGTGATGTATGGTACTCCAAATTAGGAGATGCCGGTCGTGATCCAGTGCGCTTGCAGCAAAGGATTCCTGGGGCCCATCAACCTGGTCAACATCAGGGAAGTCCTGAACCGAGGATGCGTGGATGGGGACCTCGTGAAGCATGGAGCTGCACTGGAGTGGCTCCGCCAAACCGGGGGATGATCTGGCGCTGGTGGGCATTTTGCTGGGGTCCACACTTCTGCGACGCTTGCGATCTTCCACAGCGTCTGTCACCACCTCTTTGATGTCCTCCGAGACTTCATACATGTTTCCTTTCATCGAATTGCATTGCCGTTTGGACACAATGGTGGAGACTGTAGGTTAACACAATGGTTTGAGGCGCAGAGAATCGAGCATTGCATTCACCTATCAAACTCGTCATAGATGAACCAGCTGGTTGTGCATAGCTGTTGCATCATGAATACACTAACTGTCATCAATATACTCACCGTCACATGATTCTCCGCCATAATCTAATCAACAAAAACAACAGGGGGTAGAAATGCAAAGGTGGAAATCACCAACAAAACAGAAATGGAGACTGCTTTTAGGGACTAAATTACCCACAAACAACAAAGGATAATGGTACTCATTGCAGTCCTTGTCCCCTGGTCCACAAAGATTCGGGCCACACCAGGAATACAAATGGGCAAAGGAGGAGGAACAAAGGAGCATGAGGAGGTCCTTACAGGGTTGCTTATGTCCTTCTAGTACCCCCCCCCCCTTGCAAAAGCTACGCAAAAGTCCCAAATTAATACGGTCCCTATGCCTACTGTAGCTTGGACAAGGCCGTGGATGCCTAGGTTCAAAAAGAGAAGATTGCATGGTGAGCTAGTGCCAGAAAATCAGAGCTATGTGGGTTCAATTGGGCAAACACTCACAACAAATGTGTCCTTGACTCCATGAAATTGGCAAATTCGTCACCAAACCCATGTCTTATGTGGCTGCACTACATTGGTACCGAATTAAAGTAGGTCCCAAATTATCACGGTCCCTACGCCGGCTGTAGACAAGGGCGTGGCTATTACAAGGTGGGGAATGATAACGAAGATGACATTAATAATGACCATTGGCAATCCGCAGGAGTGAATGCCTCCAAATGCAATGCAAATGTACCAATCGCAGCAGGCAAGAGCCGCCTCCCCTAAGTGAATTTCGAAGCCCATCCGAATCAACCTACGCATACCAGCATCAGGCAAATAAAAGCACCCGCAAATAGCGCCTGGTCGTGCAGCACAACACATTATAACGGTCCTGACTGTGCCATGTTACATTGACGCCACAGAGGAGACAGACAGAGGAATAACAAGGGCTGATCATGGGAGGGCTGGAGAGGAGGACCTATGTCATCGTATTCAGTGGAATCCAAAGTGTCTGCAAATGCCTCAAACAAGGCGGTCAGTGCATCACTGCAAAAAGGAGAATGTGGCCAGAGTAGGAGCAGAGAACAGGGTATGGAAAGAGGGTGCAGTCTAAACAGTAAGCCACATTGAATAGACCACAGGGAATTGACGCATTGGGCATATAAGACGTCACCTGCTGCAGAGAGGTTGAGAAAGGGTGAAAAAGGAGAAGATACCTAACATCTCCGGGAAATACGTTGCGAATGAGGCTGTGTGCAAGTCTACGCTCAAGCTCCATTTTCTTATGTTCGTGCTCCAGGGCTGCATTCAGTGCATCTTGTTCTTGTAGACTTTGCTGCAGTAAGCGCCTGAAGGGAGGAAAACATGCTGCAGATGCAGGAAAGCCGTCAAATTGGATTCTTGTTCCAGAGATCCAGTGGCAATGGGATGATGGGTGTTGTGATGGCAAACCATGTGCACCAGCGAAACCTTTCTTGGACAGTGTCCCTTATGGCTGCCGAGCAGAGTTTGCTATGCAAAGACCCTCTCTTTCTCGACGGTCCATACTACTCATTTCTGGCTCACAATTGGCCTGGGATGTTTAATGCTTTGGGCTGAGAGACATGAGTAGCAGACAAGCTAGGGCTCGTGACTGCAAACCCCCCTTTTCCCTGAATGAAAATTCCACAACGGCTGTCATGGCATCCAACTTTTCGTGAGTGATTCCATGAGGTTCCCCCATTCTTTGTTTGTGTTTCTTGGGCGGTTTTCATAGGTTTGGGGTCTCTTGTACCTTGGTTCATTTGTGTTTGGTATCTGTTTGAGACCAATCCTTGTGTATCATGTATCAGGGTCGAGTGTGTAGAGTATGTGGATAAGATGACCCACCCATCCTGGGGTGGAAGAAAAGAGGTTTGCATATGGGTTGGGGGGGGGGGGGGGGTGTTATTGGAGCCCCCTGTCCAGAGCCCACGCTTTCAGGGCTCCCGTGACGGGGACCCCCGGATAGGAGGGTGTCCTGAGATGCCCCAACATATGTGGCCCAAAATGACCCCCACAATGCGCTCATCATTTTGAGGTATGTATCATGGGGGGTTGAGCTGAAAAAACTTCCACTTTGCGCCAGAATGACCCCTAGCATTACCCCCATATCCATTAGGTAAATCCACATTCTTCAAATACTGCTAGCACTCGTTCAGCCCCCACCAAGCACATAAGCTACACAAGCTGCACAGCCCAGGTGGTGAGCCATCACTAGTAATTACACTGACTTCTTTGGACTAGGCCCGGCACCGATGCGCATTTCCGGGGGGCTATGCCATGGCAAAACCCCCCCCATAAGACCCCGCTCCTTCCCCCGTTAAGGAGCATGGCATGGGAAGGGCACAAGGGACATTCCTGGTGCAAAAAAAGGCCTTCAGGTCCACTTCTTGGTATGGGGTTCAATGGTAGGCATTTGAGCTCCACGTTGCCTCAGGACGCTCCAATGGAATGTGCAGTAGGCATCCAGCAGCGACCAAGAATAACCAGTAGCCATGCACATCTGTCCTGCAATTAATCCGTTCATCCCCCCCCCAAAGTTTCAACCCCCCCCAAAAACTAGTTTGAGCTACCACCACTGTTGGTGGCATGGGAGCCCCCCCCCCCCCCCAGTGCGAATTGGTGATGCCCCAGCCTATAACGAGAGGCCCTTTCCCAACCCCCCCCCCCACCACGCCTTCAAGCCGCTCAAACGACCCCATCCCTGGGCGCAAACCTCTTTTCACCCTCCCTTGGGTGGTGATTTTGCCACAACAACACAGTGAGCACTGAGAAGGACAAAAGGGGGGGGGGGTACTTGGTCAGTGTGGGGGTGCTGTTCAGGGTGTTCAGGCGCAGGAAAATCTGGGTCACTGAAGAGGGAGGAGAGCACTTCACAAACAGAAACAAGCTGGAGCAAGTAACTTCTTAACTCATGGTCTTCCACTAAGACCACTGCATTCAGAAAGGAAAACCCACCACTACATAGTGTGCATTTCCATACTACTGCCACTGGGGTTTGTGAAGGGTGGCTGTTTGGGGGCCAGGGCGCAGGGGGGCAGGGGGGCTGTACTCGGTGCGCAGGTTATCTCTTCCTTGCAAAATTTTCATCTTAGTGCAACATTGAGCGGCAGGCCGCAGTTAAGAGGCATGGCCATGATCTTATTACTGACTCTGCTCATGCTCTGCTGCTTATAAGAAACGTTGGGGACGTGAACCATTCACTGAATTGCTCAAATTCATCCAAAATGTTCCATCGGAGGTCTCACCTGGAGGGTACGTTTGCCCGGCACGAGCCCAACGCGCCCAGCATGCAAATCAATGTTCTGCCTATCTATCCCAACACTTTACCACGAAAAATCACTCCCTTCTCCAGCCCAGGAACCCTAAGCACGAATGACACAACAAAGCACAACTGCGGGCGAACAAGAAAGCTTTCATGCATCTTTATTCGACAACTGTAACATGGGAAAGTCATGGATGTAAAGAAGGATTGCAGAATTATGGTGCAACATGCACAACTTCATCCCCACAAGTGTGAGGGTAAATACTTTTTTTTTTGACTGACTCCGGAAGTTCAAAGAGTACTCAAGACTGTGCTTGGGAAAGTGGGCGTCTCCAGCATATGATACAGTGGATCCCCGCAAAGCGGGGCACATGGCAAAGACCCGTGAGACATGCACAACTTCATCCCCACAAGTGTGAGGGTCAATACATTCAGCGCAATACTCATTGCACTGACCAAAAAGTGTGGTGGTATGTTTGTGACAACACACAACAAAGCACAAACGTCTTCATCATCTTCTTCAGAATCATCTCGTCGGGGTCCCCATGGTGGGGAGAAATCAATATGGCTACATCACCCCTGCCTTCTCGGGGTCCCCATGGTGGGGAGAAATCAACATGGCCATATAACCCCGATGTTCTCAGGTCGGGGAGAAATCAACCTAGAAAGGAGTGGATGTGGTGGAAATGAGCAAAAAATGTGTGAGAAAGGGTGAAATTGGGTGAAATTGGGTGAAAATCTAAATATACCATATCCCCAGTGCGAAGGAAGTATCAAAATACCCGTTTTGAAACAACAATAGGTCCCCAACACGGGGACAAAAAATGGGAAAATAGGGGGAGAATTAGGGCGCGCCCTTGCATTGCGCGCGCATGGTGCGCTACTTTTTAGACCAGGTTCCCGTGAAGAGTCCCCAAGCACACCCCTTCCAAACGCCCTTATATCACCTGTGCCTCAGAAGCATGTCCCACTGTAGACCCTGGGAGACCCCCTTCAGTGGGGGCGGGAGGTGGTCCATCTTCCACGAATGGGGTTGGGACGATGGACCCGGGGGTGCTGGGTATGGCCGTCTAGCATGGCCCCAATGCCGACCGTCTCGGGGTGATGGCATGGTACGTCTTGGCTAGCATGCAAGATCCTTAGCGTTGAAGCCCGTGAGGTCACCTTCGATTATAGTGCTTGGACGTGATACAGCACTTGGAGAGGATGCTGGATTGTCCCTCGGCCTTGATCATGATCCTGAGGTCCGACATCAGCCGTGCCTGCTTGGGGTCCCCATGATGGGGGGAAAACAACATGGATACATCACCTCTACCTTCTGGAGGTCCCATGGTGGGGAGAAATCAACGTAGGAAAGAGTGGATGCGGTGGAAATGAGCAAAAAATATGGAAAAAAGTAGAAATGGGTGAAACTAGGTGAAAATCCAAAGGTGCCATATCCCCAATGTGGAAGACGTAACAAAACCTACTCTCAAACAATAACGATGCCCCCCCTAGTATCACAAAGTATGGGTCTCTAGTATGGCCACACGCCCAAATAGTTGCACTGCGCGCGGACTACGCTAAGTGCGCCCGCCCCCTTAGCGGAAAAATAGGAGTGCGGTTTGCGTGGTGCGCCCGGCGCGCTAACATACTCTCCTAACTCGTGCTGCACAAGAGACATTTGGGAGGGAGGGGTCTTTTTGGCCTTGAAACCAACCCATCCAAAAGACATTCTGACCCAAAGTACAGTACAAAGTTCAGCTGCAACGGCTCGGATGATGTCGTCGGATATGCGGTTCACTGGCTTGTTATTGTTTCCCGATGCCGATGCGTGCGGTGTGTGTTGGGGTTGGTGTGAAAATTCCAGTGCACTTTGGACCCACTCCGCGGGCATCATGTCCGGGACGTATTCCAAAATGTATAACCCCGTTGGGATGCCCCACACGTTGTTAATGGTCACATTCGCCACGTCGTCGGATGTAGTTGTGATGGTTCCTTCGTATGGCACTTGGTCTGGGTAATGCGGTTCCGGATATAGAAGAATGTGGTCATCTTCGGCGAGTTCGAAGCGGCCCCATTTTGTGATCCAAGTTGTTGAACCTTCCATTCCATCCGCGAAAGTCAATTGTTGTGTTGCTTTGCTTTCCTTGGCCATAAGAAGTGTAGCCTCCATTGCTGCTTGTTGTAGTGATTGGACCTTGGCCAATGTGAATGGAGCTGCGGGTTGCATTTTGTGAATGGTAATAGAGAAGGTAACTCCGTTAAGAGTTTTTTTTCAGCAGAGACAGGGTTTGCACTCGAGAGAACTCGTGGAATCAAAGATCACAGCTGTCCAATGCCACCATTGTATGAAAATTACAACCCACTTTTTGGCTTGGGGAAAATCAGATTGGACTGAGTGGCTCCTAGTGGGAGCCCCTGGGAACCCCCCCTCAGAAATAGTTCCTCCTCAACACAGCCAAGGCCCAGGGTAGTGTGGAGGACGAGAGAGGAGCCACCTGCTATGCCGAAGCTGCCACATGGTCATTGCTGTGACAACAAAGTACACAGCGCCTGAGGCGTGAAGGTTGAACCACAGCGCTGCAGTATACCAGGTGCTGGGAAGCAGGGCCCCTTGGGGTGTCAGATACTCGGGGCCCATTGATTGCTGCAAGACTGAAAAGGTGATTGTCCACAACCAAATCACCATGAGCAACAATAGAGGTTCCCAGTTGAATGGCTTGCAAAGGACGAGAAGGAAGGGCGAGAAGTAACAGATCATTGACACTCCTGCACTGTGGGGGCCACTCCCGAAAGAGAGATCTGCCACCAAGAACACGCAGGTGGCTGGGTAGCATGTGCTCCGGATAGCCCACAATAGTGGCTTGCGCAGGATTTGCAGCGCAAAACTGATGCTGCATACAACTGGCAACAACCAGACTGCAGAGGCGGACCACGTGAGACCCAAATTGTAGAGGACACATCCCCACAGAATGCCGCCAACGAAACCCATTGTGTTGAAGATGTTCAGGACAGCTTTCTGTGCAACTTCATCATCAAGTATTCGACACTTTGCATGCCTAAACCACTTCTGCAATGAGAAAAAAACCGGTCTCTGTAGCACCTCGTTGCACTGTCCTGTTGAAGCCTGATGCCATGCTTCTGTAGTATTATTCATGCTCTCTAAGAAACAAAGATGTTACAAGCAGGGAATGGACAATTCGACTGGGAAGCAGGGGGGCATGCAATGGCACTGCTTGCCAACTTTCATCAGAGCATTCGTTGTCCAGGAGCTCCTTGTTCAGGAAACAACACAACAGAGCCAGGACACAGTTCCAGAGGAGTCACACAACCCAAGCACCCCACAGCCATCCACTGAACATCTGTACACAATGGCAGGACCCGGACAAATCTGGTCCACACATTTCAATGCTTGCTGCCCCCAATCCTGTGTCAGGGGAGCCCATGCACCATGCTGATCAGCATATCTGTTTTTGTCTCACGTTGATGTTAAGCGTTCTGTATGGTATGGCATCCCTTCCTCTCCTGTTTTCCTTTTCATTTCCCTTTCTTCCCTGTTTCCATCTTTGGTGTGCGCAAAACCACAGCGACTTGTGTGTTGAGTTTTGCATGCGGAGCAGGACTTGGGAGAGTGCAGACAAAAGCAGGTGATGGCGTTTTACATTGATTTGCTTTGCCTCATTTGGGATGTGCGAGAGCCAAAGTGGGGTGGATGTGGGCATGTAACGGTGTTGGCAGACATGACCAATACAAATCAGTTCCCAGGTGGACATACCGCCTCTTCCACCACCATCAATTCCACCATCCACCACTTACTAATTCCAACTTTTTCGGGTGTTCTCCATAGCCATGCACCCATGTCATGGCCCCACAATGCCCTGTAATATGGTCTCCTGTGCTAGGCGGCAGTGGCATACCACTGGTATCTCAAAGGGTTCCACCTTACCAGAGTACTAAAGAGGTGCGGTGTGTGCTGTGGCAGGGGGCCATCGGGGGGGGGGGGGGGGAGGTCAAAGAGCGCTCCACACATGCACGTCCTGGTGTACATATGCAGCAATGTTCGGCAGTTCCGTTCAGCTGAACATATCATACAGCTGATCTTCAAGCTCCGTTGTTCGTTGTTTGGCCGTGTTTTGTCAGCCAAGACCTCTGGCTTGCATACTACTTAAAGGGATACCTTCACCGAGCCTTCAGGCCCTTGCTCTACGGCTGGCACTCTGTCGGCCAAACCTGTTGGTCACAGTTAGGCCAGGGAAGGTGGAGGGGGGGTTGCTGAGGGCCCCTAGTGGCCCTGGGGGGGCACCATTTGAGTGCCGTCAAAGGTCCATGCCTCAAGGGCCGCAAAACGCAATGGATTTGGCAGCTCTCATGTAGATTTTCTCAGTGATTAGGCACCTGCTCCAAATAGATTTCTATGCTTCTCAAGTGGTTTTGGGATTCCCTTTAATTGATTTCGAAGCACCACTATGTTACAGTCATAAGTGCCATTTGTCATTTGTGGAAAGACTCACCAGGATGAGGCACACACACGCCCCGCCCCCCCCCCCCCCGTCCTTGCAGTATTTCACAGTGGGAAATGGCACCAAAATTTACCACACGTACGAAGACAGCATGGGAAGTTTTCTTTTTTCTTTTTTTTTTTTGAGGAAGCTGCAATAGTTCTGCAATATTTCTGCAGCAGTACGAGTCAATCTTGGGATCTAAGTACACTCTCAGAACATACCATAGGTGCGAACAATTTCTCCATCACTTTTTGATGCCCGAAGACAGCATGGGAAGTTTTCCCCATGCATTCTGCAACTGATTGATCGCCGGTTCAAATCCCGGCCATCGGCCCCCTCGCTGGCGGTGATGGACTTGTCAGCTCTCTTCTATACAACCCCGGTTCAAATTCTATTGCCTTCGGCAGTGCACCTCGAAGAGAGGCTAACAGTCAGCCAGTCAGTCAATTAGTCAGACAAGTAGTTGGTCATGCAATCAGTTGGGCAAGCAGGCGGGTAGACAGGCAGATAGCAACACACAGTTTGGGAGTTTTCAATGACGGACTCGGCTACAAGCACTGGGGAGCCCCTTGCATTCCAAATCACTCAGTGGTCGAATGGAAATGTAGTCGACAGTCAACAGTCACGTTGGCGGTTCAAATCCCGACTGGCCGACCGCCGGCCGCGCCGATCGAACTTGTAAGTTTTGCTGTACCTGACCCTCGTTCAAATCTTCTCGAACACAAACTTTTCACCCCCCCCCCTACCCCCAAAAGTGATGTCCAGTTTCAGTGGATAGAGGCCCCAAAATCAAAAAATCCATAGGGGGGTTGTTGCATTCGGCAAAATAATGATTTTACAAGGGGTTGGACATCCAATATCATGCCTTGGGGTATGCTACGCGAACGACCCTCAAAAAGGGGGGGGGTATACAACGCATGCGCTTGTGCTTGATCTAACAACCTCTCTTCGAAGTGGTTCTTCTGAGCACACACTTTTGACCCCCCCCCCTCTCCCCACCCCCCTGAAATGTGGTGTCCAATTTCAGGACGACAAAGGCCTCAAAATCATAAAATCCATAGGGGGATCTTTTTGTCAGGCAAAATGATGATTTTACAAGGGGTTGGACATCCAATACCCTGCCTTGGGGTATGCTACGCGAACAACCCCCCAAAATTGGAGGTGTCCGCACCTACGCTTGATCTAACAACCTCTCTTCGAGGTGATCTTTTGCCTTTTTTTTTTTTGCGTTTGGCCTCCTTTTTGGGGGGGACTGCGGCTCATTCATCAGAAAAGGACTAGCGATACCTTGGACTCTAGGATTGTAGTCCATTCCTACACAGGCATACCAATGTGAATCAGTTGGACTCTGGGATTGCAATCCACAGCACAGAGTAGCACCAACACGCAAGTGTTTTGGCTTGACAAGCCCCACCTCGATGGGCATCTTGTTTGGAGCATCTAACAGTGAAGCAAGGGAGGCAACGAACAAAAGGGATGTGTTCACGTTAGAAGGGGTGGGGCAGGGACAAATTTTTTTTGCGTGAGTCATTTTTGCAAAGGGCATAAAAGCTGAAAAGTAAAATCTTTTTTGCTTCCTTTTTTATTTTTGCAGATAACAACACCTTGCGCCGGGAATTCAATAGTTTTCGCAAAACTTTAGGATTCGTATGGCAAATCTTTTGAGTACACTTGAGGATATGTCTGAAGTGCTGTCACATGCTTTCAGAGCAAGCTTTTTTTTTGCCATGGACACGTTGAGATAAGAAATATTTTAGAGAGTGCTCTCGAGCACTTTAGGCAACATTTGCTGAAAGTACACCACTATATCTCTAAGATATAGCGGCGACAGAAAATAAGTGTAAGCTCTTATTCGTCGTACTTAGTCCCTACAAACAAAATGTACAGGAATTTGGGGTCCGTTTTGAATACTCTTAGGGGGAGTGTTTGCGCCACGCGCGCTACTTTTATTATGACTTTCCAAGATTCAGCCCCCAAACTCACCATTACCCAATGAAGCCTCGGGCTGGGGAATATGATGATAGTCATGTTGGGGAGCGACCGCAAACGGGGCTTCCATCAACAATGGGGTCCAAAGGAACTTTTGGAGGGACTTCAATTGCGGGAATTGATGGGGATGGTGGTGGAGACTCGAGACTAGGGATACCAAAGGAGATGGAGTCCATAGGGCATCAATGGTTGACGGCTTGCACACCACCTTGATCATACTCCAACTCCACATACCCATTGTGCAAAAGGCCAACCACCCTCACGGGTGCCCAAAGCCCAATAGACTTGGTGTAGAACACCCTGTCCCCAATGCTCATGCCCGTTTCACAATACACAGAGATGCACCTTGTAGCCGTGAAACGCATCACACTGGGTGAACTCGGGGAAAATAGGTGAGAGAAAGGGGCCGGTCCATGGGGGAATGTTTGCCCGGCGCGCGCCCGGCGCGCTACTTTTCTATTAACTATCCCGACTTCAGCCCCAGATTTACCCTCCCATGGAGAAGCCCCCCAAGTAGACCACATTGCACTGCACACCTTCCCTACAAAGCACGTTGCAAAATAAAGCAGGATCTGTGAATTCAACCACTCGAACTGTCATTTGTAGTGTAATTAACAAAAAACATTGGTCCCACAAGTGTTGGTGTCAATACATTCATTACAATAGTGCTCCTTACACTCATCACAAACTGCGACGGTGGAGCGCCATTGGCAACACAACACACACACTTCCGCCTCATCCTCTGCCTCATCTTGTGTGGCGGCCAAGTTGCTTTGGTCAGTCCAAACCTGAGGCGGGACATGCTCCCATGGTCCGTAGGGGGGGTGACGGACTTGCCTCCGGATGCAAAACTGTGTGAAATGCAACAAAATGCGGACTGACTGGTGCAACTCATTGGGGCCACCACGCCAGATGTTCCTAACCAAACCCCAATGCCACAACTGAGCAAACAGCTGCTCAATGCGTGCCCTATACCACCCATGCACATCATTGTAACATTGTTGGCGGGCTGTCAAAGTGCCATTCCTTCTTCCAATGAATGGCACAATGACATGAATCCGGCCTTTATAAGCACCATCATGGCCCCCAACTTCAAAAGCAAAGAAATCACCTTGGGTACGAGAAGGTCCATACCCATCCCAAATCAAAACATCTGCTGATGTCCCGGGGGCCAAGGGGCAAATCCATATAATGTTGCCCAACGTATCAACGGCAACAGTCACCTTGTAAACATGCGACGCATACTTAGGATTCCACAGGTCTGCACTCCATATCCCACCAATGGAACTGATGGGCATGGAGTCTGTGAAATGCGTCATAAAGAATGGAAAATGGGGACAATGGTTGAAAGGATTCAACCCGTCGGCCCATCGAATCTCTTGAACAACATACTACGTCACCTCTGCATTCTCGGGGGTCCCCAACAAAGGGGACAAAATCAGAAGTCAAAACCTACGCCGGGGGTCACCATGATGGTCCACGCAACAAAGCGTGGATTCAAAGATTGTCCCGGTTTCCTCAATAGCACCGGAAGGTTGGGGCCCAAAAGAGGGCAGAAATGCTACGTCACCCCTGCATTCTCGGGGGTCCCCAACAAAGGAGACAAAATCAGAAGTCAAAACCTACGCTAGGGGTCACCATGATGCTCCTAGTATCTCAAAGTGTGGGTCTCTAGTACAGCCAGGCGCCCAAATAGCTGCACTGTGCTAAATGCGCCCCCTTAGTGCACCCCCTAAAAGGCCACTAGAGGGGCACGGGTCCAAAAAGATGCCCGGCACGCGCCCGGCGCGCTAACGTTCCCCCCATATCCCCAATTGGAAAAGGGCCGGTCCATATCCCCAACCAGAAAGGGGCAAATCCACAAGGACAAATCATCCCAAATTGCTCCATCCCACCCACCCACCCATGTGAGGGGTAGAATCCACTCCAAACAAAGGGGTAGGAATGAGAAAGAGCCCAAAAAGTTGCCCGACGCGCGCCCTGTGCACCAACGCTCCCTCTTAGCGTATGTAGGAACTTTGGGTCACTTATGGGTCTATTTTGTCATGTGATTTTCACATGTCATGTGGGCTCACTTTTTGAGCTTGCTTCTCCAAGCTCATGACAAGTTTTGGACTATTTCTTGCATGCTGTCAACAGAGGTCTCTACGTTTGATAGTGCTAAATGTGCGGCCATGCTTCATTGTACATAGGCCCACACGTAAATAAGTGTTTTAGGTTCACATGGTAAAAATTCTATTGCCTTCGGCAGTGCACCTTGAAGAGAGGCTGACAGTCAGCCAATCAGTCAGTTCGTCAGGCAAGCATTCAGTCCGACAGTCAGTCAGGCAAGAGGCAGGCAGACAGAAACACACAGTTTGGGTTTTTTCGGTGGCAGACTCGGCTACAAGCAGTAGGGAGAGCAGCACCTTTCAGAACAAGCAGTGGTCGAATGGTAATGCATCCGGCCACAGACTTGTAGGTCGGTGGTTCGACTCCCAGCCGGCCGACCGCCGGCGGCACCGGCCGGCCTACCAGCTCTGCTCAATCTACCCCTTGTTCAAACCCTTCTGAGCAAACTTTTGAACCCCCCCCCCTACCCCCCCCAAAAAAGTGATGTCCAGTTTCAGGGGATAGAGGCCTCAAAATCAAAAGATCCATTGGGGGATTATCATATAGGGCAAAATAATGATTTTACAAGGGGTTTGACATCCAACATCATGCCTTGGGGTATGCTACACGGATGACCCCCCAAAGGGGGGGGGGGGTTATACGACGCCTGCGCCTGCGCTTGGTCTAACAACCTCTCTTCGAGGTGATTTATGTGCTTATGGGTGACGACCATGGCGACCACTTCTTGTTGAGCTTATTGGCTTCCCACCCAAGAAACCCAGTAACTTGTGGACAAATCCCTAAACCAGATCTCGGATAGTCGTCAACGCAGAAAATTTGCAGCATGTGCGCACTGCGTGAACAATATTCCCTACATATTCTGTTTTTGCAAAAAAAATTTTTTTTTGAGGGCTGCTTTCTCCGCACCATGGGTGCACATCCAGTGATCCATGAATCTGAACAGTGCTGATAGACATAACAATCCAATGAACATTTGGGAGATCTTTGTCAGGTGCACAGAGAAGATTGGGTTACACTAGAAGTAGGTTTCTAGGAAGGAAAGGGCAAGAAAGGGACTGATGTGAAAATACCAGGAGTTAACACAAGAAGTAGCAATAGCAGCCAGAATGGGTGGTCATGGGATCAGACACTGTGGAACTGATGAACCCATCCAGCAACAAAGCAGGCCATGAGAAGCAGGCCGGCTGTGCACCGACCCAGCACTATGTGCACAAAAAACGAAAATCAAACTGGGACCCACCCATATTGGCCAGAAACAAACACCTGTGAAAAAAACTGCAGGAACGGAGCACCTGGTCTCGCCACCCTGCCTGCGGTGGGTCGGTGTCCGGACACACTCCTCCAGTGAATTGAAACGAACAGTGCAACAAGCACCAAAAGATTGTTGGGCATGCACCCTTTTACAGACCATTACAGCAGGTTCATCCATTGTTTGCACACAAATTCTCACTGATCAGAGAAGGACTGACGCAGAAACAACTAGACAACACAGGAAATGCAGCATCACACAAATCCCATGAATCCAAGTTGGCCTAAATTGGTCTGGCGGGGTGGATCACAAGTGCCAGGTCAGGAGACTACAAGAAGAGGATGGCACTCCCAACAACAGCAGTGTAGACCATTGTTAGGAGTGCAAAGTGGAGAGAGGGAAGGAAAACCTCATGCTGTGGTACACAGTCGGGTGAAAGAGGAGCGGGATAACTGTTTTATTTTGCAGACCAAATCACTGTACAAATCATTTTCAAATTTCAGAGTACAAGTTCATGAGCGATTGAGGCAAATTTGTTTGCCAATATGCAACCTGAAAGAAATATGAGTGAAGGCAATTTTTGTTTGCCAATACGCAACTGAAAGATTTGGCGCTTCGCCTATTCAGAGAAAGCGGTCGAGGTAGAAAAGAGGGGGAATGAAAAATTGTGCAGTTGATTTGGAAAACTAACATTTGAAACCAGCAAACATGTTGCAAATGTACCAAGCAAAAAAAGGAGTTTCCCTTGGACTTTTTTTTTCGGGTGCTTGCTCATTTCTTTCATTGGGCTTCAGCTATTCATGTGTGAACTACACCACTAGACAGCCGGGAGAGGTTCCCAAAGAGGCGACCACAAAACACAACCGACAACCGGTGTTGCAACTGGTGTCCCAAGGCACAAGACCGTATGAATGATAGCAATAGCAACAGAAATATCCCCACTATCACATTTTATGTACAATGACAGAATCCTGGGGGACCAGCGGGTTCGACATCAACCCTCCTTAGTTTTGCCGAAATTCGAAATTCGACAACACTGGGTATGCTAATTTGGGGGACAGCGAAATGTTGTTGAAAGAGAGACACTGAACAAGCCAGCAAAATGGAATCAATGGACTCAAAAGGGACTCACACCACACCCTGTCTGCAACTCAAGCAAAAGAGTGAATCCCTCCTTCAATGGGCTTTGCACACAATGCAGGCAGGAAACTCTCTAACCCTAGCGATGATGGCGAGGCTCTGTGGAAGATACAGAGGATTAGTGGAGGGAGAGGGCGGGAGGACAGGTTCAGGGCGATCAACTCGCTGATTTTCGTGGAATCAAAACACTAACACCACTGAAACACTACTGAAGAGGCAGACACATCTCATTGCGTTGAGACCCTTTGAGACCGACTGGGGAGTCTGGGAGCATCTTCATCGGTCCATGGTTGGGTCGAGTTGCTCGTTGCCTGAACACATGACCTCTGGAACCATGCACTGTCTGGGAGGATGCGAGCCCCTGCTTCAGCAGACACACATGCAATTTGCACTCGCCGCTTCCTGACGCACCTTAGAATCACCCGGACAGGTTCTGGGAAATGACTCCAGTGTCTGTCATGGCACAACCCCCTATTGCCGGTCGATATGTTCAGAGTTCAGGCCTCCAACCCCGAGCAACACGACATGGGCTGAAGAAACCCGGAATGCATCAAAACCCAGTACGGTCAGCTGTGGTGTGTGCCTGCCTCGCGCACAGGCGACAGCAGCAGAAAAACTCCGTGTCACGTGTCAGAATTGGCGCCATTGGTCGAGCTTGATGCTTTAAAAGGCCTCAAATTCGCGAGTTCGAGATACGAAATGCGCTCTCTGGAGCTCGTTGGCCCTCTGCTTTGATCTTGTTGTTGCCCGTCGCCTGCACGCAGGGCAGACACTCCCCCATAGAAGCCAATGACGTCATTGTACCCGGCGCGTATGCTATGGGGATGGGGTGTTCCATGTAGGCTGGTTGGGTGACGGTGTAGCATATTTGGTCCATACCACATCTTTGGCATAACCTGCTTGTTGGTCAGGGTCAGTTGTGCTGGGAGTGCATGGGGGTGGGGGGGGTTAACAGGGAGACAAAGAAATTGCTGCACTGGGCATGCCAGCAGAAGGGCACGGTCCACCCACTGTTGAGAGGTGCTCGCTTGAGAAAGAGGGGTGCCGGTCATTGCAGAGGGCAAGAGATGTATCGGTTGTCCTCAAGACCACACCAAAAAGGCCTGAAAAACCACACCAAAAAGGCCTGAAAAACAGGTCCCAAACCCCATCACAACACAACACAACACAACACAACACAACACAACACAACACAACACAACACAACACAACACAACACAACACAACACAACACAACACAACACAACACAACACAACACAACACAACACAACACAACACAACACAACACAACACAACACAACACACCGCAAACCATCAGACAGCACCTACACAGCAGTAGCGCTGACCAACAATATCCCCGAATGCAGCAACCCGTTCTTTGTCTTGATGTGCAAAAGGTTCTAAGAGCAAGAGCCCTCTCTCAGCACCCACCCACAACGGGATGTTGACCAGGTGAAGCCACCTTTTCCCCCAGCGATGAACACCCTCATCATGTTTCGGGGGGGATGTATGCACCAGCACATGTCTTCCGCGTCCATGCTCCAAGGTCCTATGGACACATGCGGTTCACAGGATCAAAATCCCAAAGAAGCTCCTCAATTGTCGATGGACGTCAGCGCACCCACCCAATGGTGGTGGCGCTGTCACCTCTACTCCACCTCACGCATCACGGAGAATTGCTGACCATTGCCCCCCGTCACAAAAATGCACGGGGAGATGCACTCCACCCCAGATGCCCTTGATCCTCCATCTGGCACTGCTTCCTCCTGTTGTGTTGGAGTTTCTGAAACCAGGAAAATGGGGGCACGCCATGGAGAGTGGGCCAGCATGGGGGGGGGGGGGGTTTGGCATGACGCCATGGTGTGATGATCTCTGTTTCGGTTGTTCCTGGAGTAGTACACAGCGCCTACACGGTATCGCTTCAAGGCCAGCATGCGCAAAGCTGCGGCGTATCACAGAGTATGAGGGCTGCGGCATGAGTGCAACGCGGCACAGCGACAATATGTATGGTATGGATCACATGATTGGTTCGGTTCTTTTCGGTAACATTGCAGTCTTGATCCTCCACCGTATAGTTCGCATACAGTTCGGTACTCCGATTCATTGCATGTTATACATCTTAGCTTGTCAAGGCATGGGGGGGGGGGGGGGCTAGGCCATAATGGCACACCAGGAACGGGGGTGACTACGCCATAAAGGCCAGATCGGGGGGGGGGATTCTTGAGTGGTCCATTGCATTCTATGGGTCGCTTCATGGTCCCACATTCCCAACTCCCCATCCAATTCTTGCAGCAGATTGGGAACATAGTGTCCCCAGTCCCCCCATTATCCCCCTTGTTGGGCCACCTTTCAGTGGCGGCAGGTCAATTTGACGCGGTCACAGGGAGCGGAAAGGGGGCAGTGGGCAGGGAAAAGAATCGGATCGCAGATCGCGGATGACATACAAGTAACAGCAAAGCACCAGTGGGACACAAACATAAGCGCAACAGCAACGCTGGCAGAACATCGGAATCAGTTGGAATCCGAAGAGTTGGGGCAGCAGTACAGCAAAGCCTGCCACACATGGGCGTGCATCTCAGTGGGCGGGGTCCTCTTGGGCGGTCTTCCTTGCCTTCTTCTCCACCTGCCATGAGAACATGCATCAGTTGACTGCAGAACAATCCGGCCTACCGCACATTCTACCGGGGCCACCTCCCTCCCAGCAACGCAGTCGACACACAAAAAGAACAGCCCATAAGGGCCCCTTCTGTCGGTCACCCTCACTGGCCTTCAGGCTTCTTAAGATAAAATTGTCCTTTGAGGGTGGTTGGAGCGGTGGTTGGAGGGTAACCGATGGGGGTGGGAGGGTAAGCAACGACGGTTGGAAGTACGTTTTTTTTTCAAAAAAAAGGGGGCGGGGACCTGTCCACTGAAAAATGACCAAATCAAATGCACCATTTGTGAAAGAAAGAGGCCCCAAAAAGAAACCGTAGCAATCAAATAGGAGAAAAAGTGATGTTGGGGGGGGGGGAACAGTATGTAGAAAATGTGTGCATGTATGCAGCACGATCCCACTTGTATTCTGGGATAATCACCCAAACTGCGCAGTGCAGGGCGCCGCAGGGGAAGCATTCCCCTTGGCAACGCAGGCCCCTGCGGCACACTGAGCACGACTACGTGGCTGACACATGGCACACGCGCCACTGCACTGGCTGATCTTCTGGCTTTTTCCAAAAAGTTTCCAACGTTTCGAAATGTTGCCACTTGGCAGCTGAAAGACTGCACAGGCACCCACCGCCCAAGCAACCCCCCCACAGTGGAGGCAGCATCCTGAAGACACCAGGACAAGGGATCAAGAAACCAGAATCCACACCTTGGCTCCCATATTCCTTGCCAACGTACGGATGTGCTCCTCCATTTTGAGGTTCCCAGTGACAACCCCAATCAACCCCTTCAATTCATTGGACTTCCCTGAGGCACAAAAGAGGCAGGTCTGAGTAGGGGTTGGGCTAATTTGACCCACGGAAAACAGGAGGAGGAGGCAGCGGCGGCCGGCGGAGATTGGTGGAGGTTGCTTTTTTCCCATGGAACCCACAGGGACAACCAACTCTGCCAAGGCTTGACACACCGAACGTGGGACAACAGTAAGGCATGGGATACCACCGCCACTCTTGGTGAGCCCGACAAACCCAGGTCTGCTGACTGCGAATGCAGAGGGAGAAGCTGTAGCCAAGAACCACAACCCCAAACATAGATAACGGTCTCCGTCAGACAACAACACTGAGGATTACTGCCGCCTGCGCGCAGGGCGGGCACAGGGCCACACCTGTTGGTAAAACAGGGAGGAGAGAGCCAGGAGGGGGTCTGGCACACCACAACCCTACCTCCCCGTCGCTCTTATCCTTGGTGCTGAGCAAGGCAACACAATATCTGCCACGGTGACCGGTACAAGCAATTGGGCGGGAGACGGGGAATACAACACTAATTTTACCATATGACTCCAATCAAACCCCCTATGCCCCCCACCCTTGTGGACCCCAGAAATTCCAGATCCATAGTACCATGGTATTGTTAACAGCATA
Source organism: Eutreptiella sp. 'Long Island Sound 2002' (assembly GCA_964036045.1). Taxonomy (NCBI): domain Eukaryota; phylum Euglenozoa; class Euglenophyceae; order Eutreptiales; family Eutreptiaceae; genus Eutreptiella; species Eutreptiella sp. 'Long Island Sound 2002'. The sequence goes on along the minus strand of OZ038393.1, from coordinate 3,659,063 downwards.
GCCATTTTTTCGGAAATAACAATTGGTAAATTTCTTTGTTATGTAAATTTTTTTGCAGAAAAAATCGGTTACTACGAGGCAATGTGCCCCCAAGCCTTTCTTTGTGTTTGCAACGAAGACACGTGAATCATTTGAGATAAGTCAAAATTTTGCTGTGGTGGGGGGGGGGGGGCTGGCTTACAAAGCTGGAGTACCATCTCCTGGGCCTCCTGACCAGAGGTGCTGATCGAAAGGCACAATCAGCAGTCCTATCAGACACCCAGAGGGGTCGAAAGATGACGCCTGCTGGCGTCCACAACATACGCTGGTCATTCTGCCGTGAGGACAAATCCATGGCCTGGGTCAACAGCTTGGCGGCCTCGTTCCATTCGCCCTTCTCGACGGCCAGCAACCCCAGCTGCTCATTGGCCTGCACTGCGGCCGTCTCGTCGCTGAGGGTGTGCGCCAGCTCCAAATGCCGCTCCATGCACACCTGGATGTGCCATGAGGCCAGGTGGTAGATATCGCAGCGACGGGGCACTGGTAGAAGGGGTCCAGACCAGGCCTTGTTTGCAATGGGGGGGGGGGTATGAATTTTGGATAAGACCCAGCCATCCAACTTTAAGCCCACCTGACCCCCCCCCCAACACAAACTGCAACTTGATTCATTCAAACGAGGCCTGGTCCAGACATCCCGGCTTGGCACCACGCTGAGCGGAGGTTGCACATCAAGTGCAGGTAGGGCATGACACCCATGCAAGGACTCGAGGGCAGGGAAGTATTAGAAGGGGGGGAGGGGGGGGATGGGACCCAAAAGTCTGTGTACCAAAAATGGCCCAATTAGATTTTCCCCATTGTAAGTTCTATTGCCTTCGGCAGTGCACCTCGAAGAGAGGCTGACAGTCAGCCAATCAGTCAGTTAGTCAGGCAAGCAGTCAGTCAGACAGTCAGCTGGGCAAGCAGGCAGGCAGACAGCTAGACAGCAAACACAGTTTGGGTTTCTTCAGTGGCGGACTCACCTACAAGCAGCGGGGAGCGCAACAACTGTCAGAACAAGCGATGGTTGAATGGTAATGCAGATGACCGCCGACATGCAGGTCGGCGGTTCGTTTCCCGGCCGGCCGACCGCCGGCAGCGCCGGCCAATCTGTCAGCTGTGCCCAATCTGACCCTCGTTCAAATCCTTCTGAACACAAAATTTTGACACCCCCCCCCCAACCCCCCCCCCCCCCCCCAAAGTGATGTCCAGTTTCAGGGGATAGAGGCCTCAGAATCAAAAAATCCATTGGGGGATTGTCTTATTGGGCAAAATAATGATTTTACAAGGGGTTGGACATCCAATACCATGCCTTGGGGTATGCTACGCGAATGACCCCCCAACAGGGGGGGGTATATGACGCATGCGCCTGTGCTTGATCTAACAACTTCTCTTCGAGGTGATTTTGTTTTTTCCCTCTATAGTCACTTTGGTTTGGAGGGGGGGTGGTTCCCCCCTCCTCCTATGGTGTACGGCCATTTTAATATTTATTTATTCATATTTAATATTTCCCTGCGCGAGGGGCGCGCCCCGCCCCACTGAGTCACTGAGTCTGACATCACATGGGGGCAGCTGCTCGGGCAAGGAGGCTGTAAGTATCAAGGTGCGAAGGTTGATATATCCTTTCTTTACTACTGACAAACTTCCGAAGAATGCGTTACGGGGAATTTTGCCATGTGCACTGCCCTGTTGGCCATCCCCGACTTGCCACTAGCGTCTGCTAGCTCAAACGTGATCAAATGGAGCACGGTCCTACTGAGCCGCACACTGAACGTAGCACCTACTTCCTACTAAGCTCAGGTGGTGCAGGAGGGCGGGTATTACTGAGTGGCCTTTGGTATGGGGCCGACTGCAACTCAGCACCAGTTGCCTTGCTAGACGCCAGTGGCATGTCTGGGCCGTCCCCATGGCGGTGTGCGCAGTTGTTGGGTCAAGTGTACACAAACACAATAACAACATCCCCTGGTGAAACAAAGAGTTGTCCTCGAAATGGGGGCAACCAAACCATCGGAGAGGGGAGATAGCAAAAAACACCAATGGTGGTGATTGCCACGGAGTTGGCTGCGGCACATGGAGACTAGGGACCCCCTCTGTTCCCGGGAGGCACCAGCCCACCCCACAACAGAGCCTTTGTGTCCACAAATCCTTTTTCAGGTGAAGCTTGGCAGGGCTGCCATCCCGAGATGAGCTCCATGTCGGGCCAATGCGACCGAAAAGGGCTCAAAATCTCATTTTGTCCGAAACGGAGCAGTGTTTTTGAGAAGATGAAGGGCCCCTCGAGGGGTAGACCAGAGGATCCGACAACAGAGGTTGGCAAGGGCAAGGGTGGGCTCCACAAACACTGGTCGGGTACCGTGTAGTGCCACCGGTGTCCGATGCCATGTCTTTTGAATCACCTGCTCATTGATCGAGGTCAACCTTGGGTGTGTGTGTGTGTGTGTGTGTGTGCGTGCGCGCGCGCATGTGGGGGTAGAAGTGGCCGGGGGGGGGGGGGGGGGAGGCCCCCCCTGGCACATCACCTATCCCCTTGCCCTCCCCTTCTCCCAAATGGCAGGGGGGGGGGGGGGAGGCAGGTGGTGGTGGTGCCCATGACTCGGTCAGCGCACGTGAAATCGCGAAAAAAGCATGGCACATGGGGAGGCGTACGTCTCCCACCGCCGCCATGGGGGGTGGCGCCGTCACCTAGGGCGCTGGCGCCGGGGGAGGGGGGGGAGGGCTTAGCTGCCCTCCGGGTCCCATCAATCCCGATCCACTGAGGCTCTCCGCCCGTATCGCCCCCCCCCCCTACCTGGGTGCCTGCTGGATCCGGGGGGGGGGGGGGGGAGAGATTACTCCCCACCCGGGGCAGAGTGCGCTGCACCCGGCCACGCCGTGCCGGCAGGTTGGGCGTGCAGCAATCCGGCCGCGGGCAGCGGCCCGCCACCACCAGTGCCAGCATCACACAGGGGCGCTTAGCCGGTGGCTCCAGCAATGGCTCTGGGGGTGCCAACCACGCCTGCAGGGCCCTTGATGAGGCCGCTGCCACCGCCACTGCTGTTGGATGCCCCACGAGGCCCCGTGCGTAGCAGTGCGCCGCTCCACGCTGCGCCAGCCGGTATTGTTCGCACAGCGGCTGTTGATGGGCGGGGCACCGGCAGCAGGCGCCAGACAGCTGTCTGCCGCCGGTGGTGAGCGCGGCCGCACCGCACCCACTGCCCACAGGCGCTACATGCGCACAATCTCATAAGGACACGCCCCCCACCCCCCCCGGGCGGCGCGGCACGTAGCCCACCAGAAAATAGTCCTTGTGGCCGGCTCCAAGGGGCGCCAAACGGCGCGTCCAGAGCTCCAAGCAGTGCTGCTGCATGTAGAGCCGGCACACAAACACCGCCGCTTTGTGCGCCCCATGCTGCAAAAGCCCCCTAGATGCATCAAGGAGGCGCAGATCCACCGGAAATCGCCCTCCAACAGGGTGCCGCCGACGAGCAGAGGCTGCAGCAAGTTAACCGCCTCCCGCAGCACACGCGCCCGCTCCCTCGGCGACAACATGTGCCGGGCATGGCAATGGCCCAGCCTGGCTGGGAGCGCCCGGTTGCTGTAGGACTCAAAGTCCAGGGCCACTCTGCAAAGGTGAATTGGCCGGAGCCCGGTATCCACTAAAGCGCCGAGGCCCAGTGCACCAGGGCCTCCGCAAAGCCACACTCCCACGGCCACCCCGCGAGCGGGCCTTGGGGCAGCAGCATGGGGTCCCTCGCGGGGACGGGGCGTAGCGGGCCGTCCGCCAGTTGCTCCCGCCCGCACCCCCGGCGCGAATCCGGGCCCCGCCCCCGCGCCGGGCCAAACATTGTGGAGGCGGCGTCCCCGCGCCGCCTCCTCCGCCTGGCGGCAGGCAGACAATACAGCGAGACACATACCATAGAGCCAGTACAACAAGCACTATGTCTGCGCCTCTTCACCTTCACCCACCAGGGCGAGTGGCAGTAGGCCCGTGGCCTTAGGCACACCGGCTAGGCCGCGGGTAACGCCAGCGCTAGTAACGCCCTGGCCTCCTGCGGCACACCAGGCATCCACGCTTGGCGCGCCGAATCCTAGCGCAACTAGTCCCACGGGATGTGTAGCTCCGTCTCCGGCGCTCCGCGGCACAAGGGGCAGTTGTCTGACTGCAGGAGGGCATGCCCCGCCGCCCTGCTTGCCGTCCACGTGGCCCCGGCCAACAGCCCACAGAGGATGCCGCGCTCCCCCTCCGTGGAGGCCACCTACAGGCCTGCCCAGCGTGCCTGACGGTGCACCGCCCCGCCCAAGCCCCCGAAGGTATTGGGCTGGCGCCGCTCCAGCTCCCGGAACCCCCAGTACCGCTAGCTCTTGCGCACGCGGTGGCGCAGCTCCCCCTCGTCCGTTTGCACCAAGTGCAGGGGCGTTGTTTGCCCCGGCACCTAGTGCCACCACCCCTCGCGCTGCTACCAGCCCGGTTGGCGGGCGGCTTATAGGGCCCTGCCCAGGGGGGGGGGGGATTCTCAGAAATCGGATATCATGCTTAAAAACCCCCCCAGAGCCAAATTTAAAAAAGGGGGGGGTTTTGGGGGGGGGTTTTAAGGGGGTTTTTCGCTGCGCGGGGGTATTGTCCGCGGAAACGGCCCCCCGGCCCCCCAAACCCCCCCCCCCAATGAAGAACATAGTGTCGGGCACCTCCGAACAGTTGGGTATGCGGCCCAGGTGTGATCCGACAATTCGCACCGCCCCTACCAACGTCTATGGTAGGGTTTCATCGGCTTGGGTATTTCCGGCCGTGGGTACCAGAAACCTCGGGACTGTGGGTCTCCGAGGCGGTCATGGGGTTCGAAGTACACCATGGGGTTAGAATTGCAGCATGGGGGTTGACCCGCATCAAGGTCCGTCATGGGGTTCGGAATGCATCATGGGGTTAGAAATACACCATGGGGTGAGAAATGCGGCAAGGGGAGGGCCTAAAAGAAGGTGTGTGTGTGTGTGTGTGTGGCTATACTGGTCGGCCGACGCAACTCGGGAGGCCCTTAAGGCTATGGCTGGCCAGGCCTCCCTCCCCGCGCCATTGTGTGGGCCTTCCAGTCCTAGTGTGCATGCAACTACAAGGGAAGGAGAGGGAGAGCGAGGAGGTGTAGGGGGTGGGGGAGGTATCCGTTTGTGACGTGTGTGTGTGTGTGTATGTGTGCATGTAGCTCCGCCTACTTCTTCCGCCCTGACGTCTTCACCGTGCAACGCTTCTTCGCATTTTGCTTGGTAGCGCTGATGGGCCGCTTTGTGCCCTTGCCAGGAACGGCTTTCTTTTGCGGGACAACTTCCACCGCGGAAGAAGAGGTGGAAGAAGAAGAAGATGAGGAAGAAGAGGAGCTATTGCCATCCTCGGAAGTTGCGGCACTCTCGTTACCGCTAGACGAATCGTTATCTGCGGAAGACCTAGATTCCACAGAGCTTGCATCCTCCTCCGGTTTCCAGTCCCAATCGGAGCGTCCAAGAGAGGCTTCAGAGAAGGACGCACTCTCGTTGTCCACCGCCTTTGCTAGTTTCAAAGTGATCTTGGGCTTCATCACCATGGGGATTTTTTTGGCTCGCCCCTTTTTTTTCTCATCGTCCTGCCCAACTACAACCCATTCCGTCAAATCAACGGTGTTGGGTGGCACGGTTGGATGGCACCGAGCCAAGTGAGTTTTGATGTTCAAAACCCACGGGGTGGCACTGCACCCGGGAATAGGACATTCACGGGGCATGTTTTCTTTTTTGCGCGTGGCCATTGCGAGCTTCAATGGGCCCACACACGGGCATGTGCTACTGATTTTCTTGCCCACAATACTTGTGGTACACGTGCCTGTTGTGCGTCCACAAAAACCACAAGGTTCGGCCTCACCATGCATCCTTGGGTCCGTTACCACCTCTCCTTTCTGCAAGTGCACTGCCACATGATGACGCATCCTTGCCAAAGCAACGGCCACTCCACAAAACAAACAAAATTCTGTTGCTTCTGCGGGCCGCACGCTAGTATGTGCCACACCAGCGTATGGCTCTGCACGCAACTGAGGACAATTGGGTACCTGTGCGGTTTTCACAAAGGCAGACAAGGTGCCCACTGGAATCAGCCAACGACCATCAGCATCCATTTGGGCATCCAAAAAAACCACATGCCCATTCCGAAACTCATATTCCGGACCAAACCGCCCCGTCCACCGCAACAAGGTTGGATCACTGGTCATGGCGACAAAAGGCAAAAATTGACCCGTTACGGGGATGGCATGTCCCGTCGCAAGCGCCTCCTTTGTGGTACCATAAACCCGTGCACCGTCAACGGTGCACCATGAAAAACTAAATGTGCCCACGGAACACGTCCGGTGCGAGCCCCATATGAAGGTCACAAGTGCAAGAAAGATAGCACCCACTGTGACCGCGTCCTCATCAAAATTGCAATTGTCAGACAATGCAACATTGTTTACATTCGTGGGGGTTTGACCAAACCGGGCGGTTTGTGCCGTGCGCCGCAGCCGATCGGTTGACGCATGTTCAACATTGCCGTTGAAATACTCATTGACAAGTTGTGTAATATGCACGGTGTGTCCGTTGGCGCATGGGACATAGGCTCGATTTCGGTCGGAACCATGACAACGCAGCCAGGATTCCAGGGAACAAGCATCGGTAGGATCGCTATCCTCCACTCCTTTGGTGTCCGGGGCGGTCCCCAAAAATTCATCTTCTCCGCCGCTTCAGAGCGGGGGGCAAAATCAGAAGTGGCCCACAAGTGGGCAAAGTCACCCCTGCCGTATTGGGGATCCCCGCCGCTTCAGAGCGGGGGGCAAAATCAGAAGTGGCCCGCAAGTGGGCAAAGTGGCTACCTCACCCCTGCCGTATTAGGGATCCCCACCGCTTCAGAGCGGGGGGCAAAATCAGAAGTGGCCCACAAGTGGGCAAAGTGGCTACCTCACCCCTGCCGTATCGGGGATCCCCACCACTTCAAAGCGGGGGGCAAAATCAGAAGTGGCCTGCAAGTGGGCAAAGTGGCTACCTCACCCCTGCCGTATCAGGGATCCCCACCGCTTCAGAGCGGGGGGCAAAATCAGAAGTGGCCCACAAGTGGGCAAAGTGGCTACCTCACCCCTGCCGTATCGGGGATCCCCACCGCTTCAGAGCGGGGGGCAAAATCAGAAGTGGCCCACAAGTGGGCAAAGTGGCTACCTCACCCCTGCCGTATCGGGGATCCCCACCGCTTCAGAGCGGGGGGCAAAATCAGAAGTGGCCCACAAGTGGGCAAAGTGGCTACCTCACCCCTGCCGTATCGGGGATCCCCACCACTTCAAAGCGGGGGGCAAAATCAGAAATGTCCAAAAAAAGGGCAGAAATGCAACGTCACCCTTGCATTGTGGGGGGTCCCTAGCTAAGGGGACAAAATCTAAAGTGGCTGAATTGGGAGCAAGGACAAAACTCTGGATGTGGACTCCCAAAGAACAACACCAGAAAAAAAAATCGCACAAATGATGTGTGTGCGTCGAAAAACACCCTTAAAACCCCCCCTCGGACCATTTTCAAAAAAGGGGGGGGGGTTTCAAAACCCCCCACGGTATCGGATTTCTCAGAAACCCCCCCCCCCTGGCCCTGCCCATTGGCCCTGTGGAGGGCTGCGGGTCCCGGCACTCAAGCGCTGTCTGCACGAGGGTCACAGTAGTGCCAGGCGCGCGCACATGCCGGGCGAGCCAAAGCAGGCGGTGGTATTGCACGCGCAATAGGGGCGAGGCATAGAAGCCCCGAGCTGGGAGGCCCCGGAGGACCTCTTTGGCTTGTGAGCACTGTGTGGGGCCCCAAATCACCTTGGCCGCCGCGGTGTCTGTGGACGACAGGGTGTGTCCCTCGACGTCTGCAAGCTCCACAATCGGCCAGGGTGCCCAACGCCGCCTCACGCATGCTGAAGGTGGGCAGGCATCCCACCCGGCACATGAGGGCAAGGCCCTTGTCCAGGCGGCCGTGCGGGACCAGGCCCGTCCCCTTCTCCGCCGCCCGTCCCCTTCTCCACCGCCAGGCGCTGCCCCACACCCAACTGTTTGAACTCACGCGAAAGCGAGATGGGTCTCTCCGTGCATTTTTGTGACGGGGGGCAATGGCCAGCAATTCTCCGTGATGCGTGAGGTGGAGTGGAGGTGACAGCGCCACCACCATTGGGTGGGTGCGCTGACGTCCATCGACAATTGAGGAGCTTCTTTGGGATTTTGATCCTGTGAACCGCATGTGTCCATAGGACCTTGGAGCATGGACGCGGAAGACATGTGCTGGTGCATACATCCCCCCCGAAACATGATGAGGGTATTCATCGCTGGGGGAAAAGGTGGCTTCACATGGTCAACATCCCGTTGTGGGTGGGTGCTGAGAGAGGGCTCTTGCTCTTAGAACCTTTTGCACATCAAGACAAAGAACGGGTTGCTGCATTCGGGGATATTGTTGGTCAGCGCTACTGCTGTGTAGGTGCTGTCTGATGGTTTGCAGTGTGTTGTGTTGTGTTGTGTTGTGTTGTGTTGTGTTGTGTTGTGTTGTGTTGTGTTGTGTTGTGTTGTGTTGTGTTGTGTTGTGTTGTGTTGTGTTGTGTTGTGTTGTGTTGTGTTGTGTTGTGTTGTGCCGAAGGCGCTGTTACCAAAGGGCAAAAGGCCGGGATGTCTACCCACGGGTAAAGGTAAACGGGCTGGGCTGTGTGTGTTGTGTGCGCGCCGTGCGTAAGTGTGTTGTCCTCGGCAGGGGAAGGGGGAGTCAGGGAGACCTGGTGAGTTCGCCTCCGGCGACCGCGCTTATTCCAGGAGCTCCCGCTGCACCCCTTCCCTTTCTGCTTGCTGGTGCAGGCGCAGCTCCTGCAACGCCCACGCCATCGTGCTGCCCGGGCCCAGGCGGGCCTTCAGCAGTGTGGCACGCGCCTTGGCGTGGGCGTACCAGATCCGTATGGACTCCTCCACGACGTGGCGGAGGAACTCCGTGCCCAGCGAGTGGGGCCCCGTACACTCCAGGTGGGCCAGCTGCATGGAGGGGGTCCGCAGGGCTGCCACCCACTGCTCCAGCACAGTCGGTTCCCACAGCTGGTGACGCACTGGGGCCGCCCGTGGCCCCACCTTCTGGTCAAGCCACGCTGCGAGGCGCCGGCGGGCTGGCCCCCACTCGTGCGATTGAGCCGAGCAGGCCCACAGGTGGGGCGCCGTCTCGGGCTGTGTCCCGCACAGGAGGCACGTTGTATCCAGCACCGTGCCCCGGTGGGAGGAACGGTGGGCCAGGACGGTCATGGTCGGGACGTTGTCCGTGCGATGCGCCGTGATGTGGCGCTGCTGGTCGTGGTCGAACCAGTCCAGGGGGAGGCCCCCCCCTGGCATGAAATTTACCCCCCAGCGGGCCTCGTAGATGGCTTGCGCCGGTATGGAGGCCCGGTCCTGCAACCAGTCACTCAGCGCCGTCGGGGAGAGCTGGCACTGGTCGCGGAAGGGCACTGGGGGGATAAATGAGTAGGGGCGCCTGAGGAGCCACGTGAGGTCTACCTCCGGCGGCTCCCGCGTCGCTGCGTCCACACGGACGTTGAGGTCCGTGATCCAGTGCGGCGGTGTGGTCACCACATTGATGGCAGACCTCGGGGAGAGGCGCTGCCCCCCCAGGACAGTGGCGTAGAGGTGGTGGATGCCATCTCCGCAGTGCCCTCCTTCCTGGTACGTGCGGAGGGCCCCCACTGCTGCCTCCGAGTCCGGCACCAGCCAGTAAACCCCCTGCTGTGTCGCCAGCCGGCGGGCATACGAGAGGAGGGCCATCGCCTCCCCCTCCTGGGAGGTGCCCACTCCTGAGGCCACCTGGGCCTGGTACTCCCCAGGCCCGCTCTGGACGACCCCGGCCATGGCCATACCCGCCTGCGTGGCCCCTGCATCCACCGCCACGACACTGCCTTGGAGGGTCGCCAGCGCAGGCAGGTCATGGAACCAGACGCCTGGGCGAGTCTCAGGGGCCAACACTCGCGGGGGGTCGGTCGCCCGGCCGTGGGGCGCCAGGAGGGCCATGTCCCCATGGTGCTCCCTGAGGTGGGTGCGCAGGGCCTGGTGTAGCTCCGCTGGCACTGTCCCCACCGTATCGAGGGAGTAATAGAGGGGTCCCTTGTGCGGGTGCCCCGGGCATTTGTGCGCCATGGACTCCGCTGGATATTGGAAGCGCGCCACCGCCGCCGGGGCTATGGCGATCCACGAGAACGGCGGCAGCGTCGAGGTGATCGTCACGAGAGGGGCCTGCGATGTGCTGGCCCAGTTCCAGTAGGCGGCAGTCTGGGGGGCTGTCGTCCACACGACGGTGGGCGCCCTGACCCCAGTGCGCTGGAGCTGGGCCAGGGACTCCTGCCGGTGGTCGCCCCACAGCTGGGCGTGCAGTGGCGCATCCACCTGCACTTGGATATCCAGGAGGGCCACCAGGAGGCGGTGGAGCCTGGTGTCGCTGGGCAGGGTGCCCGGGGGCTGCTGGCACACCCGGGGTTCTGACGCCCAGCCCGCGGTCTCCATGGTGTCCTGCAGGGCCGCGGTCATCCGGAGGGGCTGTCCCCTATGGTATATCGTCTCCATTCGGGTGGTTTTGGCCGCCCGGCCCCCCACGATGACTTCCGCCTGATAGGTGGGCACGGCCCTCGGGATCCAGTCCTTGGGCGCCGCCTGCCATCGCGGCGTGGGTTCCCTCAGGAGCGGGACCAGTACCGTAGCGTGGCGGGCCAGCCACGCCCGTAGCCCCGGGATCCCCTTGCGGGCTGGCGCTCGCCTCTTCAGGGCTCGCTCCGGCAGCACCTGGTGATTCTCTGTGTAGAGGTCGCCGAGGTGATGGTAGCCCAGGGCCTGTACCGTTTCGTACACCGTCGGGGGGACGACCACCTGCGCGACGGCGCCATACAGAGTTGTGTACACCTCCACCCGGGGGGCAGGGGCCGCCGCCGCCGCCGATCGCGGCCCACCGGGACCTCGGACCAGGATGGGGGTGGTCCCTGAGCACTGGCCCGGCATCCACATGGGCATGGCCACCTCATCCACGACCCGCTGCAGCGTGGCTATGAGGTGGGGGCACTTGGGGTGATGCGTGTACTGCCCCGGGGTAAGCACCGCCGGGCAGCCCCCTCTGAGCGCCTGGTGCGTTTGCAGGTAGTAGGCCTGGGAGTCCCGGAACTCCTGCTTGGCCCAGGCCCCCTGCCGAACCCACTCTCTAACTACCGCCGCCTGCCACGAGTGCTCTGACCGAGTGAGACCCTGGCACCCATGCTCCCAGGGTCCCCAGAGCGCGTCGGTATGAGCGTGGCGGGAGATGCCCGTCACGTGCTTGTATGCTCGCACCATGAGAGCATCGTTTGCCGCGTGTACCTTGGCCGTGGGGCGGTACACGCTGGCCAGGGGGAGCAGCTTGCTCGGGAGCTTGGCCATGAGCACCATCATGGCCGCGTCCGGGGAGAGCCGCTGGGGGCGGAGCTGTGTCCAGAGCTCCGCCCTGACCTCCGGCAGGTTGCGGGGGGCCGTAGGCGCCCCCTGGAGGTAAATGTCGGTTCCCATATATCGGAGGACCCTGGAGGGCTGTATCTCCGGGGCCCCTGCCAGTGCCTCCCGCCGCTGGTCCGGGGTACTCGTCACCCACGCGCGGCCTAGGTGGCGGGCCACGGCTGCTGGCGTAGGCGACCGTAGGGGCCGTGGGTCTGACGTGGAGCCGTGCTGGATCTTGCGGTCAGGGACGTCCACCCGCAGGATTCCCTGGTAGTATACCCGCTGATCCAATAGGACCCCCTGTATGGGGTGGGAATCGCCCCGCTCCAAGAGGACGATCGTGTCGTCCACCCACATGAGTCCCGGGAAGCGGAAGGGCTCTACCGCCGAGGACCGGTATGCGATGTCCATGTATCGCAAGAAAGGGAGCGCCGCCGTCGCCCCCGCATGGACCCCCTGGACGGTACCCTGGGGCGTACCCAGGAGTTGCGTCAGGGTGTGGGACTGCCAGGGGCCCAAGGGCAGGGTGTAGGAGAAACCCTCGGTATGGGTGGCGAGGTGGTCGGCCTCTCCCAGCCCCACCCGGGCCCCCACTATAGGGTGAATGTCCTGCGCGATCACGTCGAAGAATTTTGCGAGATCCGTGATCAGGACGTCCACTATCCGGTTTTGAAGCCTGGCCAGGTCCAGCTTCATGTGCACCGTGCGGACGACCTCCTGGAGGGATATCCCCCGCATGCCCCCCACTAGGCAGGGGCCCCCCAGGGCCCGCTCGTAGACGGCTGTCGCCACGGCATAGAAGGCCGTGGGCTCGAGTTTGGAGACGTGGGAGGAGATGGTTATCCCCCGGAGGTTCGCCTCCTGGACCGGCTGGTCCGGGTTTTTTAGGAGCAGGGTAACCCGCCCCCGCCTGCCCACCGTGCGGTTGACCGGGGGGCTGCGCACCACGGTGCACAGGGTCTTCTGGTCCGCCTCCGTCAGGTGTCGGTACCAGGAGATATCGATGCAGATGTCCGCTTCGGGTAGGCGGAGGTCGGGGCCGCGGGCCTTCCCCGACTGCACCTCCCAGAGGTGGCGGGGCTGGACATAGTCGCCGCGGGCTGGCGGGGCATGCTGTGGCAGCAGCCCCAGGTACCTCTGGAAGTGGGCCCATCGGTCGGGGTCATCTCGGATCCGGTAGCTATGGCCCTGGAGCCGTAGGCGGCTCAAGTACAGGGCAGACAACGTCTCCCTGGGGTTGAGGAGCGCCTTGCTGTCCAGGGGGATTTCCGAGACATCGCGCGGGGGGGCCCTGCTACGACGCTGCACCTCCCTCCACTGCTCTGGGGTGCGCTTCAAGTTGAGGGTTTCCTGCTTGCGTCGGAGGGCCCTGCGTTTCACCCCCCGGAGGCTCTGCTGGCGCTGGGCTTCTCCCAAGGCCACGAGGCTCCGCTTGAGGGCGTGCCCCGCCGTCACTGAGGTGCCCAATATGCTCTGGGCCATCACTGTAAAACGCCCCACCGTGGGGAGCATGCTGCGCGCTGGGAAGGGCTGCTGGGGAGCCCGCGAGGGGGGAGCTCGCTCCGCCGGGCGCGCCTTGAGGCGGTACTGCCGGAAGCGGAGGGCTCGGACCCTGCCCGTGGCGTGGGCCCAATCGTAGATGGCCCTTTGCAGGCCTTTCAGCCACCGAATCGGGGCGAGCTGGGGGTCCAAGGCTCTCCTGCGGAGTATTGAGTTGTGGAAATCGGCCGTGTCGGCCGGGGACAGGGCCACTGGGCCCAGGTGGTACTCCGGGGTGCGGGAGACCGTATGGGGGCTGGGCTTGTCCAGCCGGTTCACCGGGAAGGCGATGGTGAGAAGGAGGGGGACGTGGTGGTCCGAGAGGAGGGTGCTCGCCCAGTAGTGGTACAAGGCGATGGTGAACTGCGCTTCGCTGTGGCAGGCGGCTGTGTCGATGCGGGAGCGCGCGGCTCCCTGGAAGCAGGAGTATGTGTCCTGCGGGACCGGGTGAAGGTCCACCAAGTCCCTGAGGTTGAAGGCCCTCAGGAACGTGCGGTAGCCCGTGTCCTCGGGGCGCGGGGTCCCTCTATCCGCCGGTCGGGCCGCCGAGTTGGTGTCCGCGACAACCAGGACGGTCGTCGGGTCGACCAGGCAGGTGACCTCCCTCCAGATGGCGGCCCACCATCTCACGTAAGGCTCCACGCCTATGCTGATCTGGGGGGCATGGGCTGCCAGCACATGATGCCGACCCCACGGGGTGAGGACCTCCATGAGGAGGGCGTTGGCATCCTCCGCGCCCCAGAGGAGGGAAGCCCGGGTGGTTGTCCCGGTGCGGACGTATACTTCCAGGCCCGCCCCTGTTTTGCCGTGGGCGGGGAGCACGACGTGACGGGCGTAGTCCTGAAGGGGGGGGTCCTCGGGGCCTGCCCGGGACTAGGCCTCAGCCAGGACGAGGAGGGTAGGGCGGCGCGCTGCCATGTGTAGGGCTTGCGCCAGGAGGCGTTGCCGGAGGTACCGGCCCCGGACGTTGAGCCACAGGTACCCCACAGCGTGCACGTCCTCCGGGGTGCCCTCAATTCTGGGACTGCGGGGGAGTGGGGTGCTCCGGCTCCGGGTCCGGCTCTGAGGAAGTGGGTCCGCCCTGGGGGTCGGCGTGTGTGGCCGAGCCGCCAGCTGCCCCCTGGGCCGCCCGCAGGTCACGCCCGATGAGGCCAAACACCGTGGTCAGGGAGGGAGTCCCCGCTGGCCGTTCGCCCGTGAGCCTGGGGAGCACCCAGTCTCGCAGGGCCGGGGCCTGCGCCCCCAGGACCTTGAAGCCGACCGGCTTGGCCGGCTGGAGGGCCCGGGCGTAGCTGACCCACGAGGCGCTCCATCCCTTCCAGTCGGCGTCGCGGAGCTGCTGGGCCCCCAGGGCCGAGGGGACGACGACGAGTCCCCCCCGAGCCCTGTCGTAGGTGGCCCTGGCCACCATGGGCGTAGCGATGGCCAGGGGGTTGCCTCCGGGTGGGGTGAGGGTGGCCTTGTGGTCCCCGAGGTCCATGCTCGCCGTGTCGACTGGGGTGTACCGGTCCCCGCGCTTGACGCAGATTTGGACCGGGGGGGGAGCGGTGGCCGGCGTGCCCCGGGGGACATGTACCGGGCACTGGCACACCAGCACCAGGGCTCTGGTATCCGGGGGGACCGCCCGGGGCGGGGGTGGGGCAGACCAGGCATACGCATATGCCATGGCCTGGAGCCACCACCCTGGGCGCGTGCCGCCCTCGGGGGCGGGGAGGCGGAGCTGCACCCTCCCCTCGATCACGTAATAAACCGTGATCCCAAGTCCCGGCGGGTGAGGGGCCGGGATGGCATCTCCCTCCCAGCTGGAGAGGGAGAAGGAGGGGACCCCCAGGGTATAGCCCACGAGCTGGAGCAGCTCGCGGGTCCTCTTTGCATACTGGGCCAGGAGGGGAGGGAGGCCGTCTCCCTCCGGGGAATGGGGGCCGGGGACGGGGGTGGTGTCCTGGCCCGCCGCCCGCATGCGGCGTCCCACCGCCGACAGGCGTTCGCTGTCCAGGAAGACAGCGACGTCCAGGGCCTTGCAGGGGTTCGCCTCCTCCAGGGCAGTATCGGCGATGAGCGCCGCCAGGCGGGACTCGTGCGGGCCCAGCTCGCCCGGCGGGCTGTCGGCGCGGCCGGCTGCCGGCGGTGCAGGGTCGTCATCCAACTCTACCGCCTGCGGTAGGGGCTCCAGCGGGCTGAGGGCGCCCGCTTCATCATCCAGGAGGCCAGCCAGCTGGGTGGCCGTGCCCTGGGACGCATCCACATCGATGGGGGGGGGCGGAGGGTCATCCGCCGCGTGCGAATGATGATGGTTTGCGGTGTGTTGTGTTGTGTTGTGTTGTGTTGTGTTGTGTTGTGTTGTGTTGTGTTGTGTTGTGTTGTGTTGTGTTGTGTTGTGTTGTGTTGTGTTGTGTTGTGTTGTGTTGTGTTGTGTTGTGTTGTGTTGTGATGGGGTTTGGGACCTGTTTTTCAGGCCCTTTTGGTGTGGTTTTTCAGGCCTTTTTGGTGTGGTCTTGAGGACAACCGATACATCTCTTGCCCTCTGCAATGACCGGCACCCCGCGAAGTGTGAGCGCCCCCCCCCCCGTGGTTCCTAGAGGAGCCACGAAGGAGACTTGGCCGCGTTGCCCAATTGGCCTGTCCTGCTGCCCACAACTGCAGCGTACTACGCGTCATAACGCCCACTCCCCTGCCAGCCACATGAAGGGCAGGGTAACTTAAAAGGAAGAAACTCAAATTCTATTGCCTTCGGCAGTGCACCCGAAGAGAGACGGACAGTCAGCCAATCAGTCAGTTATTCAGGCCAGCAGTCAGTCAGACAGTCAGTCGGGCAAGCAGGCAGGCAGACAGGATTACACAGTTTCGTTTTTTTTTCAGTGGCAGACTCGGCTTCAAGGGGAGGACAGCTGCTGCAGAACAAGCAACGGTCAAGTGGTAAAGCAGCCAGCGCAGGCGTGCAGGTCCGCGGTTCAAATCCCGGTCGGACGACGGTGACGGCGATAGCCGTCCAGCCGGGAATCGAACCACCGACCTGCATGTCCGCGGTCGGCTGCACTACCATTCGACCGCCGCTTGTTCTGACGACCGCCACTTGTTCTGACAGGGGCTGTTCTCCCCACTGCTTGCACTGTTCTGAGCACAAACTTTTGACCCCCCCCCCCCCCCAAAAAAAATTGATAACCAGTTTTAGGGGATAGAGGCCTCAAAATCAAAAAATCCATTGGGGGATTGTCTTATTGGGCAAAATAATGATTTTGCAAGGGGTTGGACATCCAATATCATGCCTTGGGGTATGCTACGCGAATGACCCTCAAAAAGGGGGGGTACACAACGCGCGCGCCTGAGCTTGATCTAACAACTTCTCTTCGAGGTGATTCCAGACAAAAATATAGACATGTGATGGGCCACGCTTTCGAGGGGTTAACATCAACCCTTTCTCCATGCATTCCCCTTCCATCCCCCCCATGACGGAAAGCCATCGTACAAACTTCGGCGTTGACCCAGGCATGTACTCGCAGGTGTCGGGGAAAAGCACGTCAACAATCCGCTTCGGGCTCCATGACCCAACACCAGGATCTTTGAGCACATGCACACAATGCGCCTGTGCCTCGGCCTCTTTGCCCCAGCTCTGTGCCCCCCCCTTCTGCGCCCGAGCCTCCGTGCCCCAGCCTCCGTTCCCCAGTCTGCCATGCCACATGATGGAGCCTGGGTCTGACATGTGTTTCCGAGGGGGGACATTAGCCTCACCAAAATATTTCTGCCCCAGGATATCTTCCCCATGTGATCCTCCCGCAGGACATCCTCCCCCAGGACATCCTCCCCAGTTTGGACGATAACTTGGGGGAGGATATCCTGGCCACATGTGGGCTGCCTCTCCCCCCTGGTACACTTTCGAGTGGAAAGGTTGCTCATGCGGTTCGAGCGGCGAAGAAGTGTCTTTCATGCGCAAGCATTTTGTTGTTTGAGCTCTGACCACTGCGTGTAGCCCTGGCCATGCTCATCAGCACCACCGCAGACCCACAGGCGAGCCCGCTTTCCCAGCCCTGTTTGCGTCCGCGGCGCCTGGCCACGGTGCGTCAGGTCGCCTGCACACCTTTGCCGTATTGAGGTCCCCCTGGGAGCGCCCCATCAGCCCCAGGTTGGCGAGGGCAAGGGACTCGGCTTGCCTGTCGCCGGCCCTGACTGCATACTGCAGGGCCTGCTTGTGATGTTCAATGGCACGGCTCCAGTTGTCCAGCTGCCCGTAGATGAGCCCCATGTTGGTATTCGCGATGAAGATGCCTGAGACACACAGGGGGTGCAAGCACGTGGCAGGGCCCACGGGACCAGTTCGCTCGCCCCGCGGGACCAGTTCGCAGGCCCGCGAACTGGTCCCGCGGGGCGAGCGAACTGGTCCCGTGGGCCCCCGCCTTTTTTGCCTCAGATCCAGCACCAGGTCCCTTGGAACTCCCTGGTTCCCCTCAATCCGTCAGCAGAACGGCGGATGGGAGCCTGGCCGCAGTCGCAAGCCTCTGGTGCCTGGTGGGCGCGTGGTCGCAAAGAGGATTGGTGTCCATATTTCAGGCCAAAATTGGCTGTTTTTGGCTCAGGTGCCATCTTTGGTCGTTTTCAGCCATGTCTAAACAGCCCCCCCATCCCTGAGACATGGTAGGTGTGCACACCTACCTCCACCCCCAGGGATGCGTTAGAGGGGAAAGGACCTCAGAGGCAGCCCCAGAAGCCATTAGGCAGGCGGTTGGAGGAGGTTGCCAAAGCGGTTGGGGCGGTTACTGTCCGTTACATATGCCATTGAGCCTGGCAGGGAGACTGTGGCTGGGCATAGGCCAGCAGCAGGGGGGGGGGGGGGGAGGACCTCCCCTTCACACCCCAAGGGAGTCGGAATTTGATTGCCTTTGGAGGATACATCCTGCGTATCAATGTCGGTGAACCATTGAGAATGGTTCCGCAGGCCAAACGTACATATATGCCACTGCCGCACCCCAAATGTGCCAATGCCGCCCTGCACCACAGAAACTACAAATGGCACGAGCCGCAATATCCAACACATGGCCCCAGCCCCTGTACGGTGCCGTGGTCGCTATTGTGCCTCACTCTGTACGTTTCCACTGAAGAAAAATAAAATGGTGCAACACAAACCGCAGCAGTTTCAAAAACAGAAGGAGGGGTGCTTAAGTCCGAATCCGCTGTGCAGGGTCCGGATGCACCATGTTTACGGGGCCGAGGGGTGGGCAGGCGGGGGGGTTTGGCATGACGCCATGGTGTATTGTTCTCGTCTGCAGCTGGCGGCGCCTACTGGCCGATCGCCATTCGCTACCCTTCCCTTGGACCCTTTCCCTCCATAGGCGGTGGTGCCCATCAGCCTCTCACCACCCTGTGACCTTCCTCTTCCTTCCCGCCCTAACCTTCCCTCTCTACTTCCCTTTCCTTTCCCTTGGCCTTTCCCTCCATAGGCTGTGGTGACCATCGGCCCCTCACCACTCCTTCCCTTTCTCTTTCCCTTGGTCGGGTGTGCCAACGGAGCCCCCGGACTTGCCCTGTTTCACTTCTCTGTGTCGAGTCCACACAGAGGAAGGCAACTGCCTTCGCCGTTGGCCAGGTGCCTCCAAGCCGCCATCCCAAGCCGGCGGTGAGGTAACTCTCCCCAGCGGCGGCTGGTGGGCCCTGGGATGTCCACTTGCGGGGGCTTTTTCCCGGCGGGGGGGGGGGGGGGGGCGGGGCTGGACCTCCCCTTTTCGGACAGGACACTGTTCTGTTGGTCAGGGTGGGCACGCAAATCCAGCAATCATCTGAGGACCCGGCCCAAAGGGTGCAGGCCAGATCAGTCCACCCACCCACCAACTGTCGGTTGGGTGAAAGAGGTGGGGGGCGGAGGCCTGCAGGAGAGTCTCAACATACAGACAAATGATCGCCATACCGCACAAAAATCCTTTTTTAAGATGGATATGGCCATATTATGCTCTTGGGCCCCCCACCCCCAACCCCCACTACTGGGTCAGGTTTCACTTCTCCCGACTTCAGGGGTCAGGAACTGAACATTTCTCGAAGGTTTTGAGATGGTTGCGATAGAGTATTGGAACCCACCAAGGGGTAGGAAGGGCTGTGGGGTAGGAAGGGCTTTCAGGTATGGCATAGCTGTTGGTAGGATCCTAACCAAACGACCAAAAATAAACATTTTACCCTAAAGATAGCCCACACGATCTACTCTTTCCTGGCCTCCTCCCCTGATGAGGCACGCCCAACGACACCTGCTGCATCGGAAATCTCGGAGTGCTGGCGATGGTATTCCAAGGCATGTTGCAGGTGCTCCGTGCCCCCAATCTCCTGGTGGGCAATGCCAATGCAGTTCAATGCCTTTGCCTGAGAAATTCCACAAAATGATGGGCACACAGGAAGGCAACCTCTGCAAAAGACGGACAGGCTCCGGACCACAGCACATGAACGCAGAAGCTCAGCGCATGCGCGCCTTCGACGGGATGCGGCATGTGGAAGCGTGGTACAGCATGAGTTCCAGTCAAGGGTGCCCCCTTTCGACCATTGATCCCTGTGAGAACGCTTTTCCTGCGGCGCCTGCGGCACACCCTGTGGCCCGCAGTTGGGGAAACTTGCCTAATTGTGGAATATTGCAGCTTCTACATTTTCGACCTGAAAACCGAAGCCCATGTGACTTGTATTGAAGCTGTTGTTCCTAGTTAAGCTAGGGCTGTGATCTTCACATTGATGGAGCGATGGTGTCAAAAAATCAACGTGCACCGCTTCTTAGTTATCAGGTTTGTTTCCTCCACAGTCTGGAGTAAATTAGGTTTCTGTGACCCTGCGGCGCGCAGAAGGTGTTCTCTGTGCCCCCCCCACCCCCCGCTATGGGAAACAGATGCGTTGGCACGACCCCGGACCGGTGGGGTATCACAGACTGGAGACAATGCAACAACCCCGCAGCCCTCTGCCCGGATGGGGTGGGCCGCATCCGGAGGTCCCAGTATCACCCCACCCCTGTGCAGTATTGCCCCACCATACTCACACGAGTCCTCCCCCAACCACCCATAACCATCACCATCACTTTTCAACCTTCACCACCTTGGGGTCCTGGGGGAGGGGGGGGGCAATCCAACTATTCGCCCCTCCTGCCTGTCTGATGCCTTTGCTCGTGTGCACCACTGAGGCTGTTTGATTGCATTTCACCGAGCTCTAAACATATAGACCAGCAGCACAGCCCAGTCATATCAACGCAACCTGCTGGTGGGGTAGTTGCCGTTGCAGTCTAGAGTGTGCTGCTAGGTACGATTGTGTGGTGTTGGTCGCCGCTCTGCGGGTGTCGGGGGGCATTTGGTTGGTGCTGATCTGTGTTGCAGATGGAAAGATCGGATTCTCAACTGCACAGGGGTCGGGTATTGGGAGGTGCAACATGAAGGCTCAATAGATGCGAGAACAAGGGAATCGAGAGGGGGGGGGGGGGTTGCGGCCTACTTAGGGTGAGCTACATGGAGGAAATCGGGGCTGGGAGGGCTGGCCCCTGGTGACCTGGCTTGATTCTGGTCAACTGATGCTGCCGGGCTGGTTTCATGCGCCACTGTTCAGGCGTGCGGGCAAAAAAATGGCGTATGGGCCCTGGGGTTGGGCGGAGGGGGCTTGGAACGACCTGGTTAACTCCCCAGTTGAGCTGATGCTGGCAGAACCCCCCCCCCCCTCCCCTGAGACCCCCCTCCCTTAAAAGATTGGGCCAAATTTTCGTCCGGACCTTTGGCCGCCTTTGGTACCAATTAGTTTAACCCCCCCCCCCCCCCCCCGTTTTGACTGAACCCCCCCCACTACAACGAACCCCCCCATATACACCGAACCCTGGGACCTGAGACAGCGTGCACTCGAATACACCGGACCATTGCACACAAATTACACCTCACAAGACGTTGTGTCTGTTCACTGTGGATTGTGATTTGGACGGAAGAATGAAGCAATGGAAAGCTGCTTCTTTTTGGGTTGTGCAACAGGCTCAGGGGCGGCAGGTGGCTTTGCAGCAGCCAAAACTGTTGCCTGGAGCGTCTGGATCAGCATTGATTCTCTGAGCCATCTTCTGTTTGGAAGAGGGCACAGATGGGGGCACGGTAACACACGCTTTTGACTGCAGTTCACTGTAGGACCCAAATATAACGAACCCCCCCAATATAACGAACCACGCCACAAAAAAAAAACATTGCAAAAGTTATACCGAACGGTCCGGTGTATACGAGGGGGGGTTTAGGCCAAATTTTTTGTCCGCTTTAGGCGCCTCTGAAAACTCAGCACTACTGCCGGGGGGGAGGGGGGGGCTAGGCCCCAGCAGACAAGGCCACATGGTGAACCCCGCATTGCAAATACCTCACACCCACGACCCCCACCGCTTCCCATACATCTTGAGCCCTTTGGGGTCGCCAGAACACGGGTCACAAGAGCCGTGCAAAGCAGGCCTTTGCTGGGGGGGCGGGGGGGTTCGGGCGACCCCCTCCCCTGGGCCGAGGGCCAGCCCCGGATGTCAGTCCACTCCGTAGGACTGGGCGCCACCCTTGGGGCCACGAGGTAGGACCCAGCCCCATCCTCAAGGCGACTCCCTAGGAAACCCCACCTTGACCCCCCCCCTCCCGCTCAGCAAAACCCTGGTCCAGAGAGGCCATCGCTTACCTCTCCCTGCAGATCATTGAGCCTGCGGCAAATGTTCAGGTACTTCTTGAAGTACTTCGCCGACTGCGGGAGGGTCTCCTTGTTGACGGCCAGGAGCTCGCCTTGTTTGTAGTAGGCGTGCCCCTCCATGCGGGCCTTGCCTGCCCGCTGACAGGCCTCAGCCAGCAATTGGTAGTCACGCATGACCATGGGCTTCACGGCCACATGCGTGTGGATGCTGGTGGCCAGTGTGGGACGTGCCCTGAGAGCAAGCAACAGGGGCTGCCTGCGTGGCCACACATGCGAGCACCAGGGACGGGCGGTGGCAGGCTGTGGACAAGGGGACTGTGGACTGAGGGCTGGGTGAGTTGGGGTAAGGTCAGGTGAGTGCCCTGAGTAGCCGAGCGCCAGTCGGATTATCCGGGTCCCACGCAGGGACAGGTCCAGATGACGATTTTTGTAATTACGGAAATTACGGAAAAAATGACGAAAAATATGGCAGAAAATTGCAGCACATTACGGTGGAAATTAAACGGTGCTTTCCCGTGGTCCTGCAACCAAAAGCCATCCATTCCATCCACGCATACCACCTGCCCTTTTGTGTTCAAAGAGTTTCACCCCTAAAATGGGGGAACTTACAAAAACTACGGAAAAATTCTGAAAATTACGGAAACTATGAAAAAGACGAAAACTTACAATTGTAAAGTGTCCTTGTCCCATGCCCCATCTCCCACCAAAAGGCCGCCGCCCCAGTCGCGTCGCCCCAGATGACAGCCCCGTTCACGTCGCGGGGTTCGTCGGGTTCGAACCGAGATCCTTCCGAGCGAGCATCCATCGCTCATAACAGTCACCCAGCCGGCCGGCGACTGTGGGCTGGGGAAGTTGGCTGTGCGGTCCGGGGGTGCAGGGCCCGTCCACATGGTATGGCCTTTCTAGGCCGTGGGTTGCATGGCCTGGGATGGTTCCAAGGGCAAAAGCGCGTGATGCTGCATGGTGGTGCGTGGGATGTCGTGTACGATGGCGCATATGAGGGTGCCTCCGATGGGGCCTCTGATGGTGCCCTTGGTTGTGCACATGATGGTTTACGCGATGGTGTGCGCATGGGATAGGGCATCCGATGCTCAAATGCTACATGAAGGGGCACGGGATGGTGCATGCGATCGGGGGGAGCGGGGGAACTGCGGTCAGGGAGCGCCAAATCCAATGGCGGAAAAATTGCGGAAATATTGCGGTGCCGTCACCAAACCCCCCCCTAACCCCCCGCAGCCTCAAGGAGCAACACCTCTTCACAGGGGACACACAGGGCACCAACGTGTACGTGAGGTGGACGAGCAAAAAGCAAATGCGAACAAATTGCCGAAAATTGCGCAACTGCGGGCCTCAATCGAACCCCCCCTTGATGCGATGGAGTCTGGGCTGGTGCATGTAATGGCACGTACGATGGCGCATGGGGGGGGCGCATTTGTTGGCGCACTCGCTAAGCCGTTCGACCAGGCGCTGGTTGTGTCCTACTGTGGACGATCGGTAAGGCCTGGAGAAACCTTCAGCCGGGGCCAATGGGGTCGATCTGCCACGCCGAATATCAGTGCCACAAACACAGTGAGCCCGACACAGATGAGGTGATGCGACCGCGTTGCTTACAACCGACCACAGACAGCCCACTCAAACCCCATCCCACGCCCGTCGCATTTCACTTCTGGAAGGGGGAGGAGAGTGGCGTCGCAACAAGCGCCGTTTGACCAGGGGGGAGATCGCGGGCCAAAATCGGGCAGGCGTTCCAGAGCTCTTCCCGCCAAGACAGGGCCTTAATTGGAGAAAGGGGAAAAATCTGGGGACACTGCTGCTCATCGAAGAATTGATAAGCTGTTTACCGGGTCCATGATCACTACTTGAGGTTGCAGGGCGGAAGAGGGGCATGTCAGGTGTTCCATAAAGGCTGGCGGTGGGGGGTTGATGTTCCCTGACAAGGTGTGTCCTGGGAACTGCGCTGCTAGCAGACAGGGGGGGGGGGGGGATTGCGGTCGGGGGGGGGGGGGGTCAAAACCAATTGCGAAAAATTTGCCGAAAAATTTGCGGAAAAATTTGCGGAAAATTGCGGGAAAATTGCGAAAAATTGCGGAAAAATTGCGACATTGTAAGCAACCCTCCGTAACCCTCAAGGTGCAACAGTTCTGGACAGGTGGCTCAGATTTTTTTCAGTCATAGAAAAGGTCCATGGGCAGCACAATTACAGGAGGCGCCCCTCAATATCACCATGGAATTGAAGCATGAACCGAAGGCGGCAGATGTTGTCATCTTCAAGCGTGGGCAAAAAGGAGTCTCATTGTTCTACAAAATTGTGTACACTAGTATGGTTCAGCATTGAAAGCAAGGGTCACCTGCAGGCGCGTAAGAAGGGCAAAGCAGAAAAATTGCGGAAAAATTGCGGAAAATTGCGATAAATTGCAGAAAATTGCGGAAAATTGCGAAAAATTGTGAAATTGCGGAAAATTGCGGAAAATTGTGGCCCTAAACCCCCCCCCCCTGTAGCAGACTTTCGGTTGGTGTCCAGGAATTCGGGGATCCACAAAATGTTTGGCGGCACGATCGGATGGGAACCAATCAAAACTACATGGGAACCAATCAAAACTGCATGGGAACCAACCAAAACTGCAAGGGAACCAATCAAAACTCCATGGGAACCAATCAAAACTGCAAGGGAACCAATCAAAACTGCATAGGAACCAATCAAAACTGCATGGGAACCAATCAAAACTGCATGGGAACCAATCAAAACTGCAAGGGAACCAATCAAAACAGCATGGGAACCAATCAAAACTGCATGGGAACCAATCAAAACTGCATGGGAACCAACCAAAACTGCATGGGAACCAATCAAAACTGCATGGGAACCAATCAAAACTGCATGGGAACCAATCAAAACTGCATAGGAACCAATCAAAACTGCATGGGAACCAACCAAAACTGCATGGGAACCAATCAAAACTGCAAGGGAACCAACCAAAACTGCAAGGGAACCAATCAAAACTCCATGGGAACCAATCAAAACTGCAAGGGAACCAATCAAAACTGCATGGGAACCAATCAAAACTGCATAACAACCAATCAAAACTGCATAGGAACCAATCAAAACTGCATGGGAACCAATCAAAACTGCATGGGAACCAATCAAAACTGCATGGGAACCAATCAAAACAGCATGGGAACCAATCAAAACTGCATGGGAACCAATCAAAACTGCATAGGAACCAATCAAAACTGCATGGGAACCAATCAAAACTCCATAGGAACCAATCAAAACTGCATGGGAACCAATCAAAACTGCATGGGAACCAATCAAAACAGCATGGGAACCAATCAAAACAGCATAGGAACCAATCAAAACAGCATAGGAACCAACCAAAACTCCATGGGAACCAATCAAAACTGCATGGGAACCAATCAAAACTGCATGGGAACCAATCAAAACTGCAAGGGAACCAATCAAAACTGCATAAGAACCAATCAAAACTGCATAGGAACCAATCAAAACAGCATGGGAACCAATCAAAACTGCATGGGAACCAATCAAAACTGCATGGGAACCAATCAAAACTGCATGGGAACCAATCAAAACTGCATAGGAACCAATCAAAACTGCATGGGAACCAATCAAAACTCCATAGGAACCAATCAAAACTGCATAGGAACCAATCAAAACTGCATAGGAACCAATCAAAACTGCATGGGAACCAATCAAAACTGCATGGGAACCAATCAAAACTGCATGGGAACCAATCAAAACTGCATAGGAACCAATCAAAACTGCATTGGAACCAATCAAAACTGCATGGGAACCAATCAAAACTGCATGGGAACCAATCAAAACTGCATGGGAACCAATCAAAACTGCATGGGAACCAATCAAAACTGCATGGGAACCAATCAAAACAGCATAGGAACCAATCAAAACAGCATGGGAACCAATCAAAACTGCATGGGAACCAATCAAAACTGCATAGGAACCAATCAAAACTGCATGGGAACCAATCAAAACTGCATGGGAACCAATCAAAACTGCATAAGAACCAATCAAAACTGCATAGGAACCAATCAAAACTGCATAGGAACCAATCAAAACTACATGGGAACCAATCAAAACAGCATGGGAACCAATCAAAACTGCATGGGAACCAATCAAAACTCCATGGGAACCAATCAAAACAGCATAGGAACCAATCAAAACAGCATAGGAACCAACCAAAACTCCATGGGAACCAATCAAAACTGCATGGGAACCAATCAAAACTGCATGGGAACCAATCAAAACTGCAAGGGAACCAATCAAAACTGCATAAGAACCAATCAAAACTGCATAGGAACCAATCAAAACAGCATGGGAACCAATCAAAACTGCATGGGAACCAATCAAAACTGCATGGGAACCAATCAAAACTGCATGGGAACCAATCAAAACTGCATAGGAACCAATCAAAACTGCATGGGAACCAATCAAAACTCCATAGGAACCAATCAAAACTGCATAGGAACCAATCAAAACTGCATAGGAACCAATCAAAACTGCATGGGAACCAATCAAAACTGCATGGGAACCAATCAAAACTGCATGGGAACCAATCAAAACTGCATAGGAACCAATCAAAACTGCATTGGAACCAATCAAAACTGCATGGGAACCAATCAAAACTGCATGGGAACCAATCAAAACTGCATGGGAACCAATCAAAACTGCATGGGAACCAATCAAAACTGCATGGGAACCAATCAAAACAGCATAGGAACCAATCAAAACAGCATGGGAACCAATCAAAACTGCATGGGAACCAATCAAAACTGCATAGGAACCAATCAAAACTGCATGGGAACCAATCAAAACTGCATGGGAACCAATCAAAACTGCATAAGAACCAATCAAAACTGCATAGGAACCAATCAAAACTGCATAGGAACCAATCAAAACTACATGGGAACCAATCAAAACAGCATGGGAACCAATCAAAACTGCATGGGAACCAATCAAAACTCCATGGGAACCAATCAAAACAGCATGGGAACCAATCAAAACTCCATAGGAACCAATCAAAACTGCATAGGAACCAATCAAAACTGCATGGGAACCAATCAAAACAGCATAGGAACCAATCAAAACTGCATGGGAACCAATCAAAACTGCATAGGAACCAATCAAAACTGCATGGGAACCAATCAAAACTGCATGGGAACCAATCAAAACTGCATAAGAACCAATCAAAACTGCATAGGAACCAATCAAAACAGCATGGGAACCAATCAAAACTGCATGGGAACCAATCAAAACTGCATGGGAACCAATCAAAACTGCATAGGAACCAATCAAAACTGCATGGGAACCAATCAAAACTGCATGGGAACCAATCAAAACTGCATGGGAACCAATCAAAACTGCATGGGAACCAATCAAAACAGCATGGGAACCAATCAAAACAGCATGGGAACCAATCAAAACTGCATGGGAACCAATCAAAACTGCATGGGAACCAATCAAAACTGCATGGGAACCAATCAAAACTGCATAGGAACCAGTCAAAACTGCATGGGAACCAATCAAAACTGCATGGGAACCAATCAAAACAGCATGGGAACCAATCAAAACAGCATGGGAACCAATCAAAACTGCATAGGAACCAATCAAAACTGCATGGGAACCAATCAAAACTACATGGGAACCAATCAAAACTGCATAGGAACCAATCAAAACTGCATGGGAACCAATCAAAACTGCATGGGAACCAACCAAAACTGCATAGGAACCAATCAAAACAGCATGGGAACCAATCAAAACTGCATAGGAACCAATCAAAACTGCATAGGAACCAATCAAAACTGCAAGGGAACCAATCAAAACTGCATAGGAACCAATCAAAGCTGCATAGGAACCAATCAAAACTGCATAGGAACCAATCAAAACTGCATAGGAACCAATCAAAACTGCATAGGAACCAATCAAAACAATCAAAACTACAGGGAAACATTTTGCCGGATCCAATGGGATACATGGGTCACCGGGGGAAGGCCTTGCCGGAGCGGGGCTTAAACGCGGAGGTGAGCCCCCCCCCCCCCCCCGCTGTGGTCTTTATGGCGCTATTGCTGACCGTGAGAACTGGAGCGTGGAGATACGAGCCAATCTTTCCGGACACTGAAATGGGCCCGGAAAGCCTCCAAATTGTGTCAGGGAAATCGTTAGGAATGTGGAAATTTAGGAAAATGGTTGCCACACCACCCCATTGTATTCACAGGGACGCACATTTTCCATGTCTCCCCAAGACCTCCCGTTTCCCTTATTCTACCCTTTTCTGTGATATGCCCCCATCCCCCCCCCCCCACAGGATACACAAAAAAATTGGGATATACAAATTGAAAGCCTGGTTCTTAAATGCGCGTAAGAGTTGGGATACGCAGTTTCGAATCCGTATCGACAAGCTGCGAAATCCACGGCAGACCAGCTCCCTCCAATCTCGAAAGGCGACAGCCCTGCACACCTCAGGTCCGGCGTGTAAGGCACGTGGATGGGCCTGCCAATGCGATTGGCATCTGCTGTTTCCTTGGGCAACGTTCCCTCCGCAGGGGGGGGGTCGGTCACTGAACTCTCCTCGGACTCAGACGACTTCAACCCCAGCGCAAACGCTGTGTTCGTGTTTGCAAGGTTGAGGCGCTCGATCTCCTGCAGCTGCTGCTCAAAATCCATGCTCAGATTGGCCAACCACCCGGCCTGCGCACATGCGACACGCATGATGTGTGGCTCTGGGAAACGTGCAAGACACACACACACACACGCACGCACGCACGCACGCACACGCACACGCACACGCACACGCATACGCACACCCACACACATGATCCAGACGTCATGTCCCGTACCCGCTCGAACACAGACATGCACTGGAATCTCGCCAGGCCAACCAGACAGTGAAAGAAGAAGCGACAGTGAGCTCGCGACGATTTGGCAACTGGGCGCGTTTCTGTAAAGAAATAGTACAGGGGGGCGAGGGAGTCTGTGCTCGCATCCACTTGCGGCCAGCCCCTTGGGGCGGGGCCCGAAGAGATCGACAGGCATGTTGGTACGACACCCAGAAACTAAGGTCAGCTACACCAGCAAGCTACGGGTTAGATCCTCACGGCGAGCACCGGAACAATTTTTTGAATTCGTCCAGTTGGGCAAGTGAAAGGCAATCAACAGCAGTTGGAGGGTAACCGACGGCGGGTGGAGGGTAACCGACGACGGTTGGAGGTTCACGTCTTTTACCAAATCAAGAAAAGGACAAAAACTTGCCCACTAAAACACGTCCTGGCGAACACTGAAGTGGACCGCCAATCAAGTCAGTACCATTTCAATGCACAAAGGAATTTATCTGGTCTCAGATCTGGTCTGTGATTGTGTGCTGCTGGCCGTTACTGGGTATGCACACACACGCGCACACACTGTGTTACGACCAAAACAGAAGAGTGAAACAGAAAACCTCCCACTCCAGAACAGATGCTCCACAGCACAGGGGATGCAGTCAGCTGCCGGCAGTGCACACACAGAAGGGGCAAAGCTCAGCCCTGACAAACACATGCATACAGCCGACGGGACGCAAAACCGACAAAGCTCACAATCAGCGATTGGTGCTCTGGGCCTACTGCAACTTGGGTGCACCCAAGCCATCCCTCTCCATCAGCGAGCACCTTCGGTGTGATGTCTCACTGACATCGCCCACTTCTTGGAGGGGTAGGCTGCTGCACCAAGGGTCCAATGGCTCATATAATATGTGTACTAGTAACACACTGTAGCCGGTATGCTACACTCTGACACAAACACACACGCGCGCGCGCACACACACACTCACCCACAGTCTGCCTGACGGCTCTCGATGCCTCCTTGTCACACGCGACGGGACAGGTGATCGCAAAATTTTCAGGCACCGTCATCATGGCAACCCCGTCTCAACCGCGATACGGCATGCGCCACGTGCCACCCAACCCATCACCCCTCTCTGCTTTGTGCCAGCACTGTCGTGAACCCCCCGGAGAGTGCACAGAGGAAGGGGAGGGGTGCGCAGACTGCATACCTTAGTTGTGTCGACCACTTGCTGTGGCATGGGTTCCAGACGAGGCATAGATCGGGAATTCGGTCGCATGGTCTCCTCCGCCTTCAGAGCTGCAGAGGCAGACACGGACATTGCCCGGACAAGCAAAACCGACGTAGCACAATGCCGACCAGTATCTTGCAGCGAGAGGCCGCAGGACCAGCCCCCGCCCCGCATCAGACATGCCCCTAGTGTCCGGCAGGGGAACAGAGCTTCGTTAGGAATGAGCCCCGCGCCCAGAGTTTTCCTTAAGAGGGGGGGGGGTGCCCCCCCCCCCCCCCTCAGGAGACCTTGAGTTGTTAGAGGCCTCGAAGGCGCCGAACAAATTTTTTGGCCTAAAGTGACTTGCGCCGAAGGCGCCAGAAAGAAATTTTGATTGGCCGAAGGCCCGGAGAAAAATTAGCCCAATCAAAGGGGGGGGGGGGTCCGAGGGGGGGGGGTGTGAGACCCCCCCTCCCCCAGGAGATGCTGAGTTGTTAAGCAAAACTCTGCCCGCCATGTGCTACTCAATAGGACCCGCAACTGTCGCACCGCACCTCAGCAGAAACCAGCTGCGTCCCGTGTCGGGCTCAGCAGGCTCTTTCTGATCACGCCTGACGTGGGGGACGCCAGTGGCAATTCTGCGTCACACACGCCTGGTGTGCCTCAAAATCACGTGCAGCGAGATGGCTGAGGGAAACGTAAATGGTGATTGGGGTGAAACGATGTAGCCCTCTGACCAGACGGCCCGCGAGAAAATCTCGCAGTCATCGGCTGTCTCCCTGATCCCCCTCAGAAGACCACGCTGTTCTACTAATGGGAATGACCCAGTGGACCAGTTGACCAGGGGTGGCCTGGGGGCACTACTGGGTGTCTATGACCAAGAAATGGCCGCACGCGCATGACAAACAGGCAAAAGAGGGCATGGGCGAGAGCGAGGGGGGGGGCAGCGTCGTCTGGAGACGGCAAAGGGTTCAACGCGCCCCGTGCGCTCCACACGACTGTGCACTGTCTTCAGCACGACTGCCACGAGCCGCCCTCCACGCACCATCAAGCCGTTGGTGGACCATCAACAGCCGTTGCTGAAACTGGCGGCTGGTGCACATGGGGATGGGGATTAGCCCCCCCATCCAGCCCCCCCCCCCCCCGGCCGAGTGACGAGTGATGAGTTACGCATGAGGAACCCGGCCGGGTGAGGTAGGGAGGGGGGATGAAAATTTCTTCCATGTTTTTCATGCGTATTTGAATTCTCCATAACAATCTGAGCATTTTGGGCATTTGTAGTCGTGGTACTAGAAACAGCGTCTCCTCTTTTTTGTATGCAAAAAAATTTCCTTGTGGCTAATTGTCATTGTGTCCATGTCACTCAAAGCACAAAGTCCAGCAATCTGTCACTCTCCATGTGTCACTGAGTGACAGATAGCCACCCCCACCCCACCCCCACCAAAAAAATTGGACCCGTTCTTATGCCCATCCCTGGTGCACACCAGGCGATCTTTCACCAGACGGGCGGGAACAAAACTGAGTCCTTCAACAGTGTGCCGTGCCATCGCGTTGGCATGATTTCTGCCCTACCGCAATTTCTGCCGTGCCGTCGCACCTCTGCCACGGCGCGGCTGCAAGCGTGTCCACGCGATCGCATCAGTGCCCTGGCATGGCAGAGTTCGCGTAATCCGCGAAATCGGAAGGAGTGAGAGAGCCATGGCGCATTCCACAAGCCTTGTACCATGGCACCAACCAGCAGTCACAGATGTGTGCTCAATGCATATCCAGAAGACCCCCAAAAGGGAGGACGGATGCAAAATACATGGTCCGACCGGGTCCGATCGGGTCCCATGGTCCGATCGGGTCGCATCGGGTCCCATCGGGTCCGAGTGGGTCACATCGGGTCTGATAGGGTCCCATTGGGTCCCATCGGTCCCGTCAGGTCCAACATGAAACCCACACAACTGCACCACACAACTGCCGATTCCGCGAAAGCAACCCAACTTCGAAACCACTCACAACTGATCCGTAGAAGCGACGACGTGAAGAGCGGCCGGAGCCACTCATACCCGCACTTGCCCATACCAGGATTGGCCTTCACTCGGGCTGGTGCGTTCTTGCCAGGGTTCGACTGCCCCCTGCCGAAACTTGTGGATGGGGGCGAAGGCTTCATGGGGCTTCCAGCAGGATGTCCCGGGCTCATGCCGAAGCTGGTGTCTTTCAGGCCGCCGGGCGCGGGGCCCAGGACGTCGACGATGTCCTCATCCAACCTGAGCGCAACGCGCAGCGTGCAGGGGCGGTCTGTGGGGAAGGAGTGGGACGGCGCAGGACTGCGTGGAGAGGTCAGGGGCGGTCTCATTTGGGTGGAGCTTCCGACGTCAGGGGCGGGTCATTGGCCGGGCGAAGGGGATCGCCGTGAGCCATTGGGCATCACTTGTGCAGGAGCAGCGTGGTGACCCCGAGAGATAAAACCCCCAATTCCTGATTGCTTTCGATCAGCCCCTCTGGGTCCACAATCACCTGGCTTATGGCTTCCACTGGTGGGCGACAGGCGTGCACAGAGCACAATTGACACCACCAAGGTTGGAAGCTATCTGCATCCTGGTAGACCTCTTCACGCATTAACAAAATCCCCAACCCCCCCACTGGTGTGCAACGTGCACGCGCCTCCTCTTTCCTGCTATCTGCGCAACCCTATTCCGTGTGCCCCAACCGATACTTGAGAAGGGAGACTACTGCAGCTGGAAATTCCCACCTGTGTTCCTTTCGTCG
The DNA here is from genome assembly GCA_964036045.1 of Eutreptiella sp. 'Long Island Sound 2002'. NCBI lineage: Eukaryota > Euglenozoa > Euglenophyceae > Eutreptiales > Eutreptiaceae > Eutreptiella > Eutreptiella sp. 'Long Island Sound 2002'. The sequence continues at coordinate 3,626,605 of OZ038393.1, read as the reverse complement.
GGTGGCATTGGAGCTATGGCAGGGCAAACAAAGCAAAGCCAAATGCCACAAAAACACACTTTGGAAACCAATAGACACTCAGATAGACACCCATCTTTTTGTGGTTGAGCGTTGACTATGCAATTGCATGCCACTTATGAAAACACTTTTTGATCAGAAAAATGCGATGCTACACACCTTATGTACACTTCCGTTCACTCGGCGAAGCAAACAAAAAGTGCAACATCGGTATTGTGCGCATGGCGTCCCGTCGGACCTCATACGTTGGTGCGAGCTCACCGACAGCGGTTGGTGGTGAACCGACAAATGTCGGCGTTTGATGGGCGGATAACTCAATTGGTCATTATATCACCACACGAGTGAGCACAATAGCGCGATGCACAAAAGAAGCTCGTAGCTGCACCCATAGCCTTGCATCAAAACTACGTTGTCTGCGCCACAACACCTTTGATGCCTCCCTCCCCCCACCCGGCACGGCACACCAGAGGCGGCACAGGCCGTTTTACCCCCCCCCCCCCTCAATACCCGAGGCAACCCGCCGCCATGGAGAAACAGAAAGGGCGGACCAAAACAGCGGCTTGGTGGACCTTCACTCAAGGAAAGGAAGGGAAGGGCAGCGAATGGCGATCGGCCAGTTGGCGCCGCCAGCTGCAGACGAGAACCACAAATCCAAGGCGACATGCCAAACCCTCCCATTCATACCCCCTTGGACGCTACCGAGAACCGGCCCTGGAGTGCCATACACACACACTAGGCCCAATGTATTTTTTTTTGGTTGTTTACCCATTGGCTTGGTGCATGAAAATCGTTTCAAAAAATTCGTCAAACGCCACCAAGTAAAATGGTGATCTCGGGGCACGGCACCGTGGCACCGCACGGCACGGACCGTTTACGCCCCCAACCCCCGGCACGGCACGGCACGGACGTCCCCCCCCCCCTCGACCGTAGCGCACAAAGTAAGGGGCGGGCTCGGAGATTATGAAGCCCATACCCGCGACGTTGACCACCAAAATGAGGTTGCTCGTGTTCAGCCGCATGGACATCCGCCGCCGCCCTTCCTCCTTGATAGCCATGACCCAGAGTGGCATTGCCCTTTTCTTTGTACAACCTTCTCACAGGGGTTGGGTCGAATCTACGTCCAGCATGCATTTCTCACAAATGCAGTAGTAGCCCACAATTCAATGTCGATACGGTGGGTGTCCAACAAATTTATTGGGCGACCATGGACAAAAATCTACGACACAGTTCATCCGTCCACACCCACAGCAAAAGTCAACGTTTCGTTGAATTATGACGGGCACTTGATACCCCGCGTGTATCTCGCCGACATCAAACAACACGCAAGAAAAAAATGCGGAGGGTGATGAGCCCTCGGCATCGCCCACCTTAGTACCGAACAAAGCGAACTTTTACAACCGGAATGAAATGGCATTTTCCCGGGAGTATGGCCGTGCGTTTGTGGAACAAGCCCTTCAAAGTAGGACATTATGATAAATGTAAGGTGCGTTTCTTGCGCAAAAAGACATATATGTCACACCTCATCGAGACCCTTGCAAGATGGCATGTGCACGGGTCACAAATCCACAAGAGCTTTACGTAAGACAACATAATTGCGAAGCAAGGGCCGCAGAGATCCATAAATTTAGAATGTGGTGATGTGCTTGCTTGTGATGGTCCGAAGGATACCGGGTGATAAAAACATTGAGTTCAAACGTCAACGAAGGTTGCGTATTCTCGCACCGATGCGGCATGTCGTGAAACGCACCAAATTGTCTCGGGTGTTCTGGATTCCATCTCGACGTCAACGGAGGGTCAAATTCCCACCAACTCAATTACAAAGGAAACAACGCATATGCAAAGAGAGCGAGGTGGCGTGAGCCATGCTTTCCGCAGAGATATGGATAGTTCACAACGTGACTTTGTTGCATTGCACAATACATCACTATGCAAACAACAAACAACCCAAAATCGTTACATTAGCACTTCATGATCTACATCTAGAACAAAACCGCAACCAAGGCACGCTAAGAGCGGCTATATTTCTCTCACCTTGATCCCTTGAGACATACACTTTCACAAAAGAGTGTCAAACTGCTCACGACATCGCAATGGGTGTTTCGGTTTGCACTACGCCGGGTGTTGATTGCACGCTCTTTTGCGACAGTTAGACATCACCGTCAAAGCATTTTCCATCGCTAACGCACAATAGCATGTAACCAAAAAAACACAAGGTCGAGTACGACACGCCCGCACGTAGTAAATACGAGGCTTATGGATGCGATCATGTCCGAGGAGAAGTGGGCACAACGGGACAAAAGCAAACATCATCAAAGAAGTTCGTGGAACGCAAATGTAATGTCCTCAAACCCATCAAAACAAGCGTAAAGGGCACATCAAGTGGCTTCACCGGAGGCGCGGAAGGCAACATAGCGACAAGGCATGCCAACGACACAAGCAGCCAACCAACAACGCCCAATTGCACATATTCAAGCGGCTTCACCGGAATCACGGAAGGCAACACAGCGACAAGAAATTCCAACGACACAAGTAGCCAACCAACAACGCCCGAGTGCACAGATTCAAGCGGCTTCACCGGGGGCGCGGAAAGCAACATAGCGACAAGGAATAGCAAAAACGCCCTAGTGGACGTGTTCAAGCAACACACATATGCGACACGCAACCAACCAACCACTTGACGACTGAGGTGTGAGGCTGCATCTTTCAGGTCGATGGTAGAAGCTCACGTAACTTTTCTTTTCTCAATTGAAGCCACTGTAGGCCACTACATGTGTTGTTCTGTGGTGTGTGTTTTTCTGCTTTTCATGTTTTGAGCATTGCGTAATAGGAGTGTGGTATCCTCGGCTTGGTGAAACGCGTGCATGTACAAGGAGATGTGCGTGCGAGTTTGACATGTTTCCAAGTCATGGGCGCAGATTGTAGCTTGCTGAGGTTATGACGAATCCCAGTTCGCAAAATAGCTGCACCTAAATCCTAATAGGTGACGGCGCGTTCCATTTTTGGCCATCAGCAGAATAGGAGATCTGACGGCCCGCAGACGCTGGCTTCAAATTTGGCGCCAAAGCCAAGATTGGCACAACCCGGGTCCTTAGCGATAGCGAGGAAGAGGACAAGAGGACTGCAAGCGGGGTTTGTGCAGAGAAAAAAATAAAGCAGACCAACAGACATTCTCAGTGCACATGCGGAGCTTCAGGAGGGTCGCGTCGCCCCGGCTGTGTATTGCATCTGTTGCTTCGGTTCGCTTCGCTCCCACCGGCTGAGATTTCAAGAAGATAATCGTTACCTACTGACGATTATGTAATAGAAATGTTTCCCAACACACCACGCCATGTTATCCCTGAATCTGTGGATTTTTTCTGGAAAAAGTTCTGTGCGACTAAACCCAAACCCCATCACGATCTGCGTTTCAAGATCCATAAAACGGGCGTCAAACAACTGGATGCCATCACGCGTAAGTCTGGGATGCCAGTTTCCATTTCATGACGTACAATGATCTCATGTGCCTCCTATGTTAGGACTCCTCTTTCAACGACCGCTTCTCCCATTACTCTTTTGTGCTTGCCCAAACTACCGGCACACCCATAGGTTGGAGCTGTTCCGCACAAGTGGCGTGCCTCACACTGCTCCTGTTAGAAAATAAATTGCGCCAGATCCACCCTAGTTTCCCGCCGGTTCTGCGCTGCCGTGATAATTTTCTGGTAATTCCTGATCCGCCAGACAAAGTCAGCAGTTATACTATGGAACGTGTCTAGCAAACCGGTTCTGAGATTTCTGGTATGGAACTCACTGTGGAAGGTTCGGGCCACTCGCTTGATGTCCTGGAATGTACACTCTCACGCCCAAACGGAGCCCCAAGTGTGTCACTGAAAGGACCGGTTTTCCAAAGGTGCAAGCAGGTCATCACCCCCCTCTCAGGCTAAACTTGTGGATGTTTTCAGCCCCAATACACCACGCATGCTCCGCTCACTTGTCCCTAACCTCGTGAAAAAGGTGGCCCAGTACCGGTTGCCGACGACCGAGGTCAGTTTTGCCTTTGTGCCATCCAATTCCCGTGACAACATAATGTTGCACACTGGCTTTTATTGCGCTTGAGGAGTGCCTACATTGTCGAACCCATGAAAACCGCGGGCTGTGAGGAGGACATAGCCATCCGGACGCCCGCACGCATAGGGCCCAGCAAATCCATAGAGGAGGCTCTGCATAACAGACAGTGTTTCCACCAGCACATAGGGTAACCCTTGGTCAAGAAAGTTCGTCCAATGATGCTGTGTGGATGTCGGGTGAACAACAAGGTTAATGATGGTTTATACCACCGGCTGCAGCCAGTTTTGCTCGCTATGTTCACACCCTTCTTTGCACAGAAAAGCCTAAGGCTTCGTGTTCCCTGTTTTGTTGTCGTGCTACGCTGGGGTCAATTGCTGCATTGGGTGCGAGCTGCCCATCTGTTCACGGGCGATGGTGGCAACACCTGACTGTTGCAACGCCGCGAGCCCCAAGCGAGCCTCGTCGCTAAGCTCCCCATGTGACCCTCCTCTACCCCCCCCCCCCCCACACACAAATGGTGTGTGCAGCACGCACCCCATGTATAGGCATCACACAAGATGCTTTCGTTCTCCATATGTGCATTGCCTGTGTGGTCTTTTATGTGTTAACTTGCATACATGAGTGACGTGTAAACAAAAGCGAAAGCGAAGAGTTGAGCACAAAGGACATGTATGTCATGTACGTTGTGTTTGCAACTATGGACCATTGATAAGCTTTTGTTTTGCTCTTTGCCGCGCGTCTCCTTTGACAACTTTGCGCATCTCTGGCGACTCGAGCCTCAATCTCGGGTACCAAGCACTAGTCGACGTGCAAGGAAGTATTACATTGCTGTGTTTACTATTCACACACATCATGAGCTTCGGCCTGAATTTGGGTTGCTTCCGGTCATGCACTTGCACAAACTGTTTGTGCGGCCCAAACGGTCATTTTAGTCGCGTCCAAGCGGGTGATACAATTGGTTTGGGGAGCGTTGATGGCCAAATAAACCGGAGCAAGTCATCCATGAATGGGTTTAATCTAGGTGCATTTTGGAAGCTCCTTTGAGGTGTGCTTTGGAACCGAAGAAGCTTGTTCGAAAGCGCGCGTGCATGGCCTAAAAGCCGGGCGTATCCTCTAGCTGAATTGTATGCTCGTGTGTAGCAATGGCACAAATCAACAGTGGAGCATGTTTGCAAAGGCCGTGGACTGTGCACACGAAACATGTGTTCTTGTTCTCAGCTCCTGCCCATGCACCTTGCATCATGCCATCATGCGCCTTGCATCATGCCGGACTACAATATGCGTGTGATAACCTAACTTCCTTCCCCGTAAGGGCCCGTCGGGGTGTCCCACCCCCCTCCCTGGGTTGCCTCACCATCCCTTTATATCCATGTACATGCATATATCCATGTACATAACTATGCATGTATGGATGTATGCATGCATATGATGTATGTATGTATGTGCGTAGGAGTAAATGTATGTTTGTGTGTTTGCATGCATTCACACATGTGCAGAATTTTTGTCGAAGGGCACATTTAAAAGACCTTGGTCAATGGCAGGCCAAGGTAGCACCCCACTTGTACTACTAAACACCATCATTGGACATGCCCGGCAATTAAGGGGAAATTAAGGGTCAATTTCGGCGAAAGAAAGGTAGTGCACTGCTCAGTGTCGTTTACCGTCGTGCTAAACTATTGTTAGCTCATGTGAAGGATTTGCACTTGTCAAAACAAATTAATTTGTGAGCCTGCTAACCACTCAAGGTCACACAGCTCCTCGAGCTTCAAGGTTGCACACGCCTCCCCTCCTTTGGATCCCCCACAGTTTGGCCCACCACACCCAAGTGAACGGTGGTGGTTGCTACATTTCCCTCCCAATGGTTTTCCATGGGTGGCCCAACGGCCCAATGTCGATTGGTGGATCCAAAATGTGTTGAGCTATTGAGTTTTCTCCAGCCTACAAGGGACCTTTACGCCCAAGCACTTGTTGGGGGTTTGTGAACTAGACTTAGAGCGCGTTTCCCCATCCATTGCTCGTTAGCGAGTGCCACAAGCCTAGCAACGATTGGCATGCCGCTACCTCAAGCTGAACCCGTGTCGTAGAGGCGAAGACGCCATGTTCGTCGCAATAGCCAAGGGAAAAGCACGTGATATGGATGTTTTCGGCGCGAGCAGCAAAATATCATGACAACATGTCACTGCGCGAATTCCACGAGTTACTCTGTCTTGATTTCCACACCAATGGGTTTTTCAACATGGGGCGTGAACTCTGGGACCAAGTCACTGGGGTTGCAATTGGAGGGCCAATGAGCGCTCACAACGTTGATGCCGTGTTACTCGAAGCGGAGAGCTGAGTGCCCTGGGGCCATATCCTGTCCGCCCATATTAAGGTAGCACGGTTCCGTGGCGACATCTTTTGTGTCTGCCCCCCTATTTCATCAGTGTTATGGATAGATTGCGTGGAGTGGGTTGCATCTGCCATGTATGGCATGAATCTAACTGTAGAGCAAGTTGGGCAATAGGCAACCTTTTGGGAGTTGCAGATCCAATGTGATGGCCCGCGCTTGGAATGGGGGCTCAAGCATAAAGTACTCCTCTCCCACCTTTGACCTGCACCGCCCGTGCGCCGTTTTCCCTCCCCCACTGAACCCCACGCCCCTAAAGTTGACCAGGGCCTGGCATGTAGCATTGCCAAAAAATGTGTTTTTCTTGCCTCCATAGTCCGCCATAGGCATGAGAACTTTGCTCATGCTATTTGGGAGTTCCACGCTAAAGGGTACCCGAACACGTGGTCGCTCCCGGTGTTCCGCTGCACATACGTGCGCGAGGTACCCGTGGGTATACCATGGGCTGCATTGATTCGTGATTTGTGGTGGACATGTCTTGTCCCACCCAGGTTCGCCATCTTGGAACCCTATGTACAGTTGCCATCAAACTGGTCGAGGCACTGCCCATTGCCAAGTGGTTCCACCGCCATTGGTTTCAGCAGGGAGGCAGCATCCCCCCCACTGCCGAATACATCCTTCCAAAAGTGCGACCAGTCGTCCTCCGCACAAACAGACCATGTTCACTGCCCCAGAAACCCACCAACATCCCGAAACCGGTTGGCAAGCGACCGGGCAGGGTAACAGCGCAGCAACACACACGCAGCCATCCCCCCCCCCCCCCCACGCACACCCTCGCAACAGCCAGACACAACACCAGCACGCGAACGCACACAAACATAGCCCCCCCGGCGCGCACCACAACACCACACCACACGGCACAGGCAACGCACACATCCCAGACACAGAAGCGAACACACCCACCATCCCCGCCAAGGGACATGGACCCATCCACCGGTTCGACCCCAAGAGGGCACATTAGGTCCAGGGGACGGGCACAGGTGCAGATGGGGGACATGTCCCTTGACATTCCCACATCCCAGTTTGTGCGCACCATGAGGTGGACCTGCATGCATGCAATTGCCATGAACTGTTATAGTGTAACGTACTGAAGTAGAGCATCAATGGGATAAGCATTTACAATGAAACCGGACCCTGAAACAGTGGATAGGCAGCTAGGCACTTCATGTGCTCGTTTTACGCTGCGGGTAATGGCCGTTTGAGATTTTTTTGTTGCTCGTTTGCTCTTCCCAGTCTTCATTATCAATGCAACATCTTATTGTTGAGGTCTGGGACTCAGGTGGTGACAATGTGCACGGCAACTCCAATTGGGATGTAGATTCTTGTCCCTACCAAACCTTTCGTCCTATGGCTACTACCTCAATCTGATTTTCCAATGGACTGACATCCGCCCTCCGTCCCAGGGCTATCGTCCCTCTTGCTGTCAAAGACTTTAGCCTCAAAAAAAAAATCTTGAAAACGATGGGTGCAGCTTACGCGCAGCGTGGCTACTTTGGCAACAAAGGGCAAACCGGCAGAAGTGGAAAGAGCATAGTGTGGTGCAAAATGGTGAGAAATAGGGGTCTGTTCCCGAGATAAGATAACGCCCTCAAAGGGTGTGTGTGGTGCGCAAGCAGCGGGCAAGTACCCCCACCCCCCGGCTGCCCCCATCTTTATCATGCGCACCATAGATTGACCCCATTTTCCTTGCATTCCTTGCCTTTGGCATTGCTTTGCTCACAGTCAACACCACGTTTGCATAACGTGCGCGTTACATCAAAACACACAACGCAACAGATGGCATGCTTGATGGGTGTGGATTTGCAGTAGCACCTAGACAAGTTTTGCAGCAGCATGCAGACGTCCAACAATTCAGTCCAGCGGTACAGGGCAATCATCAGAAAAAACCCTAGCAGTACGCAGCAGTAAGTGTACCACTATAAGCTCATGTCTGCACGCCACTATGCCTCGAGGACTGTCCTCCTCGAACCAGGGAGTGACGGTCTGTCACCCCAGCCCATTCAGTTTGTGCAGCGGTCGGATTGGTTCGTGGGCCCCTGTCCTTCAGCTTCCGAGAGTCGATTGCTCGTCGACATGCGGAATGTGCAACTGTTTCTGGAACACTATGCCTCCTGGCCCGCACAACTTCAAGGAGACCGGCACTGGATCGGCGCGGCGGACCATCTGCTTTTCCACGTTGCGTGCACCGGGGCCGGCCACGTGTTGTTGGGGGAGGCGGGTGCGTTCACCCCCTTCAGCCTGGAGGAGTGGCGCGAGGACCTCGAGCTCGAAGGGCCCGTCTGCGTCATCGGTGCGGAGTACGTCACGGAGTCGCAGAACATTGTGATCGCGCTCCTGAGCGGCGAGATCATCATGTACCCCATGGGGACGTCCTCGGCCGCCACGCCGGACACCACCCCCGAGTGTGTGGGGTGCATCAGCGAGGGAATCCACGTGATGGCCTGGTCGCCGGACCAGGAACTGGTCGTGTTCGGGACCGGGGCCGGCACGTTGGTGACGATGACGAAGGAGTGGGACGTCCTGGTCGAGAACGCCATCCTGCCGGGGCTCGACGGCCTGCGCGCCGCCAACGTCCGGTGGCGGCCCGACGGGCAGTACTACGCGGTGGCCAGCCTCGGCGACGGCGACGGCGACGACTACCGCCTGGCGCTGTGGGACCGGAACGGCGGCTTCAAGTGCGAGGCCGGGGCCAACGCGGTGCAGCCCCGCGCCAACCCCACGGGCCTGCCCGGGCCGCGGCCCGTGTGCCCGGGGCTGGCCCAGACCCTCGAGTGGTTCCCGGACGGGTCGCTGCTGGCGTTTGCGGAGTGGCGGGCGGCGGAGGGGGTCTCCGAGATCGGCTTCTGCATCGGCAACGGGGACAAGCACGGGGCCCCGTGCCGGCTGGGCAAGGGGCGCTGGGCGGTCCAGGACCTGCGCTGGAACCCCGTGAACACGATGCACAGCGCCGTCATGGCGGCGCTGGTGCGCCCCCCGGAGGCCGAGGCGGTGGTGCGCCTGTACTGCCGGGGCAACTACCACTGGTACTGCAAGCTGCAGCTCGCCTTTGAGGCCCCGGTGCGGGCGCTGGCGTGGAGCCTGGACGACAGCTGCGTGCTCGGGGTGGCCAGCGCCGAGGGCTTCTCCCGGCACCATTTCGTGTGGGCGGCGCAGAGCAGTGCCCACGTTGTGGCCGTCGCCGACGGGGACGTGGTGAAGATCACGGACTTCTCCCGGGGCGTCGTCCCGCCGCCCTCCGCGCACCTCCACCTGCAGCTGCCGGCGTCGCAGGGGGTGCGTGCGCTGGCGGTCGATGCGGCCGCCGGCCCCACCGCACTGGCCGCCGTGCTGGCGTCGAGCGGCGACGTCTTCTTCTTCCCGTCGCCCTCGGCGTGCCTCGCAGGCCCCACGCGGCCGCCGCTCCAGCACCCGATCCTGCCCGTGGGGCGGCTCGCGGGGGGCGCGGTGCTGCGGTCGGCTCGGCTGCTGACCCTACTGCCCCCGTTCGACGCCGTGGCCTTCGCCGTCGCCGGGGCCGAGGCCGTGTCGGTGTTGTTCTACACCCCCGGCGCCGAGGCGGAGGTCCGGCACCGGGTGAGCCTGCCCACGGCGGGGGCCGTGGTGGGCCTCGCGTATGATGAGGGGAAGCGGCAGCTGTACTGGCAATGCGTTGGGGGCGCGGTGTGGGTGGTGCCCGTCCAAGGGTTTGTGGACTGCATCGCGGCGGGGTCGTCCACGCTGGCCGGGCCACGGCACCCGGTGGTCACCCTGCCCGAGACGTGCCCGCTGATGGCCATTCTGGACGGCGGCGCGGAGGGCGCCCCCGTCGAGATCGCCGGGCTCTCCACGCGGCACATGCTGTACGTCAACAGCCGGACGGTGGCGACGGACAGCAACGCCTTCGCGGTCTTCCAGAAGGCGTTCCTGCTGTACACGACGTTCGGCAACGTGCTGACGATGCGGCTGCTGCACGCGGCGGGGGGCGTGGCTGAGGGCGACCCGGCGGCGTTCCAGTGGACCCGCGAGGTCGAAAGAGGCGCCCAACTGATTTGTGCCGTGGACCCTCAATTCGCCCAATCGACTGCGGTCGGCAGCAAGTCCCACCCCGAGACCAAAGTCGTCCTGCAGATGCCCCGAGGCAACCTCGAGACCGTGCACCCGCGACCGCTGATGCTGACGGCCATCAAAGGCCTGCTCAACCGCCAGGACTTCGGCACCGCGTTCGGCCTCCTGCGGCGCCACCGCATCGACCTGAACGTGATCATCGACCACGACCCGTGCCAGTTCCTGCGGCACGTCCAGCGGCTCGTGGACAGCCTCACGGTGCCCAACCTGAGCCTCTTCATCGCCAGCATCGACGACGCCAACGTCCTCGGCACCACCTTCCCCTTCTACAAGCACCTGCCGGCCGCGCGCGCCCCGCCCTCCGACGACCCGCCGCCCACGGCCGCGGAGCTCACGGACCCCTGGTCGGGCCTCCCGAAGACGAGCGCCGTGTGCAAGGCCCTGCGGGCGGTGCTGGACGGGCTGGACCGCGGGCGGTACGTGCGGTGCCTCATGGGGACGTACGCCCAGCAGAGCCCCCCGGCCTACGACGAGGCCCTGGCCGTGGTCCAGCAGATGCGGGAGGCGGACGGCGCGGCGCCGGGCGCGGAGGGCCAGTCGGTGTGGGAGGCCGCCATCGACCACCTGGTGTTCCTGGCGCAGGACGTGGGCGCCATCTACGACGCGGCGCTGGGGATGTACGAGTTCGGCCTGGCGCTGGCGGTGGCGGCCAAGTCCCAGATGGACCCGAAGGAGTACCTCCCCTTCCTCCGGCACCTCCAGTCCCTTCCGGTGCTGGAGGCCCGCTTCCGCGTGGACCTGCACTTGGGCCGGCACAAGGCCGCCCTCGCGCACGCGGCGCAGTGCCCCGGGGCCGCGTTCGAGGAGCAGTTTTTCGCGCTCGCGACGCAGCACGAGCTGTACGCGCACGCGCTGCGGCTGCTCCGCGTGGCCGAGGGCCTGCCCGAGGGGGAGGGGGAGCGCCGGGCTGCCATGCGCCAGCGCCTGCTCGTGGTCTACGGGGAGTGGCTGGAGGGCCGGCAGGGCGCTCCCTCGCAGGCGGCCTACGCCTATTTGGAAGCCGGGGCCCTGTCGCAGGCGCTGGAGGCCTTCGTGCAGAGCGGCGAGGTCGGGATGGCCTTCGCGACCGCCCACCGGCTCGGCACCGGCCCCGCGGACACCGCGGCGCTGGCCCGGCGCGTCGCGGACGCCCTCGTCGCGCAGGGCCGCGTGGACGAGGCCGCGGCGGTCGTCAAGGGGTACTGCGCCGACCCGGAGGGCGCCGTGCTGCTGCTGACCCAGGCCCGCGCCTGGACGGCGGCCATGCGGCTGGCCACCGAGTGCCAGCGGCACGACCTGATCGTCACGGACATCCGGAGCGGCGTCCTGGCGGACGGCGAGGACCGGGCGCAGGAGATGCAGGACGGCCTCGAGCAGTTCCGCAAGTTCGTCGCGCGGCTGGCGAAGCTGAAGGAGTCGAAGGCGTTCCAGGTGCTCAGCACCGGCGACGGGCAGCCGATGGAGGCGGACCAGATGAGCCTGGCGTCGCTCGACAGCCGGGCCAGCGTCGACGTGCGGAGCCTGCGGACCGGGTACAAGAGCAACTCCTCGAGCCTCGCGTCGCGGAGCACTCAGGGCTCCCGGAGCAGCCGGTCGTCCAAGGCCTCCTCGAGCACGCCCTCGAAAAAGGACCGCAAGAAGCTGCAGCTGAAGGAGGGCGGTGTGTACGAGGAGTCCAACCTGAAGAGGGAGCTCCATGCCCTCATCCCCAAGGTCGCCTACTTGCGGCACGGCATCCGGGACACCGTCAAGATGCTGCTGTACTTCGGGTGCGTGGCTGAGGCCCAGCGGCTGCAGGCGCACGCGGCGGCCTTTGTGGAGGCCTGCCAGTCGCAGGAGGGCCTCATGGGCGAGGACTTGGAGACGATGAAGGGGCTGGAGCTGCCCGAATACGTGCTGCCCCCGGCCGAGTGGGGGACCAGGATCAGGGCATTGCTGCAGGAGATTGCTGCCAACCCGTGGCAAATGGTGGTGGCGGAGCCCGGGGCCGTGTAGCAGTGCGTGCGGCACGTTTCGGGTCGTCGGGGCCCATGTTCGTGCATGGCCTGCGCTGCATGGGAGGCGGATTCCCAGCTGTCAGGCGGGAAGGGACCTCAGAGGCGGCTCCAGAGGCGGTTAGACAGGCGGTTGGAGGAGATTGTCAAAGCGGTTGGCGCCGGTTACAGTCGGTTTCAAACGCCCTGGAGGGGGGGAGGGCTTCCCTCCAGAGGTCAGAGCCCCATCCCCCCCATAAAAAATAGATCGTGTACGGATTATGGGCCCCTTTGATAAATTTCATTTTTCTCCTGAGGAAAAGGTTTCTGATGTGGGTGGGTGGGTCGGGGCTGGCCAGGGCCCCAAACGACCCCCCCGCCCCCCTAGTCACCAAGCAATACCTGCCCAGAGTCCGCGTGGGGTACGTGAGGCTGTTTGAAGTGGCCTCAAGGGTGGGGGGGGTCGGACGGTGCGTAGTGTGGATGGGGGGTGGATTGCGTGTTGCTTAGAAAGAGGGAGGGGGTTCACTCCGGGTAGTGTGGCCTGGACAGGGCGTGGCTTGGGCCTAGAACGACGATGGTCGTCCCTCCAGGTTCACTCGGGAATTCCTCACGGTACAATGTCGGGCACGCATCTCAGTGCTGAAGAGGCGCCGGAGGCGCCGCCAGAGGTGTGGTCGGGATTTACAGATACGGTGCCGGAGGCAGTGCCGGAAAAACTCTTGCGGCGGGCGCCGCATGTCGTGGGTTCGGGAGACAGCGGCATGGGCAGAGGTGGTGGTTGAGGCAGGGGTTAGGGGTGGGGTAGAGCAGAGGCAGGGGCAAGACATAGGAGCAGGGGCAGGTGGCTAATGTCCGGCAGGGGAACCGAGTTTTCATTGGGTGTCAGTCCTGCACCATTTGCCGCCCTGTGATATCCACTCTTTGCGCACCCGGAACTCAGTAGGCACGAGCTGCGTCCGGTGTGCGACTCAGTAGGACCCAGTTCCGCCTGACGACACCTGACCTGACGAACGCTCGTGGCACGTCTGGTGGGTAGAGCAGGGGCAGTGGTGGGGATTGAGGCAGGGGCAGGGGGTTGAAGTTTGGGGGTTAACCCGCGCGCGGCAGAAGTTCCGAAGAGGGGGACCGGACGGGCTCCTTGAGCGACGTTTCCACGGAGGATTTTGCGCGCCGACATAAAATCGGCAGCGGGTCCCCGGGCGACGGCAAGGGGCGTCGCGTGTTCCTCGCTGTGTTGTGGGGAGCACTGGACACGGTGCGCGCGCGATGCGGAAATTGAAGCGAGGCGGACCCCATCCGCAGGGGCCACAAATCTGGGCCCTCCCCAATGCAGGATGCGCCGACCAGGCAGGGGACAACGGGGGCATCTCCCTGGCCGAGAGGGCGACAATAGGAGCGCCGTTGTCAACACTGGAGGGCCGCAGGGGGGGGGGGGGGGTGGTTGGGGTAGGGCGGCTCTGGGAGGGTGTGTGCCGGCGGGCGCGTGAGGGCTCTGTGGGGTACGGACGGGTGTTTGCCGGTGTTTGTGTGTGTGTGTGTGTGTGTGTGTGTGTGTGTGTGTGTGTGTGTGTGTGTGTGTGTGTGTGTGTGTGTGTGTGTGTGTGGAATTGGAGGGGCGGACCAGTGGGAGGCCCTTCGGGCCTGCCTGCGATGGGGGGCCTGAACGGGATACGGGCCGGGTGGGGGGTGGGTGGGGGTGGTTGTGGAGCGGCGGGGGAGGGCAGAAGGGTGTCCAAGGCGGCGGCCACATGGATGCCGGGCAGCACGGGGCGTGGTAGGGGGCGTGGTAGGGGTAGAGGCAGTAGTAGGGGTCGACGTGAGGTGAAGTTGCTCAGGCGATCTCGAGAGGACAGCGGTGCGATGCCCTGTATCCCTCGCACAGTGTCCCTTGTGACTTGCGGGGTCACTGACACCTGAGTGCCTACCCCCGCCCCCGTTGCAAAGAACACCGCCCTGGTCTTGTTTCCGCAACGTTTGGAAGCGGAGGTAAAGGTAAAGGTAAAGTGCTCGGGCGCTCTCCGAACTCCAGCGTAACCGTGATCCCTACATGTCCCTCGCAGCATCCGGCTTGCGGGGTCACAGACACCCTAGCGCCTAGGATACTGCGTTCCGACCCCACCGGGATTCGAACCAAGCACCTCTAGTTCAGGCTTCATGTGCATGACCGCTGAACTGCGCGACCTTCTTTTTTGGAAGCGGAGGGACCAGACCGCAGGGCAGGTCAACGTCTAGACCGGCGCCTGGAACGGGCGCAATGGCCGCCTCGAGCTCTGCGGCGCTGCCGAAACGGACGGCGGCCAGGGGCCTGTTTGCACTGGGCGTACCCAGGGGAGGAGCACCGACGGAGGGGTCGGGGCAGGGCAGGGCGTCGCCGCACCAGAGAGGACACGCAGGCCCCGGCACGGGCCATGGACGGGCCAGCGAGGAAGAGACCCGAGCCTTTGGTGAGGGGCCTTCCCTTGCGGCGTGTACACAAGCAGGGAGGCGTAGGGAGGTGGCCCGGCGGTCCAGCCCCGTCCTGCCTCTAAGCTAACCCTCGTATGTACAGCGTGCAGGACCTTAATC
Organism: Eutreptiella sp. 'Long Island Sound 2002'; assembly: GCA_964036045.1. Taxonomy (NCBI): domain Eukaryota; phylum Euglenozoa; class Euglenophyceae; order Eutreptiales; family Eutreptiaceae; genus Eutreptiella; species Eutreptiella sp. 'Long Island Sound 2002'. The sequence goes on along the minus strand of OZ038393.1, from coordinate 3,611,533 downwards.
GGCTACTTTGTTTGCGCAGTTTGTGGAACCGTGGATTTGGGCAGTTCCTTTTTCTGGTTGATCAAGTTCTTTCTTTGATCTGCGGCGGGTGGGGGGTTTGCGGCCAAAGTGTGTCAAAGGAGCGACCATTGGTCAAGGTGGGCCCTTGTTTGGAGTTGTTTGCCAGCCCATCCATGGGCAGGCCCCCGGGCCCGCCGCTACTGTTTTGAGCCTCCAAATGATGTGTACAACCAACTAGTACAGCTCATGCACCTTCGAGCATAGGCACACCGTATCCACCGGCACCTACCCCTGTGCCGACCTCTCCCCGTACCCCTGCCTCTGCCCCCACTCTCGCCCCTGCCTCTGCCCCTACCACTGCGTCTATCCCACCCTCCCCCTATTGAGAGGTCGCACAGTTCAGCCATCCTGTACCTGACGGCTAAACCCTGACGAAAAGATGTACCTGGTTCGAACTCCATTACACAAAGAACGCATGGCTGTGCTCCCCCCCCCCCCTCTTGAGAAATGACGGCAAAAGCACTGGAAGTCACGGAAACAAAGCCTCTTGTTGCATTGACAAGGGCGTTGATTACGTGCACCTTGAGAAGACACCAGCGGTGATAACAACTATGGAAATGTAGTGGCTGCATAAGGGCGGCCTGCACACATTCGATGGGAAGCGAGGCTAATTGTGCCATAGGCGGGCGGCAAGAGGACGGTTGTTGTTTCAGCTGGGGTGGAGTGGGCAGAGTACAAGTTGCGGTTTCCGGGTTTTATTTCCCCCCCAAAGGGACATCCCACCGAAGTGTCCCTCTTTGCCCTGAAAAGAGATATCCCACCGAAGTGTCCCTCTTGCCTGTGCTACATGTAATGCGGCATTTGGCCGTATTTCTCTTCTACCAGCCTGAGTTGGGGTGGGGACCCGGTCAAGTGTTAGTACATTTTGCTCGCGCGACCAATCTTGAGGAGGTACACCTGATGGTGCAGGGCGCTCACGCATGATGCACCCTCCCCCAATTTAACCCCAAAAGGAAATTACACATGCTTCGAGACAAACACAGTATACTCCTTATACTCCTGCCCAACCCTGATGACATGGCCACTGAGATTCTCCACTTTTGGGACACCACGATGTCCTCGGAGGGACACACGGCGGAAGTGTGCCACCACCACCTCCGGCCTTTTTTCCATAAGTTCAACGTCAAGTTGATGTTGCAAATGCTTGTGCGTCCTCTCACCCTGACACTGGTTGAGGCAGCACTGGCATCCTTGAATCAAACATCCTCACCAGAAGTGGACGGCATTTCCTGCTCTATCTACTCCAAGTTTCAATCCGCTTTCACGCCTCGAATGCTCAATATTACCTCACACACGCTTGACACAGGAAAACTCAACCCCGAATGGGCACAATCCCTTCTCAATCTCATACCTAAAGGTAGGGGAACAATCCAGGTGGCAGACTGCCGCCCCCTGGTGCTGCAAAATACAACACACAAATGGATGGTAGCCATCGTCGCTCCGCAGTTTCAGGACCTTGTCGCTGCCATCACCCCCCCCTAAACAAAAGGGTTTCATTAAAGGGTGCTCCATTTTCGATCACCTATGGCACTGCTTTCGAGATTGGCAGACCGTTGAAGAGGGCATTTTTTTGCCCAGTAGACTTCCGCAAAGCTTTCGACTCAATCACCCACGATTATGCCCTGCTCTGCCTTCCTGACACTATGGTCACCCTAACCCTGAACCTATTTCAAGCCCCCATCGTGCTTCTGATCCAGGGCCAAGTTTGCACAGACAAAAGTTTTCATCCCCGCTCAGGTGTCCGACAAGGATACCCTTTGTCTCCCACATTTTTTGCAACTATGATTTCTCCCTTGGCACATAAGGTACAAGAGGTCTCCCCGCTAATCACTGTGTTGTTGTATGCAGATGATCTCTTGATCATCATTCGGTGCCCACCAGCCGAGGCGATTAACGTAATACTGTATGCAATGCATGTACTACAACTGTTCAATGACCACTATGGTCTCCACGTAAACCATTCTAAATCAGCGCTCCTACTCAAAGGAGTCCGGATTGATGTGCAAATCTCTCAGCTCACGTCCGCAAAGCTACCAATTGTGGATAGGTACAAGTATCTAGGTGTCAACTTTGGCCGTATCAACAAGGACACCTCGTATGAACCTGCACTACAAAAAGCCTTGGGATGTGCCTTTGCCATGCAATTGTGGGCGCTATCTTTTCTTGAACAGGTCATGCTTTTGAAATTATGGATTTTGCCACTCTTGGTTTTTCCGGCCAGAGTAGTGTTCCCCACCGGCAGTGTCATTAGTACACTCAAAATTGTGTAAAACGTCGCGCTGCGGCTCACGTCGTGGGGTGTAACACACGACATTCTTGCCCTCCCCAGCAAGCGGGGGGTACTCGCTCCCCTAGCCCAAAAATCTTCTCTACTGGCAGCACTCTACTGCTTTCTTGTAGTATGTCAAAGACCCCCTACTTATGCTAGCCTCAATCGCCACCTGTTTTAAGCATTTTGCACATTGACATGGAATGTCACTTTCGAATGGCAGACCTCCCTTTCTTCCAAATGGATAGCAATGTGGTTTGGCGCACCATGCCATACCTAGCATGGAGTGCGCGTGCTTTTTCCCCGACCAGGCAACCAATTTTGGCATTTCACGATGTCATGCTTAGCTATGACACGCCCCTATGGCATAACAATTGTTTTCGCAATCAACATGCCCAAACCTACTTTTGCCCCCAGCTCATCAAAGTTGGAGTGCTAACATTGGGCCAATTATTGGAAGATGACTCTTCCTTTCAACAAATTGCCCCCACATGGCGGGCAGTATACCAAATAGCGCTAGGGGGGACCACAGACCCCAGTGACTGTACACCCCAGGCTTCACAGTCGAGACAGAAAACTCCGGCGCTGCTGGGTGCCAAGCCATGGCCCTCTATGTCCTTTTGGTGTGACTGGATGCAACACCACATGGCGGAATTTCTTTCAACTTCTAGCCCCCCCGAAGTTAGACAACCACCAAACTTGTGGGCGACCTTAACCTGAGCAGGTCTGCCAGCACCACTACATGATTTTGATCACACAACGCCCTGAAAAAAGCTGCGCACTGGGGAACGCCAGCGTGACTGGAAACCCCATGAAACCCAGTGCCCCCTTGATCACTCTCTAGAAACTATCACACACAACATACATGAGTGCAAATTCGTCAAACAGCCTTCAATATTATTTAGGATTGCTTCCGAGCCGACATCTCACATGTTTTCCGCACGGACACCCTAGCCACACTCACCACACCTGCGGGTGTACTGGCGTGGTGAGCAGTGCATGTAAACTGGATCATTCGTTGCGCAAGCAAAAAACATCAAACCACGGCACCACCGTGGACCGCCTTTTTGACCAAGTGGTGCTCATACCTGGCTAAATGGGCCACCTACACACTTAGATTCATCACCCCGGATGATTTAACACTTTTCCAACACACAGTGGAGGTCTACCTTGAAAAGTCCTATCTGCCACTAGTCACGCTGTCCAGTGACCCCCCCCGCCCCGCACCACCTCCCACTGCGGTCCATGAACCGTCAACTGCGTAAACTCCAAAGGGCCGAAGAGCTAGAGACTGAGCTCGCTGAGCTCTGCAAAAAAGGCTACCTGCTTGTTTTCACCGACGGCTCCTCGGAAGGTGAGCCACGAGTCGGCCGCATCGCTAGTGGCACCCGAGTGTCAAATTTTTTCCAGGTCATCTGCGCCAAACAAACAATGCTGCTGAGCTTTACGCAGCATTACAGGCGCTGAAAATTGTCCGAGACCCCAAAATTGCCGTATGCACTGATTCCAAGTTTGTGCTACTCAGAGCACAAGGGGCAGCGCAAAGGTGGAAATGCCGTGGTTGGCGAGGAACCAGCGGTAAGGTAGCGTGCATTGACCTCTGGGGATCCCTCCTTCATGAAATTTCCAAGCCAGACAAGGACCTCCTCTGGGTCAAGGTACCGTCCCATGTGGATGTTCAAGGCAACAAAGAAGCAGACCAATTGTCCAAAGTGGGGCGCATGTCCCACCCACTTTCCCCCACAAAAGCCATACCGGCACTACAAATCATGAGCACCTCTACCACACCCAAGACAATATGCCCCCCCCCCCCCATCACCGCACCAGATTGACATTAGGTATTCGGTTGTCACCATATACGTGCAAGAGACATGGACGGTCTAGTAGTATGCGCCATGGACCGGCAATCGTCGTCGTTGGGGGTTCAATTCCTGGTTCCCCCGCCCGTCCAGGGGCCTGTTGGCAAGGTCTCCGCTACTGCCCCCTTCAACATCCCGCTCCACCATCGGTACCGCTGATGGATGGGTGGCATGTCTTGTCGTCATATTTTACGTATGCATCCCAGTCTCCATAAAAAGCTGCATTTCTTTTCCCTCAAAAAGCCACGGCACCCACACACCTGCAGTAGTGCGCTCAGCCACTGATACCGCCGGCTGACGGGGGGCGCATCTCCTCATCATATTCCTCTTCGGCCTACGGGTACCCCCGCAAGCCGGAATTGAACCGGCGACTCTTGAATGGCGGTTGGCTGCACAGCCACTGCACCAAGGAGGCCAGAACCATTATCTGCATGCATCAGTTTTTTTGAATCTTTTCGGACAATCATCACAGGTATCCACTGTCGCATATCCTACAACACAGAGGCTGGGCCTACGGCCCCCTCCCATCATCTTCGATTGTGCCCTCTCTAGCTCTACTACAGTTACCCAGAGGCTAGGCCTCCGGCCCCCTCCCAACAACCTTATGAATGCAACTACCAATGCACCGTGTCGTTATTGCTAGCACAAAGTTTTACTGTTTTGAGCCCCCACACCAAACACACACCTTATCTAGGACTCAGCGATTGTATGGCCGAATGAGTGCCGATGTCAATCAACAGGAATTGAGCAGGACAGCAGTTGAGCATGAAGACAGTGAGTATATTAAAGGGCTGTCGCTTCTCCATGACGCCCGCAACTGAGCCCTGACATGTTTTTCTGGCCACAGGTCCATATAACTATGAGATCGTTTCCCTGTTCATAGCCATATGCCACCTGTGCATAGCATCTCAAAGACTATCAAACTGTTGCAGTGGAATCATGATTGAGTCCATGTTTCTCTCTTTTCCCCCTGTGCCCGCCATTTTTCTACATTTCCCCCCATTCCCCCCATTTTTCTCCCTTTCCCCAACTTCCCCACACACGAGAGCCTATTTGCCTTTCACTGCCTTCCCCCCCCCCCAGAGCCCCAGTAGCCCCACGTAGAGACAGAAGCCCTGTCCCATGCACAGGGAGTGCACCACAGATGGTAGGTGGCAACAGAGCCGGCTCCCGTGGGAGCGCCACAGTGGAACCGCACACTCTGTACTTCTCTCCCGTGTGCTATAGCATGCAGCGGGGTGTAAACACCTGCGACAAAACAGCCACAATGCCGAGGAACTCTGAACTTGTTGAGGCAATGATCCCAGCTTTGAGGGGCTGTGGGGAGTCATGGAAAACCTCGCAATATGGCCAACTTCCCCCATTTTTTCAGACCCCAAAATCGTGGTTTGGTGAGTTGGTGAGTTCGGTGGCGGTGCGCGCAGATGCCTGATTATCGGTCAGAGAGGTCACGGGGGGGGGGGGGGGGGGGCATCACGACACATCATACCTCAACATGATCACCACATCGTCCTTTGTCCTTTCAGAGACATCACAGCACCGCCAGCGCCTGTCTGCACGTGCCCATAGTCAAGATGTCTGGACCACCGCAAGATCCCCGCCACCAGACGGGCCAACCCCCTCCCCCCGTCGCTCTGGCCTGGGGCACGACCCACGACAACGCACCTCCGCCCTCGGCCGCGGCCGCAGCCTTCGGAGGTTCACCGCGGCGGGCCCAGCCGGCGGGCCAGGCGGAGGCGGGCGAGCAGGACTGGGCAGTGGTGGAGGCGGAGGACCAGGACGACGAGGAGGACGGGGGCGACCTGCTGATGGACGAGGATGAGGCGACGGTGCAATGGGACACGCGGTTGTTGTCGATCTTCGACCAGTTTGCCGCCAGCGGGTCTGTGTCCCTGGACCAGATCCCTGAGATGCTTGCGGCAGCAGAGACCTGCTGGGAGCAGGACGAGCTGGCCGGCGCCCACGCGGCCGAGGCTGTCCTCCGCACAGCCGAGGCCGGCACCCACGCGGTCGAGGCCGGCACCCACGCGGTCGTCGAGGCCGGCACCCACGCGGTCGTCGAGGCCGGCACCCACGCGGTCGTCGAGGCCGGCACCCACGCGGTCGTCGAGGCCGGCACCCACGCGGTCGTCGAGGCCGGCACCCACGCGGTCGTCGAGGCCGGCACCCACGCGGTCGTCGAGGCCGGCACCCACGCGGTCGTCGAGGCCGGCACCCACACAGTCGAGGCCGGCATCAACAACGAGGACGGCCCCGATGAGGTATGTTTGATCCATCCTGTCCCCCAAGGCCCCGCTCGGCTCCCGCAGGCAGGTTGGTGGTGCCGCGGTTCCGGGTGATACGGGAGTGTCTGCTCCAACGATTGCCCGATGGGCTTTGGTGCGGCTTGGCTGGGGTATGGGATGGGGCCGGCCGGCTTAACGCAGCTGTCAAGGGGTGCGCCCAGCAAAGTTTGTGCTACAGGGTTTCAAGAACTTCCATGAATCCATCGTCGAAGGACAGTATGCCTTGCCCTCCCACACCATCTTGCTGGTTTGCCTTCACGTAACCCCTCGAACCCAGGCAAGAGTGCAAGCCGAACAGAGGTGCATCAAGAGAAATGGGCATCGCATACTTTCAACCCACAGGCCACCACTTGAAAGCACCTGCATGCATCGTGTTTCATGTACGCGACCGTTTTGGGGTATGCATCCATTTTGGGGGCATTGTCCTGACAGATGTGCCAAACGTAGTGTCAGGGCAACTATACCCCCTGTGGCATGCCTTGCTGTGTATTGTGTGTGATCTGCTGCGTATTGTGATATGCTGTGCCTTCTCTTGTGGTACGCTTTGCTGTGTGTTGTGGTATACTTTGCTGTGTGCTGTGGTATGATATGCTGTGTGTTGTGGTATTGCTGTGTGTTGTGGTATGATTTGTTGTGTGTCGTTGTATGATTTGGCGTGTTTTGTGGTATGACTTGGTGTGTGCTGTGGCATGATTTGCTGTGTGTTCTGGTGTGACTTGGCGTGTGTTGTGGTATGATTTGCTGCGTTTTGTGGTATGATTTGCTCTGTATTGTGGTATAATGCGCTGTGTGTTGTGGTATGCTTCAGTGCGTGTTGTTGTATGATTTGCCGTGTGTTGTGGCACGAGTTGCTGTGTGCTGCCCACAACCTCCATGGCAATCCCCAACAAAATGAACACTGAGTTTCTGCCAAAAAAACTTCTTCTCTCAGTCTTTGGCATTTCAATCCATCATCACTTGTGCCAGCAGACGCCCGTGCGCGCCCAAGGGCCAGCGCAACAGCACGCGGCACGCGTTTCTGCCCGTTCCGAGGGCTCCGCAGTATCCTCCCCAGCGACCCCGCACTCCATCACCGCCAGCCCCGATCCCCTTGGCGGCCCCACTGCTCACGGAAATCGCCAACCCCCTCCATGACCCTGCAGCGGAGTGCGAGGGGTCGCTGTCGCACACTTCCACGTTGTTCACGGTGCTGCCCGAAGACGCTCTGCGGTGCATTTCGGACTTCTTGCAAACGGACCTGCTCCCCCGCGTATGCCACCAGTGGTTCGAAGTCCTTCACCGGCGGCACGTCTGCTGCAAGGTGCCCCCCCCTCGTTGCCCACACTGCGTTCCACTGCTCCCGCCACGGGAATCCCGTCCAGAGTGGGAGCCAACCCTTGTTGCGGAACACAATGTGGCTTGCCCCCGCTTGTCCCTACAATCCGTTACGCTTGTCCCCACGTCCCGCACAACAATTATGTGTATTATGCGCGTGTATTTTCACACTTGGTTTCGTGTGCAGGCCATTCATGGGCACAATACCCTGCCCCACCGGGGGGGGGGGGTCACACATCCAGCACAGCCCCAACACACCAACCACTGGGCTCCGCGAACGCGGAAACGACACCAGCAAGAGCACTGGCCGCAGCGGCCGACAGAATGCAGCGACCCGACGCAACATGCGAAGGGAAGAACGGGTGACTGTCCAGGGCCCCGTAAAGAAACAACAACCGGACGGAGGAATGTCACACGGGGGGTCAGAGGCCAAAAAAAGTTTGTGTACCGAAAATCTGCCTCAAATCTGCTTCCGGCCCTTGTAATGAATTTCATTTTTTGCTTAGGAAAGCATTTCCAATGTGGGTGGGTGCGTGGGTGGGTCGGTCGCCCGGGCTGTGCACGGCCAAAATCAGCCCCCCCCAACCCCCACCCCCCACCCCGGGGGTCAGTAAAAGTATGGCCTGTTTGTGTGCCTCCATTTCGTCAGCTGTGTTTGCCCTCTTCAGCCCCTCAATACCGTGCTGCTGGTCCCTGAATGTCCCCCCCCCCCCAAAACAAAAAGTAGTGCACGTCCCCCGCCTGCCCGGCCAAGCGTTATCCTCAATTCTGATCTGATCTCCTCCTCCGGGTCCTTCCGGGCCACAAAGGCAGTTGCCGATCGGCTGTGGGCTGTGGGTGCCGGGGAAGTCCGAAGAAGTTGTGGCACCCCCCCTTCCAATGCATCCCTGCCCCTCCCCCCAGGGCCAGTGGTCCGGTCCATCGCGCGGGTGGGGGGCTTTGGGTATGCCCCCCCCGCCCCCCCTGACGGCGGATCGCCGCGTCCGTCTCGCGCAGTCTTGCGCTGCCCTTTTGCAGGTGGACCTGAACACGTTCGGGCCGAAGATCTTCCGACTGAAGGCCGACCCCGTTCCCCGCACCCTCACCTTCGTCGCCCGGGACATCCAGGACCCTGGCGCTGAGGCCCTCGGGACCCTCAAGGACGCCCCCTCCCTGACCCAACTAACGCTGCATCTCGCTGCCAACAAACTGGGGGTGCTCGGGGCGCAGGCGCTCGCCGGGCTCCGCGCGGCGCCCCTCACCAGCCTGGCCCTCCACCTTGGGGAGAACCGCGTGGGCTTCGGTGGGGCTGAGGCGCTAGCGGCGCTGAAGGACGCCACCTCCCTGACGCACCTCACACTGGCGCTGCGGGCGAACCAGGCACTCCCTCTCTCTCTCCTTCCCTCCCTCCCTCCTTCCCTCCCTCCCTCCCTCCCTCCTTCGCCCCCTCCTTGGGTCTGGGTCTGGGTCTGGGGGTCGCCTTTTCTGGGGAGACGCCCCCTCTGCCCCCTTACCCTTGTGTGCCTCCCTCCCTCCCTCCCTCCCTCCCTCCCTCCCTCCCTCCTTCGCCCCCTCCCTCCCTCCCTCCCTTCCTGACCGATGCCTATATGTCTGCATGTAGGTGGTAAAGGAGGCGCCAAGAGGGGCCTGCAATTCCCTCAGCCACCAACGACGTGGGCGCCGATGGCATGGCATTCCCAGGGTAAAGGAAAGGGTAAAGGATGGCAATGGTAAGTGGCACACGTAAGCGAGGCACATGAAGGACACAGATGTATGGCTGGAAGAATGTACTGAGAAGTGCAGTGCCGTGTTATTGTTCGAAGGGAGGTTAAGGACAAGAATGGCGGAGCAACTCAGCACATGTCAACCCCAAAACAAAATGGACCCTGGGCAGATGGTGTAGCGCACCGCAACAAGCGTAGCACATCCATCCATCCATCCATCCATCCTCCCTCCCTCCCTCCCTCCCTCCCTCCCTCCCTCCCTCCCTCCCTGGGTCTGGGTCTGGGTCTGGGTCTGGGTGTCGCCTTTTTGGGGAGACGCCCCCTCTGCCCCCCTACCGTGGCCTTGCACCTGCACGCATCAGTATTGGCCTGCCCACCTTCGACAGCCAGAGCCTAGGCCAGACCCTGACTGCTGGTGCGGCTGATACCTCTCTCCACCCAGTGTGTTCCTCCGAGGCTTTTTGCCCTCCCGTACTCCTTCTACGGGGCCCTTTGCGGCTTGTGTGCTCCTCTTTGTGCGGGTTCTGGTTTGGTGCGCTCTAGGGGCTTCCTCCCTCCCGGGTTCCGTCCGGGGATGATGTTGTGGCTGTTGTGCTCCTCCGCATCTCTTTTTGCGGGATTGCCTCGGGAGCACTCTAGGGGCTTCCCCCCTCCCGGGCTCCATCCGGGGATGATGTTGTGGTTGTTGCGCTCCTCCGCTTCTCTTTTTGCGGGATTGCCTTGAGAGCACTCTAGGGGCTTCCCCCCTCCCGGGCTCCATCCAGGGATGATGTTGTGGTTGTTGCGCTCCTCCGCTTCTCTTTTTGCGGGATTGCCTTGAGAGCACTCTAGGGGCTTCCCCCCTCCCGGGCTCCTTCCGGAGATCCTTGCTCTGGTACCGGGTGGAGAGGAATTGGAGATAGCTTCCGGATGCGTGCATTCGGGGTGCCGGTAGGGATGGAGAATCCTCCCTCCCTCCCTCCCTCCCTCCCTCCCTCCCTCCCTCCCTCCCTCCCTCCCTCCCTCCCTCTCCCTTCCTCCCTCCCCCCCTCCCTCCCCCCCCTCCCTCCCTCCCTCCCTACCTCCCTCCCTCTCCCTCCCTCCCTCCCTCCTTCGCCCCTCCGTCCGTCCCTCCCTCCCTCCCTCCCTCTCTCCCTCCGTGTCCGAGGCGGTGGAGGGGCATGGTTAGGGGCTGAGGCACGGGCAGTGGGCCGAGGGGGAGGTTGTGTGAGGGACAGTGGCAGGGGCAATGGCAGGTGCGTGTAGGGATTGTGGCAGAGGCAGTGCGAGGGGCTGTGAGGGGGTTGCGGCAGGAGAGGGGGCAGGGTCTGGGTGGCCCGGTGCCCCTGGAGCAGGCGCCAGGGTGGGGCCTCGGGGTGGAGCCGGGAGCGCTCTGCGTGCCGAGCGAGCATGGCCCTGGCACCACCCCAGAGCCCAGGGCGCTGGGAAGGGTCCGTCGCGGGCCGGGGGTGTGCATCCCACATGGCATGGCCGGCCGATCTGCAGAGTGGTCGGGGACGCCATCGTGCTCCCCCCCGGGGCGTCCTGTGAGCCTTAAGATCGGCACCCAAATCCAAACACATATCCTCCCTCCGTCCCTCCCTCCCTCCCCACCTCCCACCCTCCCTCCCACCCTCCCTCCAGGTCGGAGACGCTGGGGCGCGCGCGCTCGCCGCGCTGGCGCACGCCCCGGCGCTGCGAAGCCTCCGGCTGAGTCTCGACGCCAACCAACTGGGCGACGCGGGGCCGCAGGCGCTTTCCGCGCTGAAGGCGGCCCCTGTCCTGCAGAGCCTCACGCTGGACTTGGGGTGGAACGCCATCAAAGACGCCGGGGCGGAGGCGCTCGCGGAGCTGAAGGACAGCCCCCGCCTGACGTCCTTCAGCCTGACCCTCGTGGGCAATCAGGTCGGGGATGTGGGGGCGCAGGCCTTGGCCAGGCTGAGCGATGCGGTGTGGCTGGGGGCCCTCGTGCTGGACCTCCGGTGGAACCATGTGACGGACGTGGGGGCGCGCGCGCTGGCTGGACTGGCGCGCGCGGCGTCGCTGACCCGTCTGGAGCTGGACCTTGTCGAGAACCCGGTGTCCGACGCCGCGGCGCAGGCCCTGGAGCGCGACCTGAGGGGGGCGCCGGCCCTGACGCACGTTGCGGTGCGGGCGAGGGACCGGGCGTGAGCAGTGGATGGGGCGCAGTGAATGGTTTGGGGGGCGTCCATGTCGTCCTCCTCGTATTTTCTTCATTATTTATTTATGTAGTACAACTATTTTTGTTTTTATTATTTGGAGGTTTTGTACGCAACCGAACGGCAGTTGGCGCTTGATCGGCAGGTGCCGGTCCTCTTCCGGTTTGGGTATGAAGAAGCCCTTTGACGACCGCTCGGAATCACGCATATCGCGGCGGCGGCGGCGGCAGTGCCCCGCCGGAGACCGGGCGGAGGGCCTGGATCCATGGCTCACGTCCCGAAGTCCACTGGCAGCCCCCCTCTGCGGAAGGGCGAGGGGTGTGCCCGGGGATCCATCTGCAAAGGGTTGTCGATGCCTACGACTCACAGTTCACGCGATGTCCCGAACGAGGCCATTGCAAACGTGAAGGCGTGTGCTGCGCGCGCGCGACTGCCCTGTGCCTCCGCGGCAGGATGTCTCATGCGGGACGCCGGACGGCAGGCCATGCGGACGCGAGAAACGCTTCCGATGGCGGATGGTGGGGGTGGCCGGGGCGATGGACCGCCGGGCGGACGCAATCGTCGCGCTTCTTCCTGTAGCGGTCCTTTGGCGGGGGTCTCAGAAGGAGTTGGCTGCACGGCGGCGGGCGACTGCCTCCTTACCTCAGACACGTGAGCCGCGTTTGGAGAGGGGACAAGTGGTGCCACTTTTCAGAATGTGTAGCCCCTTGTCGACATTTGTCGGCACTTGTCCGCATGGGAGAAGGGGATCGCCGCTCTGAAGCAGGGCGGTCCTTAAGGGACCAGATTTTTTTTTTTTTTGCTAAGCACCGCCCTTAAGGACCGCCCCAAGGGACCACCAACCGCCAACCGCCAACTCCCATCAATCGCCAACCGCCACCAACCGCCAACCACCAACCGCCACCAACCGCCAGCCACCAACCGCCGCCAACCGCCACCAACCACCAATCACCAACCGCCACCAACCATGGTTGAGCACATGGAGTGCCCGCGGGCTTTTTTGGGAAAACTGGTTCTGGAACACTTTTTTTTTTCCCCCCCGTTAAGGACCACCCTGCTCTGAGGCCGTGTATGCCCCAAGGCGTGGCGGCCCTCTGAAGGCGCTGCCTCCTTCCGACGAGGCTTGTCCGGATGCCCCGGAAGCGTCCGACGATGCAAAGGCCGCATTGGATCGCGCCGAGCGCCGCGGCAGACCCACAGAGGACCGCGTCGAGGCGCCGGCGGCGGATGCCGCGCGCGCGCGTCGCGCGGATCGAGGCCCCGTTTTTCAGAGGTCGTGCGGGATATGGGGCCGGGCATCCCCCCGGGCCATCCTCCACTTGTGGAGAGCTGCCCGACGGCCGGACCTTCTTTTAATAAGCAACAGCCCCTGGGCACCCGTTGGCGCCACATCGTGTACCAGGCGGCGGTGGGTAACACGCAGTCCGCGATCAAGGGCTCCCCGTGTCCGAGGGGGGGGGAGGGCGGCAGATACGTCTGCGGGGGGGCGGGCTGAAGGGGGCGGGCCGCCCACCCCCGCGTTGTGGCGGGGGGTGGGGGTCGTGGCGCTGTTCCATGGCTGTGACCTTGACACGGGTTGCCTCCAGACGCCTCATCACGACGAGGGGGCCACGGGCAAGCGACTGGAGACACGTCCGGGCGATGCTGTGTGTGCGCGCAGCGTCTCCTAATGCAGCTCTCCGCGGCAGTAGCCCCCCCCCCCCCAGGGATGCATTGGAAGGGTGGGGTACCCCGCACCCCCCTCCAGGGCACCCAGCCTACGCCCAGCCACTGTCCCCCTGACGGCAAGTGCCAGCCTCGATGGGGTTTGTAACCGACAGTAACCGCCTCGAACCGCTTTGGCAACCTCCTCCAACCGCCTGTCTAACCGCCTCGCCACCTGTGAGGTCCGTTCCCTTCCGATGCATCCCTGTCCCCCCTCCCCCCTCGTCCACAAGCCCTGCAGCGTGTGGTTGTGCGCCAAGCGCCGGGGCGCGCGCGGCGGCTTGTGATGTGGCTGTGGACCCGGCATGTTTTGTGGGACGGCGCCCTCCGCGTGCTCCGCCCTGAAGGCAGGTGCCCATCGGGGGTGCCGATCCAGCCCCAAGGGCCGCACAGCAACGACCGCTGAGCCATCCGCAGCACCGCGGGGCTCTTGGTAGCCCCACGGGCCGCCAGGGGCTCGTGTCAATTCGCGGGTGCCGGGGCACCGCTCGTAGTCCCCCCCCCCCAGCGCACAAGTCAGTGCTGGAGTCGGCAAACCCCCGCATGGACTCGGAGGGTGCATCGGGATGCACCGGGTCAACGGCACGGGCAACAGCCCCGTCTCCGGGACAGCCCAGCCCCGGAGTAGTCAAACAGGACAAGTCATCCGGGGGCTCCGTTGACACAACCAAAACACGTTCGGACCCACAGAGGGTCAGAATGTGCAGTGGCGAGAGGCCAATAGGCGCCGCCAAAGGCACACAACCGAATACCGAGGCCTTGTGCCAACACCCCCCCCCCCCGCGTGTCCAACGAATGCCTTGTCCAACGAACACGTCCGTTCGGACCATAATTTTTTTGGGGGCCTCATTGATGAGGGACCGGGTTTGGGTACCGAATGAATTGGGTCCCGGACGGCGTGTCCGACGAACACTCGTGTTCGGACTTTGTTTTTTGGGGAGGGCTTTATTGTTCGCTGGACACGGGGGGGGGGGTATGTTCCCTCGGTGTCGGAGTGCCGGCCCAGGGCGCTCCGGCCGGGTTTGCCTCGCCGGAGCTCCCGAGCGCTGGGGCTCCCGAGGCCCGTGACGTGTATCCCGGGCCGCACCGAAGGCTCCGGAGGGTCGCGGGCTGGACCGGGACGGCGCGCAGTCGGCGGACCGGGTGTGTCGAGGCCAACGCGGCGTTGAAGGGCCCAGGCTCCTCCCCAGGAACGCATTCGAATGGGAGAATTGTGAGGAGGAGCCCCCCCCCCCACCAGAGCTCATTTTTACAACTCGGCACCACTCGGGGGTGCCCCCCCCCCCCCCGCCGCCCCTTAAAAGATTGGTCAAATTTTCTTCCGGGCCTTCGGCCGATCAAAAATTTACTCTGGCGCCTTCGGCGCCCATTCATTAGACCGAAAATTCGGCGCCTTCAACGCCCCAAAAAACTCAGCACCACCGGAGGGAAGGGGGGGGGGGGGGGGGCTGGACATGGCCCCGTAAAGAAACAACAACCAGACGGAATGTCACACAGGGGGGGGGGGGGGGCTGGACCCCCCCCCTTTAAAAGGCGCCCTGCACCCGGGTCCACCCCCCCCCCTCCGTGCCTGCTTCTGCCCAGTGCCTGTCCGGCAGAGCACGACCGCCCGGGAGCGCTGTGTCACGTCCAGTGGCCAGTGTGGGTGTGGGGCGCGGGCCTGTGCGCTGCCAGGCGGCGCGGGGTGCCGCCGCACGGCCCGTCCCCACACAAAGGGGGGGGAGGGGGTTGGGGCTAAAATCCCGCTTCCAGGGGGCCCGAGGTGAACTCTGGCGCCGAAGGCGCCGAAATTTTTTAGAGCACTAAAATTGGTCAATTTTTTTTTTCACCAAATCCATGGCAAATGATGACTTTTCTGAACCCCCTCGACGCGCTGATTCCAAAAATCCCATTTTCATTTTTTGCCGATTTTGGATCTGGGTCACCTCCGAGGCCCGGGGGTCAGTCTTGGTAGGAGTTTTGGGGTCCTGTCAATTGAGCCCTGTTTTTGCGGGAGGGGGGTCCGGCAGGAGGGCTCTATCGACCCCCCCCCCCCCCGCAAACGAAAACCCGGCCTCTCAAGTTACTCAAAACAGAGGGGTCCGGGGCGAGCATTGCACCTACAGGCGGGCCAGGAGCCCGGACCAATGCAATCAGGGGGGCATGGGGACTGAAATTCGTCAAACCTGGGGCTAGAATTAGGGTTGGGCTTCGTGTTCGGCCTCCGGGAACGGCAGGTATGAGGGCAAACCAAACATCTTGCACTTAAATTGCTATTTCATTCATGTATGTCCAAGAGACGCCAAAGTCGACATCCGCAGGGGAGTGTTCCATGTACTATGCCACTGGCCTTTGACTCCGCAGTGCCTGCTCTGTCTGATGTATTCAGGTCAGGGTCGTCAACACAGAGGTACAGCCCGTACACTGCCCGTGTTGCTTGCCGACGTTGGCGAAAGGCGCCGAGGACCGGACATTCCGGTTTGTGATCAGCCTTGATCTCCTTTTGGCTGTGCAATGCTGTGGCTTGTGCAATGTCCCTGAGCGCAATCACCACTTGACGCACCCGCGTGTCACTGCACGGGGTCCGCCAGGTCCCCGCCCCCAGTGGATAAGCACATTCCCGGCGAGAATTCAGCACCAGGGGATGTCAAGATGTTCAAGTGGGGGGTCAAGATCCTGTAAGCAGGCTATTGCTTAGTGGGCAAAATAACACCCCCCCCCCCCCGCAAATTTGTGTAAATCCATCGAAGGTTATGTCTATGATTGGATAACGAAGGCACGAGCAAGCAAAACTCAACACTGAAGAGATCCCATCGGCGGAAGGATGGAATGCACCACCCATTCGTGTATGTGCCCTTTAGTGTGTGATCATGTCGTTCATATGACTCGTGATACAAAATGATAACAAAAATGTTGGTCCCCTCACAACACCTTCCTTGGTCATTAACGTTGATTGTGCTTTGCAGGTACCCCACCCGTGTTGTGCCTTTTTGGTCCCCAAGTAGCTCAAAAGTGGTCTCGATTCGCATAGAAACTTTGTGCACGCAACAGTGTACAAGTCGCAAGAACCATTTTCTGGAACATTCATTTGGGATATCCAATGTAGCATCCGAAGTGGCCAATACGACATAAGAGCGTCGATACCAACAGGCCACCCCCGAATGTGTGTACCATTCCTTCTTGTCAAAATTGTCCAACAACCCATTTTCCCTTCTCTTGGCTAACAAAAAATCCGAGCTTTATGCCATGACACCGTTCACATCGCGAACGCCTATGATGAGGTGGGCGTACTCACGCACTGGGAAATGCTCATGGCAAACCAAGGAAACACGTGGCTAGTCACACCCATCATGCTAGACGCTATAATACATTTTGCCTAGTCACTGTTGTTCAGGTGATGCCTATTGCCTCTGCAAAGCCCTTGTTCGTTTTGGCTTGATGCTGTACACACGCAAACATGTAATTGGTCTGACGAACACGTCACGTTGCAAACTTTTCGTCTGAGGATACCCCACCAATACCTGTGCGAATGCTCGAGTGGCCCGATCGTTTTGCCGGCAACGGTGTGCCAGACATACTTTCGGTCGTGATCCTTGCCATCACCTTGGCTCTGGCCACGTCTGAGGTGCTGAGCTCGCAGCCCCCGCGCGGCGAAGGAGACAACTCTCTTTGGAAACCTGACTATGACCGTGTGAAGTGGATCCACGGGGCGTTCAACACCAGCGCGGCCGCCCCCCCCACATGTGGCACCGCAAACGGCATCCAGGGCAACGCGCTGGTGCTGGCCTGCCCAACACCGGGCGGCGTAATCTGATCCATCGACTTCGCGTCGTACGGGAACCCCAGTCAGTGTCCGCAGCCGCGCCGCGGCTCCTGCCATGCGCCGGACTCCGTGCAGGTGCTCGAGAGGCTGTGCCTCAACAAATCGAGCTGCACCACCATCGGTCAGGACGCGCAGAAGCTGTTCAGGTCGGCGATGGCTGAAAGGCGGCATGCATTTTGCTGGCCTGGGCTCCTGGGCTTCTGGGCGAGGGGGTTTGATAAAAACTAGTGGTATGGCATCTCTTGAGGCTACATCCCCCTGACCAATGCCATTCTGGGCTATCCTGCTTTGGGCACCCTGGCATTCCTTCCTTTGGGAACATGATACGGCCGGCGTTATGTGGCCACTCGTGCTCTCCATTTTTTTGCTCATTTTTGGAATTGGGTTCTGGTTCACCCCCCCCCCCAATAATATCACGTGCGTGATATTATATTGACGCGTAATGTTATCTTGACGCGTGATGTTATGTTGTGCGTGACATGATTATTGACCAGCCCCCCTGTTGCGGATCTTTTTTGTCACGTCTCGTCCCGCTTTACTGCCAGGGTCTCGGTTCCATTGGTCCTACCAACGTGTCCCACCGGGAATTCAGCCCCGAAATGTTGCAGCTGCACGTCCCAAGCCCAGACCCAAGCCAGCGGCATTGCGGCTGTCCATGGTTGCTTTCCTGGCATAGAAATAACAGTGTTTTGCAGTTGTGATTCAGGTTACCAACAGTGTTTGCCTTGCTACTTGGGGCTGGGCCAGGTGGACAACATGCGTGGGTGATATTATTTCAGCATTCCACAGTATTATCATGCATCTGTGATATTATTTTGATGCGTGATAATATAAGGGGGGGGGGAGCCCATCAGGGGCAGACCAACCGTGAGAGGGAAAAGGACATATGGTGGATGGCCTGGACAGTGCGTGGAGGAACAGGGCACCTGGGCTGCACAGAAACACAGCCAGGCAGGCTATGGACGGCCTGTGGACAGAGGTGTGTGGACAGCAAAAACAGTCAAACAACCCCGGCAACAACCAGCACAACCCCCAATACCCCAACTATTGGGCGCCATTGACGCGCAAACGGCACACCATGCCACATTCAGCACAGTCCCAACACACCAACTACTGGGCTCCGCGAACGCGGAAACGACACCAGCAGGAGCACCGGCCGCAGCGGCCGACAGAACGCAGCGACCCGACGCAACATGCGAAGGGAAGAGCGGGTGACTGTCCAGGGCCCCGTAAAGGAGCAACAACCCGACGGAATGTCACACGGGGGATAAGAGCATCTGGCTTGGCAGCCCAAATGGGTAGCATCACACAGTGCGCATTTGTTTGCTCCCATGCGGACGAAGGGGACGCGTTCTCCCTCATTTCTGGACGACTGCTGATGCAGGCAACAAGGCTGCCGCGCAAGATGATGGCGGGGATGAGGTTGATGCACGGACGGTGGAAGCACACCGTCACGCATTGGGGTGAATATACTGAGAATCATTGTGCGGAATGCAATGACCCACACACTTGCGGAGACAAAAGATTTTGGTAAAGCACAACAAATGTCACATTTCCTGTGCAATTGGATTAGGAGACTTGGTGTTGTGTTCTGTGCTCTCATACCATTGGGTTAGACCATGAGTCAATACCAGTAGTCTATACCATTATTCCGTAGCACTAGTTTATACCACCAGTCAACACCAATCGTCTATGCCACTGGCCCAAGTGGTAGTTTGTACCTTTTGCTGATACCGTTAGTACATACTATTAAGTTGGGGGAGAGGGGGGGGGATCCCCTGTCATACCCTTCAATGGTTCAGGTACTGCGCCGCCGCCCGCTGCAAAGGCATCGACCCCGGGGTCGTGGTCGCGATGGCCACCGCCACGTGCACCGAGCACGGGCGCCGTGCGAACCAGCTGCGCAAGGAGTTCACCCTCGCCGCCGCGCCCGCGCGCGCGACCGTCCGGTTCAGCGCGCTCGGCTTCTTCGAGCTGCGCTGCAACGGGCGCCGGGTCGGCGCGGACCGCCTGGCCCCCGGCCGCACCAACCTCCGGACGGGGCGGGCCTACTACCTCACGTACGACCTGACCCCGCACCTGCGCGCCGGCGCCAACGTCCTGGCGGTCACCCTCGGCAACGGCTGGTTCTCCACGGACGGCTTCCAGCCCGGGGCCTACCCGCATCCGCCTCAGCTCCTCCTCGAGGCCACCGGCGTGTTCCCGCCCGCCGCCACCCCCGCGGTCCTGGCGGTGTCGGACGAGACCTGGCGGAGCGCCACCGGCCCCATCACGTCGGACTCGGTGTACCAGGGCGAGGCCCACGACCTGCGCCTGCGGACCGGCGGGTGGGACGCCCCTGGCTTCGCGGGCGCCGCGCTCTGGGCCCCGGCGGAGCCCGCGTCGGGCGTGGTGGACCGCCTCGGGTGGCACGGAGGTCGCGGAGGGGGTTTGCGTGTGGAGGCCGGTCCCCGCCCCCCCCCCCCCCCAAAGGGATGTGATTGAGGGGGGAGAGGCTGGAGGGTTGTTTCTGGTGCACCGGTAAAAGCGGGACTGGCGGTTGGAAAAGCGGTTGTCGGGCGAGTGCTAGCGGTTACAAAGCGGTTGTCGAGCGAGTGCTGGTGGTTACAAAGTGGTTGTCGGGCGCGTGCTAGCGGTCACAAAGCGGTTGTTCGGCGAGTGCTGGTGGTTACAAGGCGGTTATCGGGCGCGTGCTAGCGGCTACAAAGCGGTTGTCGAGCGAGTGCTGGTGGTTACAAAGCGGTTGTCGGGCGTGTGCTGGCGGCTACAAAACGGTTGGAGGGCAGTCGGGGGCCGTGGAACTGAGCTGACCGGCACACTGAAAGGGGGGAGGGGACCCCCCCCCCCCCCGGCTCCTTTCACGCGCGTCACCCCCCCATCCAACAGGGCACAACAGTGGCGTCGTCGTCAGCATGGGCCCCCTCCTGCAGTGTGTCAGTGATGGTGACGGGATCGACCCCGTCGGGGGTCTCAGCGGGTGGGCGCAGCACAAGCGGCCCGTCGGGGTCCCGGTCCGCAGGTGATTGGGGCGGCGCAGCCCGTCCCTACAATTGCGTGGGCAAGCCTGTCCTCTGCGGCGCAATTGTCCGCCGTGTAGTTGGCGCGGCTGATTGCACACACACACACCCCCGCCCCCCCGGCAACAACCAGCACATCCTCAATACCCCAACTACTGGGCGCCATTGACGCGCAAACGGCACACTCCACCACATCCAGCACAGCCCCAACACACCAACTACTGGGCTCCGCGAACGCGGAAACGACACCAGCAAGAGCACCGGCCGCAGCGGCCGACAGAACGCAGCGACCCGACGCAACATGCGAAGGGAAGAACGGGTGACTGTCCAGGGCCCCGTGAAGGAGCAACAACCCGATGGAATGTCACACAGGGGGCCTGAGGAGGCGCAACCCACTCCTCCCCCCCTCGACCCCCATCCCCCCCGCCCGAAGTGGAACTCTGCCCCATCCCGCAGGTGTGGTCCGGTTCAAAGACCTGCGGCTCATGCCGCAGCTGCAGCCGCCCGTCCAGGCGATGGAGGAGTTCGCGCCCGTGTCCGTCTCCGAGTTGTCCCCCCCGGGCACGTTCTTGGTGGAGTTCCCGCAGAACTTCGGGGGCGTCGCCCGCGTCACGGTCCGGGGGGGCCGCGCGGGCGACGTGGTGACGGTGCGGCACGCGGAGCTGCTGGAGGGCTCGGCCCCGCCGCCCCAGGGCCCCGCCCGGGACGCCCTTTACGTTGGCGAGCAGGCCAACGCCGCCAACACCGACACGTATGTCCTCAGCGGCCGCGACGCGGAGGTCCTGAGCCCCAAGTTCACGTACCACGGGTTCAGGTACGTGAGGTGAGGTGAAGTTCCCCGGACCAGACATGCCACTAATGTCCGGCAGGGAAATTGGTTCTCAGCACCCAACCGCACCATATCAAAAGGCCACTCAGTAATACCCGCCCCCTGCACCACCAGAACTCAGTAGGAACGTGCTGCGTCCAGCGTGTGGCTCAGTAGGACCCTGCCCCATCCGATCCTGTCTGAGCTGGCCCCGGACGCCGGCGTAATGGTCCCCTTGACCCCTCGCAGCGTCCCTTGCGGCTCGCGGGGTCACCGACACCCTAGCGCCGAGGGCAGCCGTGCGTGCCTGCTCTACGGGATTCGAACGCGGTACCTCTGGTACAGGCGTCAGGTGCATGACCGCTACGCTACGCAACCTCTTTGATTCAGGTACGTGCGCGTCAGCGGCGTGCGGGCCCTGGCCGCAGCGGACGTCCGCGGGGTCGTGGTGCGCGCGGCGCTCCCCAACACGGGCACCGTCGCCTTCGCGGGGAGCGCGGAGGCGGCGCTGCTGAACAGGGTCCAGCGCGCGGTCGCGTGGAGCCAGCGGTCGAACAGCCTCGACATCCCGACGGACGTCACGATGCGGGACGAGCGGCTCGGGTGGACCGGGTCGGCGGGGCACGTGAACGTGGAGCAGCACCTCCTGAACTTTGCCGGGGCCGGCCGCCTGCTGGGGGCCTGGCTGGAGCTGATGGCGGCGGAGCAGGCCCTCGCGGGCGACGGCAGCATCCCAGCGGTCGTCCCGGCGCTGTGGCCCCTGGACCTGCGCGGGCCGCTCGACCCGAACTGGGGCGCGTCGTGGCCGGCGACGGTGTGGGCGCTGTGGCAGTACGGCGGCAACGCCGCCGTCGCGCGCCGGCACCTCCCGCGGCTGGTCCGGTACCTCGAGTCGATGGCCCCGGGGCTGGCGGTCCCGCCGCTCGGGCGGACCGTCTTCGGGGGGTTCGGGGACTGGATGCCGCCGCCGGGGCAGCGGCCGGCGGACCGGGAGCTTATGGGCGTGCTCGGGTTCATCGAGAGCGCGCGACAGGTGGCGGCGTTGGCCGGCGCGCTGGGGAACACGTCGGTGGAGCGGCGGCTCGCCCGGCTCGCGAACGACACGGCGGAGGCCGCGAACCGGAAGTGGATGACCGCCCCGCGACCCGCAGCCGCCAACCGCAGCGCGGCTGACTTCGGGTACGCCTCGTCCCTGCAGACCGAACTCGCGTACCCGCTCTACGTCGGCGTGATCCCGCCGGAGCACACGGCCGCGGCGGTGCAGGCGCTGGTGACGCGGGTCGCGGAAGCCGGGTACCACCCGACCACGGGTTTTGTGGGCGTGCGGGCACTGTTCGAGGCGCTGTCCATGCACAACCGGACGGACGTCGCCCTCCGGCTTGCGCTCCAGCCCTCGTACCCGTCGTACTTGTGGATGGTGGCGAACCCCATCGAGAACGCGACCACGCTCTGGGAGCAGTGGGACTGCGCCACGCACCCGCGCAGCGATGCCACAAACTGCGCCCGGAACACGCCCCAGCTCGCCTCCATCGGGGCGTGGTTCTACAAGTACGTCGCCGGCATCACCCCCGCGGCACCGGGTTTCCGGCGGGTCAGCGTGTCGCCCGCGGGCGGCCTGCTCGTCTGCGGGCACGCGCTGCTGCAGGGCCTGAACGCGACGCGCGCCGCCGTCGGGACCCCGGCGGGCGTTGTTGCCGTGGCGTGGGCGCTGCTGCCCGCCGGCGCGGCGGCCCTCAACGTCACCGTCCCGGCAGGCGCGACCGCTGGGGCGGTTGTCAGGCTCGGGTGCGGCGCGCGCGCGCTCGTGGCTGAACATGGGGTGGCCATCTGGTCGCAGGGCCGCGTCGTTGGGAGGCAGCCCGCAATCACTGGCTGTCGGGAGCGCGCCGCCGATCTGGAGCTGGAGCTGGCGCCAGGGCGGTTTGTCTTTGCGGTGTCCGTCATGTGAAGCAGATGGGGCACACCCGAACCGAATCCGCTGAGGGGCCCCCAGCGGCACACAGAGTCCTGGATATTGCAGTCGAGCTGCGCACAAAATGAGGGCACGTTAGCGTGCCGGGCGCGCTGGGCCAAGTTTCAACGGCCACCGTCCCACCGCCAACCGTTTGGGGGCATGTGTCTGTATGGGGGTTTTCTGACCTAGCCTCGCATAATGGGATATGGGCACTTGTTTTAGTGCCCAAGCGAGCAACCAAAGATTCCAAGAGAGGCTCATACTGTCATTACACTCCCTCGCCGCCACTTCATCCAATCATGCATGAATGACCTGTGCTTTTGTGATTGTGAAAGGCACCCCCAAGCTCGGCATGACGGGGGTAAAGCATTGAGATGGATGGCTGGAACATTGATTGGGATGCCGCGCGCGCGCCGGGCAGACGTTCCCTCAATGGTGCGTGAGGAGAACAACGAGGGCCTGTTGCCCTCGATAATTTGGGCTTCGACACAGTCCACTGCCACTCGGTGTCCGGCACCCGGTCCGTGACAGGGCGTCAGGCCGGAATTGAACGACGCCTCCGGTTCACCGGGAATTCGCTGAGCGTGCGCGCCCCTCCGCAGAGGGCCCCATTGCGATGCGAACTTGCGGATTCGAATTCGGTTCTCTGGACTCGGCTCGGGTTCGACGCCCTGAGGCCGTGATGTGTCAGGCCGGTGCACCGGATGAGGATGTCAATGAGGTGGACGTTTTGCCCGTGACCGTGAGCAGGAACCCACGCATTTGTGCCGACGTTTCGTTTTGGAGGCGGTACTGGGCCCCTGGCCGGGCCACAGCCACTCGTTCGGGCGCCCCACGTGGTCTGCGACCGATTGGGAACACGTCCGTTTGACCCTTGCGGGCCCCAACTCGGCGTGCCCCTTCCCGATACCTCGAGTCAATGGCCCCGGGGCCGGCAATCCCGCCGCTCGGGCGGACCGTCTTCGAGGGGTTCGGGGACTGGATGCCGCCGCCGAGGCAGAGGCCGGCGGACCGGGAGCTCATGGGCGTACTCAGATTCATCGAGAGCGTGCGACAGGTGGCGGCGTTGGCCGGCGCGCTGGGGAACACGTCGGTGGAGCGGCGGCTCACCCCGTGGTCGGGTGGAACCCGGCTCCAGTGACCCGCATCACCAGCACCTGCACCGCCGCAGCCCCGGCGGGATCACGCCGGCGTAGAGCGGGTACGCGAGTTCGGTCTGCAGGGAAGAGGCGTACCTGGACTCTGACGCGCTGCGGTTTCGCGGTTGCGGGTCACGTGGCGGTCATCCACTTCCGGTTCGTGGCCTCCGCCGTGTCGTTCGCGAGCCGGGGGTGGTGGGCGTGTGGCTCCAACGCGGCGTGCCCCTGTGGCGGTTGCCCACCGCGACCGGGGCGGACCATTCTTCTTCTTAACAGTCTTGGGGCCCTTAATGCCCCGTTCACGGGGGGGCCGTCTCCTCAGTCCCGGTCCGAGACTCCCCCCCCCTCCCCCCCCCCCCCCCTCCGGGCCCACTTAGTTACCAAGGGTCAATGGCTACTGGCCATACATAGGGTGGCGCCGAAGGCGCCCGAAAATTTTGTCCCCAGGCAGGGGGTGTGGGCGCCTACAACCACCTTTGCATTGGTGAGGAGGTAGAGTGGAGGCCTCCGTTGTTGTAGAGTAACCCCTTAGGCCACCGCGTCTCTGCCAAACTGAACTAGACCTCTGCTAACCCCCTCCCCTAGCCCCCCTCCCCCCCCGGCAACTAGCAGCGACTAGCAAGTCCCTTAGAGAAGCCCTCCTCGGCGGCTAGCCCCCCTCCCCAAAAGCCCCCCCCCCCCCCCCCTAGGGGCCTTCGGCCCACTTCTACTGGGGGGGGGAGTCGCGTCTAAAAGCGAGGGGACGGCCCACCCGTGGCCCCGTTGTTGCGCTGACCCTCGACAAGGGGATGGTGGTGGTGCTGCAGTTCTCGCCGCCTGGTCGGTACTGACGGGGGCCGCCACTTGGCTGAGGGGCGTGCCACACTGCGGCACGGGGGTCGCACCCGCATCGGTGCACTGATGTGTGGCCACGGCCCGTCTGGAGGTCTGGAGTGCGGTGTGTGTACAACTTGTGGCTGCACCGCACGTGCGGATGGACATGCAGCTGCTGTTGGGCCTGGGTCCCACGCCACGTGTCGGGATAGGTTTGTACAGGGCCTTTCACGTCGACGAAGCGCTGGCGGCCTCGCCACAAAAGAAAAGCATGGAGCTGGATCTGAAGCCTCTAGCCCTGAACTGAATGGCTGGCTGGATGGCTGGCTTGCTGGATAAATGGATGGCTGGCTTGATAGATGGATGGATGGATGGATGGATGGATGGATGGATGGATGGTTGGCTGGATGGATGGATGGATGGATGGATGGATAAATGGATGGATAAATGGATGGGTGGATGGATGAAAAGCTTGTTCGCAGTGCGGGGGTGGTACCGAGCGGGTGCTGTTGTACAGGTTGCGGACAACCTGCATGCGCATGAGCTTCGATATCGTTGCGTATTTGAACACGTGCGCTTCCAGGATGAGCGCAGTAAAAGGCGTCCCCATAATGTGTCAGACTTTCACAGTTTCGGGACGCTTAGTAAGAGAGCACACCCGCAAGGGCGCCCGTCCGATGGAAAAAGCACGGACAACAAGTCTCTCCGCAATCCGAGCACCGTAGTTGGTACCAATTCCATGACGGAAACCGCATCGTTTGACACAAGGTCTGGGAACACAGACCGGGCCCTCTGTGCTGTAGTTCCTATACGCCTCGCTCTTGCAGCATCTTCCTCCCTTCCCTGCAGGTCATGTCCTGATTGTGTGGCAGCCAGGGCCCCGCACATCCCCACATAGATAATGTGTCGGACTCATGAGATGGAGGTCTCAAGTTCAAGGTCTCAAGGGATGAATAAAGAGAACCGCCCACGGTTAGGGTTGGGTTTGGATTTTTTGTTGGTTGGTTGATATAAAAAAGGAGGGGTGTGACCGAAAATGCAGCTTCCTGATCAACACACTGCGTTTCTAACACAATGCAGATCCCTGAGTGGATGGGAAACACGTTGGTTCGATACTTTGATTGGGCATCTTGAAAGGTTGAACGAGAATTATCGCACTGACGGTGTGGCATCCTACTCTGTTGCACATGGTCTGGACCGTTTGAAGGCACTGGGATTCATGGACAAGTACAACACTGTGGCTAGTGACAAGTACTCCCACTCGCTGTGGCTAGTGATCCCAAGCAGCAGGGCCGTCGCATAAAAATTAAAATCCCATTGAAATCAAAGTGAATAGGGTGAGCCACGTCGCGGACGACAGGGAGATCGAAGGTGACAACGACGGGCATTCGGCGCTCGAGGAAGCCATGGACGAGGCCGACGGACTGCGTTGTGTGCTGGAACAATGGGAAATGGTGTCCTGGTTTATGGCTTAAGGTCGACGTTACCGAGGGCTGGTACCCCTGCAGCCAGTCTTTATTTCAAGTGGCGACGTCATGGCGTATTTTTCTCCAACATGCCCTGTGTCCTCTCAGTGATGCAATGCATGTCATGTCTACACTCCCAGAGATGGCCCATACCAAGCGCCCCCCAGCCAAACAGAAACCATTAACCTGGGCACGCCACCAAAACACACACTTTGCACACAAAAAACAGACAACCGCACTTCAGCACAACCCACTACCGAAGCCCCCATTGCACGAGGTGCCTCGGTGCTGCAAACAAACAGCAACATGGCCAACAATCGAGTGGAGGGAAGGAGCAATGGCGGATGCATACCGTTTACAATCCTGCTTGTTGACAGTCTGGTCCAAGGCATTTAGGAAACGTGGGCAATGCGGTTTTCCAGTTGTGGGCAGAGCCATCTATTGTAGTATGAGAGGGCGGATGGGCCCAGTGCTCGCAGCTGCTTCCCGCAGCGTGGAGCTCCCAGAACCCTTCCACCCAGACCCCCTGCCCTTTCTGCATCGAGAAATTTGGCCAGCTGATGACCATAGTGGCACTACATCACCGTTGTTTCTCAAGGTAGCATCTGTGTCATTCTTTTAGGTGTCAAACATAATGCAAGCGTGCACAGCAGGCTGCAGTCATTTGGGCAAAAGGATTCTATGTGGGACAAACAAACAATCGCGATGATTCCCAAAAAAGCCGCAATACTGTTGGTCATGTGATCAACAAGGCTCAACAGTGTCAGAACACATCACCCATGAAGTCAGGGTGTGTGTGAAATGCAATGCCCAAGGCAACGAGCAAAACTCCCAAGGAGTTCAATGGCAATCCATGTTGACATGCTCTGGTATATCCCAGTCTGTTCCAAACTCATGAGCATTCATATCTGCACAGCTCATTTGCAGGAGTGTAGGCCTCTGCAGCAATGTGGACCACAGGCCACCTAGCTGTGTGGGTGGACCCTGGTGGAGTCTGCGCAAGCTTGACGTCTGAGGAGTGTGTGTTTGTGTGCATGAGCACACCATTCAAACTTTTGTTGTATTACTCGACATCCATATTTGCACAGCACACGTGCGCAAGAGTAGCGTTGTCAATTGAACATGAATAAGAGATTGCACAAGAAGCCGTGTGTGTGTGTGTGTGTGTGTGTGTGTGGTTCTCTTGATCACTGTCACGAAGTGTGTGTGTGTGTGCTGTCGAATACTCCCTCGATAGCTGTGGGGCAGAGGGTGAAAACTACCAAATCACATGTGTGCCACCTTGTGGCCTTTGCAGTTCCTCCTCTACATGAAGTATAGGTGTAAGAAATGAGGCCAATGTAGGTTCCAGTGCAACACGCAGCGAAGGCACGAAGAGCAAGCGTTCTTAAACGGCCATAATCCTGTGAGAGTGCACGATGCAAAGTGTCATGGGCCTCCAACCAGCGAAGGTGTGCCTGTCATTGGTATTCCTACAGCAAGTGAGGTCAAGTGCCCCCCCTCCCCCTGCACCTCATTCAGCGACATTCGGTGCTGATCTGGTTTGCGCTGCGAGAGCGGCATGGCAAACCAATTTGTGGTTGCCGAACATTGCAATGAATTGAACTGAGTGAGTCTGGCATGAGGTTAGTATCATGCCCTGACGTCATGGCCCCTGCACCTCAAATATCTGGTTGTGAACCTGCCCCTCAAAAGTGGGAGATGGCAGGGGGGGTATTTTGGCATTTCAACGCCACCAGTACTCTTCCCTGGTGCAAATATACTGGCATTACGCTTAAGGCGATCCTAAGGACCGACGTAAACCTGTCTGCGGTTTACGTTTGACCTCACCACGTTGAGGATCCCCCATGTGCATGCTGTCCCCTCTTCCCCTCATGGCAAGCTGGTCCTGCTGTTTGCTAAGGGCACATGTTGTGGCGCCTGCTCCTTTTTGTAGCCTGCTTCTGCAGCGCAGTCCAGAACAAGGTGCCTGCTCAGAATCGGGCTCCTGTCCGAAAGAGTGCATGCCCGCTGCACTCCTACCCCACAAGCCAGCCCCCACCACCCGAGAGCTTGGGCTACAGGAAAGGGCTTTCCACACGATCCGCCACAGACGCCCGCAGCTACACAGGGTTTGCATTGCAGGCGGCAGTGAATCCAGAGACATTCAAGTCTTTTCGCCAGGTGTACTACAGAGAGAAGTTCGCAGGCATCGAATGTGATGACGTCACCTGCCACAACTCTCAGCGCAACGTGGACCATGTGGCTCGGCAGCTCAGCCGTTTGGGTGAAAACTCGTTCCTCCAGAGTGCTGCCGAATGCGCACAGGAGCTTGACCGCATCGGGGACGGGGTGACGCAAACCCTGAGGCTGCATGGGCAAACCCTGAAGGTCTCCGGCCTCATGCTGAACTACGCCGGGAGGCTGGCGGAGGTGCAGTACCACTTCGGGTCGCTGAGCGGCATGCACATCGTGGAGATCGGGGTGGGGTTTGGGGGCTTTGCGGCGCTGCTGCTGCGCCTCCACTCCGTGGCGTCCTACACCCTCGTGGACCTTCCCGAAGTGCTGAACCTCGCACACCGATATTTGGAGCGCGCGCGCGTCAACATGAGCCAAGTGCTGTTTCTGAATGCCGCCCCGTGCGACAATTCAAAGGCGGCTTCTTTCAAAGGAAGGGCCCAGTATGATCTAGCCCTCTCCATGTACGCGTATGCAGAGCTCCCTCTGTCCGTGCGGCGGGCGTACTTCGGCGCCCTTTTCCAGCGCAGCCTGCGGGGCCTTGTGCTGGACAACTGCGACTACAAGATCCGCAGCGCGAAGGATTTGCTGCCGCAGTGGATTGCGGCGGCCCGCATGGACGTCTGCCGCGTGCTGGTGTACCCGGACGTCCTGGTGGGTAGTGTCTACATCGAGGATGAGGCGGCAGTGGCCTGGGGGGCGGCGCAGGACTACCGCCCGCAGTTGGCCGGGCAGGTCAGCCATCTCCTGCGGACGTGGCGCTACCACTTTGTGAAATTGTCGGTCGACAACTGCACGCTCCACACCCGGCGCCTCAAGACGATGCCCCCCGCCGTCCCCAGCAACGCCTTTTTTGAGTACGTTGCTTCGGCCCCCGCGGAAGGCCCGTCGTAGGGTCGGGCTTGACGGCCGCTCGGCATCGGTCTCCGAAGGGCCTTCGCGACTTTTGTGTTGGATGCTTCTGCGGGCCGTGAGCGTTTGTGCGGACCGCGATCGATGCGTGTGACTTGGAACAGAGGGAGTCGCGCTGCGTGCTGCACCCCGGGCCAGACCGCTCGAGCCACACTGCGACGTATCGTGGAGTTCGTCGGCTACTCTATGATCCGAGGCAACAGCAGTGTAGGCCCCACGCTGCTTGACCCGCCAGCAGCTGCGGCGTCAGCAGCTGCAGAGGCAGCAGGCGGTAGTGGCAGCGCCGGTGGCCAGAATCTGAACACGTTGGCAGAATTGCCTGCAGTGGCACGAGAAATAATCTCCTTTGATACGGGCGCACGATGCACGTTCAGAAATGAAGACCGCCCTGTTACGAGGCCGTTCTCGGACGCCGGGAACACTTCCGACCGGGACTTCTATGGAACGATTCCAGTGTTGGGGTGTCCAAAGTGGCCTTTCCTACTTTGGTATCAGGAACATTCTATGTCAACCAGAACGAAGTGATCTCCAAGATCCCGGGCTTGCTCCACAACTTCGGCAGCAAACACGAGGTGCTGAGCATTGCACCTCCAGGCCATTGGTGGCCGCACTGGCCCCTCCCCGGGCCGTGTTGGGCACCAAAGTGGTATTGGAATATGGCAAAGGACTGCCTCAGTGGACGCCAGCAGAGCACGGGCGACCATCGTCGGAGGTTTGGTCCCTCCTCGGCTCTTCTGGGCCTGCGTTGGCCAGAGATGGATTGGCACTGGGCTGTTTCGGGACGGTGACGGACCTACCCGCCCGCCCCCGTCAGTCTGGGTGTCACTGGGACTTGCAGCCTTAGCCACCCCAGTCCAACCACGCTGGCGCCGCCGGCCCAACACGCCCAGCACTGATGTAAGCTCTAATCCTGGACATGATACCAGTTTGTCTATGTCATCAGGACGGCGTACGCCAGTCACAGATTCTGATTAGCTTGCACTTCATACCCCCCCTGATCCCAACAACATTCCTAAACCTTCCCCGCAGGAAAGCACCCTAACTCACCCACTTGGCCAAGTAGTGCCAGCGCAAGCAAGGTGAAACAGTGAAGGTACGACCCCTTTGGGCGCCCAACCTGTACTGTGCCATGCAAACACACCAGTGTTGACAAAACAGGCCAAAGGTGGATAGCTAGGTGAGGTAGAACTCAAGAGTGTATCTTATAATGCTCAATGAACTGTCGAACATTGCTGCATATGCATACCAGGACGTGTAACCAGCCATATGAAACCCGTCTGTCCTTATGCAGGAGGGATGGAGTATTGTTCCTACGGTTAGGAAGCTGTGAATCAGTGTGCTAGGGGCTACTGCAAGGCCCACACATGAACTACGAACTCATGGTTATTGCAGCGATGTAGGAGTGTAGGAATGTTGAACCTCGCAGTTTGAGCATGATTCGAATGGAAGCCTTGGTACCAGGACGTGCATGTGTGGAGCGCTTTGTGACGTGCTTGCGGCCGCGTCAGAAAAACCTTTCAGCAGACAGACAACGGAATTTCGGGGGACACAAGTTGGAAGCCGTTTTGCGGCACGCGAGTTGTTGCATCCAGCCCAGAAGAGTATACGCCCGGCGAAGGTTATGCTCAGCATTCAAGGGCCTGCTGCCTTGCCTTCAAGGTGCCGATGCCCCGGGCGGCCTTTGGGGGCGCAGTGAAGGCGGGGCGTCAGGCATCTTCTTGGGAGAGCGCTGAGAAGCGTGGTGCAGGTTTGGGATGGTTTTGTTGGCTGGGGAAAGCGGGGGATTGTAGCATTGATGCAATATGATTCAGGATCACCGAACCCCGAATTTTGCACCGCACGCACACGGCATGTGCAGCGCGCGCAAAGCGAGTGGTCTTCCCCGACCATCTCTCTGACTTGACTACCTTTCTCTGCGGTGTTCCGATTGAGGAAACGTCAAAGCAACCCCCTGCCCCCCTGCCCCCCACCACCAGAGCGGCGGAGGGAAGGGACACGAACTGCAAAGCACTGTCCGCGTGACACGCACAATCAAGGAACTGAGTTGGCAATGAAGGTCGTGAGGCAGGCGCGGCTGGAGCTAAGTGGCGGGTCCACACCTGACCTATTGAGGCCCCCCCACCACCACCCACCGCTGGACAATGGCACTTGCCCACCCCCATCATCTTTCAACACGCTCTAGTGGGAATCCGTCGATTGCCGTCCTGAGGGATCCCGATTGAAGTAGGGAAATTCGAACAGCCCGGTGGCTGCCACCTGCCCACGGGGGCCGATCCTGGTCAGGACCCGACCCCCAAGGGGGGGGGGTACCCCCCCCCCCCCCTCTACAGACCCCAAAATGGTTGTACAGAACACTGGGTTTTGTGGGCGCTAGAGGCGCCGGAGATTTTGCTTTAGGCATACGGCAGGGGGAAATTTTTTTGTTCGACCCTATGTGTCTATACTCAAAATACTCAGAATTTTGTGGAGAATTCAAAAATGGCTGAAAAGCACAAATAAGGATTTTCACCCCGACCCGACCTCCGGGTCGGACCTTGGCTGATGGGAGCCTGAGTTGATGGGCAATTTTTTTTGAAAATTTTTTTACCCCACTTGTGCATATTCAAAATGATCAGCGTGTCATGGGGATCATTTTGAGGTATGTATGTTGGGGTACACACCGACCCCCCCCCCCCAGGGGGCCCGGCGGCTGACCGCCCGACCCGCCGACCCCCAAGGTCTGGGTCAACCAAGGGGGGGGGAGGGGTCCCCTCCCCCCCCCCTTTGGGGGGGTGGGGGTCCCCCCCCCACCCCACAGCCCCCCAAACTGTCGCACACCCCTCGGGGTCACACATTGGCTGGCGGCGGCCCCCGTGCACCTGCCAATCAGCTGTCTTCAGACATCAACCAACTGCTGCAAGTCACCACCGTCTGGGTATGGCCGAGGAGCTGCGGTGAGTGTGATGTCCTTTGGCGAGCCTCACTAGTCTCAAGACCCGCAGACCCGGTCCTGTGATCTGGTGGCTGGGCCCTGACCTTGTGCATGATGTCTCGGACCGTGCACCGCTGCCCATGCGTCTCCGACACCGTGGCACATTGTGGGACCTGCGGTGGCTGCCACTTGCGGGTGAGCGCAGTTACTCCACTTACTGCTTGCGTAGGGCCTCAGTGCTGAACTGAACCCGCCCACAAAACCTTCAATAAACCATTGGGTGAACGCAAGGCAACACTTGTTATTGCTTCGATGTGATGACCGTACCCCCTCCCCCCTTGTAATAGCTACGCCCTTGTAATAGCTACAGTAGGCGTAGGGACCGTATTAATTTGGTACCTAATTTTAATTCGGTACAAATGTAGTGCAGCCGCATAACACATGGGTTTGGTGACAAATTTGCCAGCTACATTGGGTCATAGACACATTTGTTGTGAGTGTTTGCCCACTTGAACCCACATAGCTCTGATTTGGGGGATATTTGTGTACTATATCCGCCTTTCTTGCACCTTCTTCAAGTGGTGAGCATGTGCAGTTGTTCCGCATGGTGTATGATCGCAAGAAGGGTTTCCAATCCGAACATTTGTAGGCTTCTCATGCTTCATAGCTTGTGAGAACTTGGGTATGAACCTGAATTTTCATGTCTCAAACACTTTCTTGTGTTTGCATGCCTTTGGGAACATGGGCGGAGGTTAAGGTGCACTCATACGATGCATTCTCTCACGTGTATGTCGGTAGTTGTATGTGTCGTGCGCAAGCTACGCCCTTGTAATAGCTACAGTAGGCGTAGGGACCGTATTAATTCCGTACTTTGGCGTAGCTATTACAAAGGGGGGGGGGGTATGCCTGTGGCACGGGGGCAGCCCGTATTTCTGTGTCTGTGTTGCTTCATTCTGCACCAGCGGGGCTGTGGGACGCAACTTTAGGTACCACTGCTTCACATCTCATAAGGACCCACTTCTAGCAGCAGGTCATCCGAGGGCCTGGTTGTCCCTTTGTCTGTGTCCTAATGCACCATTGTCCAGCAAGGGAGTGGTGTGGGTAGTGCGCGGTTTGCTGCCCCCACTTATGTGTAGTGTGTTGCACGGTTGAGCAACGGAGGAGGGATCGTGGTCGAATGAGGGAGGATCTCTGTGTTTCGCAGCTAATTCTAGTGTTCCTTTGTTTGGGATGCACGCAGGGCGCGGTTGAAAGGGATCGCGAAGGAGGGTGATGGACCCACACTAACAGCCCCCCCCCCCCCAAGGTGGACAGTCGGCCATGTCATCTACAAGAAAGGTGCCGAACTCAAGGATGGTGTAGAGGAAGAGCATATGGTTGAGCAACAGTGGGGACACTGTAGATCCCACACAAAGTAGGGCGAATCACAGCAAAAGATCTGTGGTAATCTGAAGTGGAGAAGCACAACTGAGGGAGCAATGGGTGACTGTTGGGGGCATGGCACGGCAACAAATCAAGAACGCGATGTCACACAGCACCGGAGGGCTGAACAAAAAAAAACGAATTTTGGAGCCAAACCAAATACAACAGATATATGCCCAGATGGGAAGCCAAGAGCCAAGCACAACAACCGCCAATGGGGCTGTACTGAAGTGATGTTCCACTCAGCCCCCCCCCCCCCCCACCCTCCAGAACCACACACAGCCAGGCACATGCCCCCCAAAAGAACCAAGCGCGTTAAACTGGAAACATCAATCGGCAAACCTGCACCCCCTTTGATGATACAGAAGAAATACAACTCAGGGATGCCAGCAGCCAAGCTGAACAACCACACAATGGGGCTGTGCACAATGGAAAAGCAGAAGGAGCCGCGTGAGAGGGGGCAACGTGCAGGGTGGTCAATATGGATGCATGCATGGCGCACGGGACAAGACACAGAATGCGCAATCGACATGGACAAGGCAGCTGGGCACGTGGGAACGTCTGTGCAGAGATGGCGATGGCGTGTTTGAACCCTCCGGCGGTTTGGAAAAATCAGCCTAAGGATGGGTGAAGAGCCGCCAAGCGGCTGGTGGAAATTTGTTTTGTGTTCAAGAATTTTTCACATGATATTGACTGTCAAAATGATCACTATGCCCACCAGCCTTTGTCCCCCGACATGTCTCCAATTGCCACATGCCCAGCCACAAAACATGCGGCTGCTCAGTAAAAGCAGGGAAAACCCTGGTGACGGGACCCGACAAAGGACTCTGGTCACTGCCGATCCCCCCCCCCCCCTCACCACCCTGTTGCTGTTTTCCATACAGGCGCTTGATATATTGATCTGGAAGGCACAATCTACTTAGGTTATCCCAGGCACAGATTTGGACCCCCACTGTACATACTGAACACTACAGTGGACATACGATAGTGGAGCACCCCAACCAAGAAGGGGACATGTGAGCTATCCTGTGAGAACCTTTGGACTAATAGCTGGAATTGTCTATGGCGGGGACATTCAGTCGATCAATACCGACCATTGATCCCCCCTCACCACCCCACCCGCTCGTCATCGTCGGGGCCGGGGGGGGGGGGGGGGGGGGGGCTGGGCTGATAGGCTGTGCAGACATGTGAAATATAGGAGCTGACTTTTCATTTTTTGTTGTCAAGTTGGGTTGCACAGCTCTGTTCCGCTTTGTGTGTAAGGGCCAATGGGACCATGCCCCATTTGCCAACAGCCCACATGGCTGACCTGTGTTCAAGCGGGAAGCGCAAGCCTCTGCATTTGTGTGGAAAGAGAAGCGCTTGGTGCAGATGCCGAACACAGACAAAGCAAACGCATTTCATTATCATCGCATGGGCACTACTGCCTCCATTTCGGGTGACCTACGTTTTGGTTACTGTCAAGTTCTGCACAATGCCCGACACAATAGTCTCTGGAGAAGAGGCGTTGTTTACAAGGAATTAATACCAAAGGGGGGGGGGGGCGTTTGGGTGGGTCCCACAAAGGGCGCTCATTCAAATTTGTTTTCCCCTCAGCCAAATTTTGGGTGGGTGGGTCTCAGAGCCAAAAGACCCCCCTCCCCTGCCCCTCTTATAAACAAAGTCTGCTGGGGAGCAAGGACGGCTGTTGTGGGCTATCTATAAAGAACCAGGGAGACGTCATATCCCAGGCCTCTGGTGCACAATGGACTCCTCTTCCCTCTACACAGTCTGTTGGCATGATCAAGTGAACGGCTGCTCTTCGTCCCCATGCCTGTTCCAGTGCATGCCTGATCCGCCTCCAGCACAGTCATCATCATCAGCGGCGGCGGCAGCGGCGGTGCCGGCGGTGGCAGCGAACCGAAATCGGGGGCCAATTTGGTGACCCCCTCCGAGTGGTGGTGGCTGCGACTTTGGAGTAGCAGCCGTTCCCACATCTGCAGGGATTCCCCCCTTCGCTCCGTGTGGCAGACCCGGCGTCCGGGCCCTCATCCATGCGATGCTTCTCCTTCCTGCACCTCCTCACGCTCCTTGCCTATCTTGGCTGGAGCGCTCCAGAGTGCCACGGTCCCGCCTCTCCGCATACCATCAACCCACGCATTAACTACGTGATTGCCACCTGGCCCGGCAAGAGGCACACCGGGAAGCTGGATGCTGACATACACAATCGCTGCGCGCCACCGCTCTACTTGCAGCTGCACATGCAACTACTGGGGCGGTTAGCACACAATTTGTCCCAGGTCACAATTATTCAGCCTGAAGTGCCAAGGCATCTTAAGGTGGCCCAGTGAACCCTCCCCTTACCACTTGCCATACACCGAGCCCTCCCCTCCTTGGAACCTGCTGCATGATATGACGGCCTCCTACCCCGTGCCCCCCCCTCTTGTCTACGCCACGGCCTTGTCTAAGCTACAGCGGGCGTAGGGACCGTATTGATTCTGTACCTCATTTAATTCGGCACGAAATGTAGTGCAACCGCATAAGACATGGTTTTGGTGACAAAGCTGTCAATTACATGGAGTGATGGACACATTTGTTGTGATTGTTTGCCCACTTGAACCCACAGAGCTCTGAGTTTGGGGATATTTGTGCATTATCTTCCCCTTTCTTGGTGGTGGCATGTGTGCCGGTAGTTGTATGTGTCGCGCGCAAGCTACAGCCCTGCCTAAGCTACAGTAGGCACCGGGACCGTATTAAATCCGTACGTTTGCGTAGCTTAGACAAGGTGGGGTGTTGCTGGTCGTCTGAGGGCGCTGTTGCCTGTGGTTTGCCCGTGTCAGAGCAGCAGGGAGCGTTGTTTCCATCAAATTCAGTGCTTCTGCCTGCCAGACTCAATCACGAAGTGTTTTGCCTCGCCGCTCTTGCAGTGCAAACCAGATCAGCACCGAATGTTGCCTTGACGTCACCGCTCTCACAGGGCTATCGAATGTTTCATGGGCTGTCGGGGTCAGCTCATCCCCCTCCCCAGCCTTCCTTGGGACCGTACGGGGGGCGGGGGGAGGGTACATTTGTTGTGCTGGGTGCCCTGAGGGGTTCTTAAGCAATGGCCTGTCCTCTAGTACAGGACCCAAGTCAACGCATGTTGTACCCAAAGACAAAAAACTGTTCAGATGAGGGCAGCCCCAGTTTGTCACTCATGATAAAGCCGTCGGTAATGTCTCAAGGGATGTCAAGGGGGTATTTGCAAAGCTGATACATCAATCTTATAGGGGGAGCCTTAAGCGCAGTGCGCGCGCAGTGCAACTATTTGGGCGTCTGGCCGTACTAGAGACCCATACTTTGAGATACTAGGGGCCCCTGGGGGCATCATGGTGACCCCTAGCGGAGGTTTTGACTTCTGATTCTGTCCCCCTTTGTTTGGGTGTGCCAACGGTGATTGAGCAGATCTTGTGGTTCGGCAAGGGTAACCACTTACCAAGGGATGAGGAAAGTGTAATTATCCACGATGGGCTTGATGGCCAACCATTCCCTGAAGGCGGCAGTGAAGCGCCAACACTGCAGCCTGAGATTGACCGTTTGTGCCGTGAGAAAAGAGAGAGAGAGAGGCCAAGAAACAAGCAAAACATGCACAGCAGGTCCTAGAAAAGCGGCTACGCACACTGGATGCTTTTTGTGTTGCTGCGCCGCCTCGGGCCGATGTGGCTTCGTCTAGCTCCAGTCTCCCTCAATCCTGTCAGTCCTCGCAACCCCCCGTGGCTACACAATCTCAACCCCAATCTAATTCTAACCGCAAGGGAAAGGAGAGAGCCCCTTCGTCACAACCGAAACCACGCATGTGGCATTGGGGCATCGTAAGGAACATGTGTGTGTTATGTGAAGGGAAGGTAGTTTGCAACTTTCTTGAGCTGGGGCAGTTTGGGTCACCTAATTCTAAGGGCGTTTTCAAGGGGTGTGCTTGGGGGCTCTTCGGGGGGAACATAGTCTAAAAGTAGCGCGCAGTGCGCGCGCAGTGCAAAGATTCCCCCATAGTGACTGCCTGAAAGTCTGTCATATGGCGCGGAATGCTGAAAGGAGAGGAATGTACCCCTTGGCTGGGGAAGTATCAGAATAGCCATACACCATAGGAGGAGGGAGGGACCCCCCCCCCCCCCTTTGAAGCCCCCCCTCACCCAAGACCAAAGGGACCATCGTGGAAAAAAACGAAATTTACAATAGTGGAAATCTTTTCGGGCCATTTTGGTACACACACTTTTGCGTGCCAGACCCCTCCTCCCCCCCTTCCCCGCCTTCCCTGCTCTTGGCCTCCAACCCCCCTTACCCCCCTTTATATACACCCCACCCTGAGCCTTCCATTCATCTAGAACCCTTGCTCTCCCCTGGAAATGATTGGTGCTGCACCGGGGCTCTGAGCCCTACACACGTCTTGCCAGGTGAGCCCCGGGTACTATGACGTCGATTTGAGTTCGGTTCGGGCGCCGGTGGTGTTCTTGAGGTCCCCCAACTGTGGGTCCTACACGCATCTGCTGACGGCCTATGAGGCGTACGGGGACCGTTTCGACTATTATATACTGAGTGAGGACGACTACGTTCCGTACCAGGCCCACTTCGACACCATCATGGTGCAGGTGCTTGACAGCGTCCAGTATTCCCCCCAGCTCCGTACCCTGACCCAGCCATGTATTAGCATGGCTGACAACCATAGGAGCAGGGACCCCCCCTCCCTCTGGAAACCCCCCCCCCCTCCTCTTCTAATGCATGATCCAGGTCAGAAATGTTATGAAATGTTATGGACGCTCAATTTTTTTGCGGCCTGTGGCTGCGGGAAACATGTGTGCTATTGTTTGTTGATTCCAGGGTGTTCACTTCATGCTGCACACCCTGGATCGCTTTGTTGTGTCGAAAAAGTCACTGCTTGGTGTCACCAGCGAGGATCTCATCAAAAGCGTGATGTATTTTCGGTGCACAGATTTTGCGAAGGGGAGAGACAAACCCAAGGCCTTCGACTAGGTGCAGAGGGCTGTCTCTTCCCTGCAAACAAAAAATTGCACCAGTGTCACAGCAGAGGGCCCTCATTGTTGCTGTAGATTGTGGAAAGGCAGATTGGCAGGTTGGCAGATTCCAGCTCCGACCCAGAATTCAGGTCCGATAGTGACTGAACCATCATCTTTGTTGTGCGGCTGTTTGTTGACGGTGTGATTGGTGTGCTGGTGCCATGGTTTCCCAGCCCGGTGGGCTGAGAACCATGGCAGGGATGGATATAACAGTGACCGAATTATTTTGGTGGGGGTGGGCCATGGGACCATAGGAGGAGCCACCCCTCCTCTCGTCCAAAGAACACCTGCGGTGTCCATGGGCTGCCTTGTCCGAACCCCATCCCCTTCCCTCCGGGACCTTGTTTTGCTGCCCCAGTGCCAGAAAGCTGCAAACCTGGGCAACCTGAAAATTGCTCTGCGGGTGGGGGGGGTGACATGGACGCCCGCCGAAGGAGGGGGGGGGGTTGGAGAAATGGGGTTCCGTGTCGGGCCCTTTGTTTTGTGTAAGAACGGATGTTGGCGCCAAAGGCACAGGAACACAAAATTTGGCCCGAAAAAGTTTTTTCCACCAATAATTTCCCCCCCCACATTTGAGTAGTCAAAATGATCAGCGCGACGTGGGTATCATTTTGAGCCATAGATGTTGGGTTGACCCCCCCCCCCCCCTGGCACGGCAGGTCGGGCACCCCCGCCCTGAACCCCCCCCTCCTGTCACGGCGGCCAAGGAGGGAGGGGGGGGGTTGGGAAAATGGGCTTCCGTGTCACCCCCCCCCCCCGCAGAGCAATTTTCTTCCCGCCCTGGTTTGACGACGGAATAATCCCCCCCCCCCCACCCCGCGCCGCGCGCAAAAAAAAACCTCCCATGTATACGCATATCAATGCGTGTACATGTACATGTAGACACAAAGTGACAATATTCTGGAAGTGTGCTGAGGGAGTGCCAAAGGCCCCCATCCTGGACACATCTGAGTGATGCGCTCCCACCCCCAATTCGTGGTGCTGCT
The DNA here is from genome assembly GCA_964036045.1 of Eutreptiella sp. 'Long Island Sound 2002'. Classification (NCBI taxonomy): domain Eukaryota; phylum Euglenozoa; class Euglenophyceae; order Eutreptiales; family Eutreptiaceae; genus Eutreptiella; species Eutreptiella sp. 'Long Island Sound 2002'. The sequence continues at coordinate 3,571,703 of OZ038393.1, read as the reverse complement.
AGCGGTGGGGTCAATAGGCGGAAGGCGGTCGCAGTTTGCGGACATCAATCTTGAAGGGCGTAGGCAGGAGTTCTGCAGTTTGTAGACACAAAAGGGCAATATTTTGGCGCGCCATGCCACCACTATTGAGTGGCCCTACGTCCGCGTGCGGGTGCACATATGCTGCACCTTGCAGAACCCGCACTGCTGGAGACACGCATACTGCACGTGCGTGTGATTGTTATGTATTCGTATTGGCAGTGCGGACTGTATTTGTCTTATGCGACGGTGTACAACGTATCAGGACGTGTTATACCACCCCCCGTGTGCCCGGACGCTTTGTGCCCCCCCCCCCCCCCCCACCCCCCCACAACCAAAACACGTTCGGGCCCACGGAGGGTCAGAATGAACAGTGGCGAGTGGCCAATAGGCGCCGCCAAAGGCAAACAACCGAATACCGAGGCCTTGTGCCAACCCCCCCCCCCCCAATGTCAGTGCCCTTCCCTCCAGGCTGAATGGACAAACCCCCCCCCCCCCCCGCACAATTGGCCCTTCCCTCCGTGCGATAACACGCGATTACACCGTTGTAGCCCAGGCCATTGGCATCCGGGTAGGGTGGGGGGTTGCGACGCCCCGGTGCGTCGTAGCACCACATCTCCTCCCTTCTACTCCCACAGGAGGCGACGCCACAACTACCCGGGCGTGCATTGACGGGGGGCCTTCCTTCCCCACCCATTGCACACAGCACCGCACGATGGTGTGCAGCATGCGGCCCCCGCACAGGGCTCCACAAAGCACGAATGGCCACGGCCAAGCTGCCACCGAACAAACGTAATCACGCGCAGCAATGGAGCCTCTAGCCCTGTCGGCACCGGGGGCGCCCAGCCACAGCGCCCAGCAGGGATGCAATGGCAGGATCTGGTGTCTCCACGCCCAAGATCCATGCTCCGTAAAACGCTTTCCTTCCTTCCTTCCTTCTTTCCTGGGCACATGTCTCAAACGTGACGCACACCAGTGCCCCCTGCGGCCTGGACCTGGGGTCCGCCATAATTCCGATAAATACCTTGAAGCTCCTGCATCTACTCAGCAGGGTGCCAGCCCCCGACTGCCATTGTCACGGGGTGTCATCAGGTGTTCGAGGCCAAATTCCCATGCTTGAAGGGGAGCCTTTGCGGCATCCGACAAGGCCAACCGGACGAGATTGGCTCCATTTTTCCTGCACACCCGGAGTCCAGCGTCGTCATGTCTACGGTGGCCCTCGGGCATGTGGCTGCCTGGCTGAAGGGGCAGGGGTGGACGGCTCTGCAGTTTTTGGAGGCTGTTGTGGCCAATTTGACCGAGTACAAGTTTCTGCCGCGCCCGACATCTCAAAACTACTTGGATTTCATGCAGGTAAACCCCCCCCAGCCCCCCCTTTGTCGGCGTTCCTGCGTCCCTCACCTTGCCTTCACAACGAGGGGCTTGTAGTTCAGCTGTTCGCTAGTGGGGCCTCAATATGGTTTGTGCCAACCCCCTGCCCCCCTCTCTCAGGAGAGCCTGCATTGCCTCAACACTGCCGTTGACCCTGATGGAAAGGGCACTACTTTTAAAAATCTGGATTTTGCCAGTCATGGCATGGACTGCCAAAGCATACTACCCTCTCCACTCGGTAACACGACAGCTGGCGCTTATATGCAAGCTTGTACTCAGGGAATCTGACAGGGGTCCAACCTTCCCAATACTGTCCCAACCACAAGGTAGGGGGGGGTACAGCTCGCCCCCCCCCCCCCCCCCCGGCAGTCCTGTGGCACTAGGCTGCTTATCCTTTCGTTCACATGATCAAGCACCTGGAACACTTCCCGCCCCCCGTATGAGAGCGGTTCGGGCTTTGGTGTGGCAAAATTGGTCTCTCCTATGAGCCCAGGCACCTCCCCTTTATACAACTCGGTATGGTAAGAACTCCCTCCCTCCCTCTCATTCATTGCTTCGGCGGCCAAAGCGTTCTCATTGTTACGCAAACAGGCACGGCTTGTCAAGCCCCTAGCGAACGTAAGTGGACTGCCGATATGGCACAATGTGTGTCGCAATGGACACAGACACACGTACTATTGTTCCCCCCTCGTAAGTCAAGGAGTCACGACACGGGGAGCATTCTTCGGAGAGCATCACCCACGAAACCACCGCATGCTTCCTGGAACTTGGAAGCCTTTCTACAGTGCGGCACACCGAATCTTAAACAGGACCACGTCGCAACAAATTTTCGACCTGCCGGACACATGGGCCTTGTGTTGGGGAAAAGGATTTTTCCTAAAATTTGTCAGCCCGGACCCAGACACGCCAAAACAACAGCCACACTGGGTCTGAAGTGGACCTCCGTACAAGGGCGGGGGGGGGGGGGGGGGGGGGCAAACCAAATGGCGTGACTAGATCGAGCAAATGAGACTCTCCATCCATGACAACGTGAAGCACCCAAGGGGATTGTGGCAAGCCCCGCCCCCCATGGAGGGCTCCGGGAGAAACGGGGTGATGCAGGGGGTAAGACATGACATTGAACCAACGGTTACGGTGTACTGCCAGGAATCGCCTTCTAAGAGGGTCAAAAAAAAAAACAGCCGCGGAACTCGCAAGTCAGCAAGTTGCGGCGGCGGTAGAGGATGGATGGAGGTTGGTATATGTGGATGGCTCGTCCAAACCATTATGGAAGGGAGGTAAATACAGGGTGGGGGGACTTGGAATCTCACAAGAGGACACACAAACAAGAAAAATCAGCATATTGGAACTGCTACCGCCGGACCTCCAGCAAACCAATAACGTAGCGGAACTCTGGGGGGGGGGGGTAAAGGTTCTGAAAAGAATACCGGGAAATAAACTGGCCATCTTGTCGGACTCGATCTATCTGATCTCGGGGGCACAGGGACACGTCCACTCATGGCGTGAAATGTCATGGATCGGCTCAAGGGGGGAAATGATCAGCAAGATCTTAATCTGGGAAGAAATGCTATTGGAAATGGAACGACCAGGCAGAATTGTGAAGTGGATCTATGTGCTGGGGCACGCAGGGTTAGAGGGAAATGACACAGCGCACAGACTGGCAGTGGAAGGAATGTGTCTCAACACACTGTGGGCGCTGCCACGCACAGCCTTTTCACGACTGACATATGACACACAAACAGCCCACGAACAATCGCCGCGCCCTGCAGCGACCTCAGCCCCGGAAAATATGTATGCGGTAATTGGGGTGGAGGACAACACAAACAGCTCACCAAACGATCACCCGGGGGCCATATGGCTATCGCTGGGCTTGGTTGAAATGAGTGAGCCGGAAGAGGGGGCATCCTAGGAACATGAAGCCACAGCGACAGGCTTACTTCACTGTGATGCTTCGAGTTCCGATGACATTAAGCCGTATGGATGGGCAGAGGGAACCGATTACAGCACCGATGTCAGTGACACTAACAAAAAGAGGACCATGGCCAATAAGAAGCACAAAAAGAGGCGCACCAACCCCCCCGCCCCCCCTTTGCTGGGGAAAGGGGGGTGGCCCGGTCTGGCCCAAGCTTCCCTCTCCCGCGCTTCACTTGGGCGCGATCCACAAGTACCAAGAGTGATGTGATGCAAGCCTCACCCCCCACAGAGGGATCACAGTCGGACTTCTCCACAGAAGCCAGTGGCCAAGAATACAGAAACCGACAAAAGTCGCACCCTACTCCCCCCATGCCCTCCTCCCCAGACATAGAGAGGTAGCACAGTAGCACAGCCCAAGGATGGTTGGGAAGCCCCAAACGTCGTGAACACCCTAACAGGACACTTTGAAGGTTGGAGGACAAATGCATGGATAATGGATACATCGTCGTGGCACTATAGTGGACAGCCACCCAGCCCTGGGTTCCCTGGGGGTAGGTTTGAAACCTGGGGGGCTCATAGTTGGTGGGTTCAGCGACACGGTCCATAGATATCTCCCTCCCGTCGGCCACTTTGTTTTACACTTAAAATTTGACCCTCCCTCGCAGACAAAGGAAAACACACCATGAGGAAGGAGCATACCTGAAATGCTTTGAGCACACACGCCACAGTGCTCTTTGGGTAGGAGGCCAAGTCCGCGGGAGCCTCCCGTGGAGGCGATGGGGCCGGCCCTGCCTCCAGGCTTCGGTTCGAGATATGAACCAACGGACAGTTCGAACCCCAGGGAGGTAAACTAGGAAACAGGAGCAGGGCTTGGGTAAACAGTCATATTGGTGACGGCCAAGCAGCAAACCGGAAATGCACTGCACACACACGCCACAGAACACGGGTTCGAGCCCAGGTCCCAGTTGGCCTGCCGTGGAGCCGTTGCTTTTGTTATACAGGGATGCCAGTCTAACCGGCCCAATGCGGGGTGTAGGCTTGTAGGCTTTATCCAAACGTGCCAAGAAACATTCGATAGCCGCTGACTGCGGTGAGCTCAAGGCAACATTCGGCCCTCGTTTGAGGTGTGCTGCAGAGCGGCAGGTCAAACAATGAACTGAAGTTTGTGGCGCTGACCATATGCCTGTGACACGGGGGCATATGTGAGCTCTGTATCCGTTGCTTTATGGCCCTTGATCCAGGCGGCCCATGAAACATTCAATAGGTGTGTAACAGCAGTGGAGGCAACATCTGGTACTGGACTGGCGTGCACTGCGAGAGCGGCAAGGCAAAGGACTTTGAGACCGCGCCACGTTGCACAACGTTGAACTGAGTCAGTCTGCCACGAGGGCAGGGTCATGCTGGTAATTTTCAACACCGGACGTCATAGCCCCTGTCCCTTCGAGCCCCATCTCCACGCGGGCCACTGGGCCCCGCGTACCAGTGCCGCAGACGTTCCGCAGCGGCAGTGTGGGCCAGGCCTGCCAACAACCCCTTGCTGTACTCCCTCTTCGGGCGCGGAGGGGGATGTGGGTGGGCAGGGCGGGCATGACCGCCGTCCGCGGGGGTCCCTTTCCATCAGCCCCCCCCTCCCCCCCACCACCACTCCCCACAGCCTGGGTACCGTGCAACGGTGGCCGCACCCAGACATTGGGCGCCGTCCGACTCTCTGGAAAAGGGACCCGCTGGAAGTGCGCATGCGCCTGTGCCGATATGGAAGCCCCTCCAGGGGAGGTATGGGATACGCAGCGAGGCATGGGGGTAGGAATGGAGGGAGCATAATAGGGTGACGCCGGGGGGCCGGGGGGAAGGCTGTAGGGGGGTACCCATCCCCCTTGCACGAGCACCGCCCTTGCGCAAGCACCGCTACCCGGTTGGTGGTACATGCGCAAGGGGGGGGGGAGGGTAGCGGGATAGGACAGGATAGGATGGGGTGAGATGGGAGATTGTGTGAAGGGGGGGGGGGGGGGCTATTGGGCCGGAGGTCCCCCCCCTCAAAGCGGAACGTTGTTGCTTGTGGGACAAGGAGGAGTGGGGGAGAAACATAGGCCTATGCACTGTGCAAGTGGGAGAAGGCAGGGCACCAGGAGCCGGCCGGCGCATTGGTGTACAGGCTGCTGAGGATTGTGTGGTCGGATGCCGATGCCCCATCCCGGCCTGGCCAAGGCAACCACACTGCTTTGTTCATAAGGAATTACTACGTAAGGGGGGGGTTGAGTCTGGGGGAGTCCCACAAAGGGGTGGCTTATTCAAACTTGATTTTCCCTCCGCCAAATTTTGGGTCAAGATGTTTTTTTGGGCGGGTGAGTCTCAGAGCTAAAAGATCCCCCCGCTCTCCTATGAAGCTATGAAACTGTAAGCCGTTGAAACATTCGATAGCCACCAAAGAGTGGCGGACTCAAGGCAACACTCGGGACTGGCTGAAGTCCAACTGAGTGAGTCTGGCACGAGGTCAGGATCATGCTGCTCATTTCAAAACCTGACGTCACTGTGGACTACAGCAAGGAGAGAGGGAGGACGAGGGGAAAGAAAGCGACGGCGGTAGAGGGTACATCCAGAAGTAGGCCAAGCGAGGAGTGAGAGAATAGGAAGCGAGAGCATCAAAACAATACCGAGGAATTGCTGTGATCAGTGTCACAAGCTGGGAATATACCAATGCTGGAAATTCGAGGGAGCGTTTGTTAACGCCCCGGACAGACCGGCAAGTCAGACCATTACGGACCATGGCATAGCCATGATCCCGCTCCCCGCATGGGGCCGTATGTTGGACTGGCGGATGCACAAAAAACAATTCCAAAACCTGACGTCATGGCTCTTACAAACAAAGCCTCGTGTGGCCTTGGCCCGCGCCCGGCAACCGCCTCCCCGGCCACGGCCACTGCCCTTCACGCAGGTGGCCTTCGGCGTGCTGATGGCCCGCGCGGGGCTGGACCTTGAGGGCTGGGGCAGCCACTATCGCAGCCCCTACTGGTACCATGACTTCGCCGTGGACTTCAGCTCGGGGCCCCAGATCCCCCCCGGCCAGATCCTCGTGGCTCCCCTGCAGTTCCTGTTCATCGAGGAGTACCACGTGTGCCACTACCACGGCATGACCGGCCTCGTCTACCAGCGCCTGATCGCCCACAACGACGGCCGCTGTTACGTACGTCGCCGTGCCCCTTGTCACCAGGGCTGTCCTTGAGCACCCCCATTTTTTTTTTGTTAAGGACAGCCCCCAAGGACCACCAACCGCCAACCGCCGCCAACCGCCAGCCGTCGCTCTGACCCCTGGTCCTATCCTTCGGGAGGAGCAGCACAGCGTGCCCCTTGTCCAGGCCACGGCTTAGTGGCGACCGTGACCTGCACCGGGGGCTGGGTGGGTCAGAGGCAAAAAAAAACAACAACCAGTTTGTGTACCTAAAATCGACCCCCATTCCGGGCCCCTTTGATAAATTTCATTTTTCTCACGAAGAAAATTTCCTGATGTGGGTGGGGTTGGGTGGGTCAGGCGGAGGGGCCCAGGCTGCCATCCCCCCCCCCCCCGGTAACGGTAAGCCGTGGCCTGCCCTCGATGCATGACCAAAGCCCTCCCTTGGCCTCTTGGCCCTGCAGGGGCGTGGGAAGCAGAGGTCTCCCAGGGGTTTCCCCTTCCTGCCCTGCCGTGCCCCTAGACGCGCAAGGGAAATGTTGTTAGGAGGACCGGGGGGTGGGGGCAGGGGGCCGGGCCCAGGACGCGCTTTGGGGGGGACGGGTTACCCCCCCCCCCCTAGGGTGCCGGTCAGTTCCGGTCTGCCCGCTGTCAACGGCCCCGCAACTACCCCCCACCCGCTTTGTAACCGCCAGCACTTGCCCGACAACCGCTGTTCCAAACGCTTTTCCCCGGTGCCCGGAAACGAATTACCGGCCTCTCTTTTCCTCAAGTGCATCCTCCCCCTCCCCATTTCCCAACGCAACTCAGAAAAGGAGCTAGATTGCCAGCCCCTTGGCGCCCCGGTGTGTGTGCCCACGCCGTACATGGTGTGGGCTGCCGTGGGTTGTCATTGCCGCACCTCCGGTGCAGCAGCGTTGCCCAGGCCCGTGGTCACAAGGCAGAGCTTGAGAGGCAACGGATTGGGACGGCCCAGGGGGGGGCTGCCGACACACACTTGTGCAGGAACCAACAAGTAAATCGCTGAAAACCGCTGACATGGGGATGTGTCTTCGTGGCTGTCCGTGTTGGGGACGCCCCCTCGCGTTTCCCCATTCTTGGGTCTCCCGCTCTCTTCCCGCCGTCCCTATCCCCTCTTCCCCTTGCCTTGCCCGTTGCCACCTAACCCCGTTCCCTTGGTGTTGGAGACGCCACCACACATTTCTCCGTCTTCTGCGTCCCACCGTACCGTTCGTCCGCGTTGCTGCTTTCGGCCTCTATCTATGCTGGGCGGTTGGTGCCCTCGTTGCTCCTATCCTGGGCCCCGGCCCGCGATGGTCTCCTTCCCCACCACTACTGCTTCTGCATGCAGACGTCGCTCATGTCCTAGGTCGTGCCCCCTAGTTGCCCCTATCTGGGTCGCTCCTCTGTCCCGTCTCCTCCGGGACGCCACCACGTGTTTCCAGTGCTTGTGCTACCCTCTAGGGTTCCCCTGTCCCCTTAGATGCTCCGCTATGCAGGTCCATGCCTGCCCCGGCCCCATGTCTTTGGCCTACTTGGTGTGTTTGTACCCACCGGGCCGCCAGCAACCTACTGGCGCGGACCCGAAGGACTGTTTCAAGCCTATGGCTCCGGTTGCTCCTACCGCGACTTTGGCGCTCCCGTCGCCTTTTCCCTATCCCCTGCCGTTGGTGACATGTTGCCCCGCATTCCCGCTCTGTCTAAGGTCCTGTTCTCCCACAGCCCCCTGCTTGGCTGCTCCCCCTTCTGGTGCGGGCGTGTCTACCTTGGGCGCCCTGCTGACCCCTTCTGGCCCGCTTTCTCTCCCCTCTTCCTACGCACCTCGCCCCTCTATCCCGCGTGTCCCCCACCCCTGCCCTCTCTATCTCCCTATCTCTCTACCTCTCTACCTCTCGGCCCCTACTCCCTCCCTGTCCCCGCGCCCTCCGCATGTCCGTCGTGTTGTTTTTACCCCGCCGGCACGTAAAGTCACCCTTAACAACAAAAAAAAACCTTCTATAAAAAAACCGGCTACGTTCATGCGTCATTCTTCCTTTCCTTCTCCTGCCCTATCTATCTTCCCCTAGTCCCCTGCACACACAACTCCAATGCCTGTACTCCACGTGCATCTTCTCCTGCTGTGTGTCTGCTAGTCCCCGTGCGCCCCCGCAGCCGCCCCATTGGGGCCGTCTCCGCGTTGCCCTCCCAGCCATGCCAGGGGGCCGCGTCCCTCCCTGAGCCCTCTCCTCTACCCCACCCCCCGCTCTCTGCGGCGTCTGTGCCCTCTGCTGCCCTCACCCTACCCCTCCTAGCTTACTGTCCGTCGCCCTCCCCTACGCACCGCCGTGTGCACTTCGCGTGTGCCCTTCGCGCCGCCGTGCCCTCGCCCCCCTTTGCTCTCGTTGCCCTCCCTTCGTTCTTCCCCTGCTCGCTGCCTGTTGCTCACTGCTCGGTGTTGTTCCCGCTCACAGCTCCCGTCGTTCATTCTCCGCGTCGTTCATGCGGCACGATTTGCCGCGCTTGTACCCGCCTCCACGCCAGCACCCGGTCCTCCTCCCGGTAGGCCGACTGCGGCACCCCGGGACCGCCGAGGGGATCCCCTCCCCGTCCTCCCCCCCGAACCTCCCCTCCGTCAGTGTCCTGATCGTGGGCCGGTCCGCCAGAGATCGGCATGACGCGGGCAAAGCGGGTCTGTTAGCACAGGGAACACCTCGTCAGGCCAGTGAGCGATCAATACAAGACAAAAGCAACGAGCATTGGCTGTGTCATGATGTCAAGGCTAGGCGCCGTTCTGAAGGTGAGTGAAATGGGTAATGTGGCGCCGCTAATCGTCCCGGCAAGAGTCGCGGTCAGGCACAGGTCACTCTGTTTCACTCACTGGCTATAGAGAGGGGAACGTTTGGTACGTTGCAGCAGTATTATCATGCCCCCCCCCCCCCCACGCCGTCCCGTCGGCCGAACACTAAGCACACCCCTGCACATGCCCCACGGGCAAAGTCTTGCGGGCGTGGCATCGGTGGCTGGGTGGGTGGGTTGGTGTCCAACAGCCCCGCGGTGGGGTGAGACAATTCTGGATTCCTCGGTTTCCCCAAATCTTTGGTGGATGGGTCTTGTAAATCCCCCCCCCCCCCATGGCCCGTGTCTCTGTGGAGAAACACATACCTGGGCATGTGTTGGTGGAGGGGCTGCACCGTGGCCTCCACGGCCCTGAGCAGGGATAAATTGGAAGGGGGGGAGGTACCCGCCACCCCCCCCCCCCCTCCAGGGCACCCTGCCTATGCCCAGCCACTGCCCCCCTGACCGCAAGTCCCCGCGTCAACGGCATTTGTAACCGACAGCAACTGCCCCCAACCGCCTCAGCAACCTCCTCCAACCGCCTGTCTAAAAGCCTCTGGGGCCGCCTCTCAGGTGCCTTCCCGTCGAATGCATTCCTTGCCCTGGGGCATGGGAACGTACCATGTGACATCCGCTGCGCAGTGCGCCGCGGGGGTGTGCCAGCGAGGGATTTTGGCACACCCACCCACCCACCCTCGGATCCATCCACCCACCCATCCATATACCCACGGGGGCGGGGGGGCACAGAGCTCGGTCTACCGCCCACTTTGCCCGTATACAGCAGCACCCCCATGTGCCACAATGCGCTCCAGCCCCTGAACAGCGTTGGCAATCTACCAAGCTCAGCGACCCACCCACCCAAACGAGCTGACACACGCCCCTGCCCCGGGGGGGGGTACACCTGCATATTCCCCAAAATCAAGGGGAAACCAGACAAACCCACCCAGCCCCCCCTCAGATCCCCCCCCCCCCCCCGCATCGGCGCCCTCCGCCCCACAGCGCACCTGTCCCCGCCGCCATCGCACAGCACACCGCCCGCGGGGCATCTGCCGTCGACTTCTTGTCCGGCACCACCGTCACCGCTGACTGGCAGTTTGGGGTCCCCACCGCCGTATTGGCCGTGTTCGTCGGGACCCTGGTCCTGTTCGGCGTCCTCCGCAGCGCCCTCCGCCCCGCAGCGCACCTGTCCCTGCACGCCCAGGTCTACCAGCGGCGCTTCCGGAAGGGGCTCTGGGCCCTGACCAGATGGCACCCCCTGCCCCCGCTGCAGACCTCCCGCATCCACCGGCTGACCCTGGACTTCCTGCCGGCCCTCTTCGACCTCAGCCTCGGGGAGATTGCGGTGTCGACCAGCCACGCAGCAAAGGCCTGGGGGCATGTACAGGGCTCACCCAGGGAGGCCAATTACCCCCCCCCACCCCCCAGCAGTAGCACTAGGCAAAGGCCTGGCATCACCCCCCCCCCCCCCCCGTCTCCCTCTCCCTCTCAGAGGTGCACGAAAAGCCCTGCAGCGGATCTCGCGGCAAACCTCCGCCAGCCCATCCGCTGTGTGCGGCTGGTCAAGCAGAAGCGTCGCTCCGCCAAGTCCCCGCCCACCGGCAGAAAGGAGGCCAAGACCGCGCGCGCGGAGCCCCGGCGCTGCGCCGGTCGTTACCACGACCCCGACCTGTGCCGCAACATGTGCGGCCTGGCCCCCGCGGCGCTGTTCCCGGACGCGCCCGCCCCCCGCAGCCGAGCCCCGTGTGGCGCTCTGCACGGGGGCGAGGCCGGGGCCTGGCGGTGGGACGCGCGCACGCGCCGGCCCGTCTATGGCCTCGCCGACTGCCAACTGCCGCGCCCGACCCCCGGCGCTTTCCGGGCTCTGTTAGCGGGGCGTCGGCTGGTGTTGGTGGGGGACTGCATTGCGAGGTATCCCCCCCACCCCCCACCACCCAAGGGCGGAGGTGACCAGAGGTAGAGGGCCACGCCCCATCCCCTTTACGCCATCTGCGTCTCAGCCCCTCCAGTCTTCAGGCCTCGTGGCATCCCCCCCCCCCCCCCCCAACAGTGCTGCAGGGTGCAGCCTATCGGTGGCGCCAGAATGGGTGGGTCTCGACGGCCAGCCCAGTCTCTAATGTTGACCTTTGGGTTCAGTTGCTTACACTACTTGAGTCCTCCAATACAGTTTTTCAGTGCATCAAAATTGCCAGCCATGTTGGCCTACACGGCAACGATGTAGCTGACGACTTGGCAAATCGGGGACGGCTGATGTCTCCTCTGTACCAGTCAGCCAGATGCAGACCCCCCCCAGCACCAGTAGAGATGGCTATCGGCACCCCCACACCCCCCAGGAGGGTGGTACGCACCCCCAATGAGAATGCTGTACCGCCGTATGCGTCTCAGCAGGTACGTAACGAGTCAGTGCACACACCTCTGGGCACCCCAGCACGGAACCTCTTCACCCCAGTGAGGGCAGGGCCATTGATGGATGAAGACCCGGATAGTCCTGTATTGGGGCGAGGCCCCCTTGCGTTGCCATACTCCGACGAGAATGCCCGTTCCAGCGATGATTGTATGTCTCTTAGTCGCTCAAGATCGCCCCCCCGCTCGTCCGGCACGCATTCAACTGATTCTACTACAATCTCACAAGCATGCTCCTCACAAAGCTCTGATGTTAAGTCCGTTGATTGTGTAGAGGCGTGCAGGCAGCTGGGCCCGTTGCCCATGGTGCAGCCCGCAAAAAGAAGGCGCCGTCGGTCTTATTCGCCAAGCACAGAGGCCAGCTGTGGCACAGTGGACTCTGGGAATCGTAGTGATTGTTCAATCTTCTCACTCTAAAAGACCCCACCTAACTCTTCCGCCGTTGGGCTTACACCACAGCTGCTACCTGATCCATTGGGATCAGCCACATGCAAGGTTATGCTGATAGTCTGGTGGTCAGGCTTCGTTTATAAGAATTAAGTTGCAATGGGGGGGGGGTCTGGGTGGGTGGGTCTTCAGCCGGGTGGGTGGGTCTAAAGCTCTGGACCCCCCCCGCCTCTTATAATTCCGAGGGTTTCCTGGGTTGGGCTCCTGCCACACCTTCTTTCTTTGGTCACAGAAGCCTTGTCTGGCTGTTTGCTGGTGCCCCTTTCTGTTGTGTCGTTGTGCAGGTGGCAGGTGTGCAGGTGGCAATTTTTCACATGGCGGACTTTTTTTTGATAACATGTTAAACCAGTGGACCCTTTGTTGCACAGATCTGTCAGAGCTGGTTGGTAGCCCAGTTGTCAAGGAACTGAAATGCAATTTCAAAGATCCCTGGTTCGAACCCTAGTACTGTGAAGTTTTTGGTGTGTCACCCTTTGGGGATGCCTAACCCGGGAGAGCGCCTTGGCTCCAATTTGGTTCACAAAAAATGCTCCCCACAGAATTATAAGAGGGGGGGGGTCTGGGTGGGTCAAAAGTCGGGTGGGTGGGTCCAAAGTTGGGTGGGTGGGTCTTGTCCAAAAATATCCCCCCCCCCCTCTTATAAACGAAGCCTGCTGGTGGTGCGCCCAAACTGTTCAGTACTGTGTAGGTCCCCTAGGGATCGACAAAACATGGCTCACCAGGGCAGACAGAGAACACAAGCATGGGGATGTGTAACATAGCAATTCAATGGCTCCTGCGGATTGTGATGGAAGTGCCGGACATTGCTGCATATACATACCAGGACATGCATGCGTGGAGCGCTTTAGGACCTGCGTATGGCCCCCCAAACACACACACAACAAGTGGCGGCAATTCTTTTCTGTCCGGCGGAGCCTGCACATGTGCCCGTGCATGGGCTTTGGAAACAAGCGGCAGGTAATGACCGGAGCCACCGTTGTCGTAGAGGTCTTGCCCGCCTCTGTGGACACTGTGCGTTGCTGTTGTTGTTGTCGGGAGGGGGTTAGGTGTAGACACCTGCCCCTCAGGAATCCCCAACCCACGCTGATGAGGAACAACCAGCTTGGGCGCCAGTGGCTCTTGGAAAATTGTTCTTGGCCTGGGTGGTCTGGGTTAAAGGGTTTTGCCCCCAATGTGCCCCCAACCCCCCCAATCCCCCTCCCCATTCCCCCCAATTCCCCCATTTCTCCCCATTTCCCCCCATTTCCCCTCATCCCCCCCCATTTGTGGTGCATGGTAAAAGGGGATTATACCCCTTGGTTTCTGGATATTGAAAGTGCTGAGAATGAAGCAGGGAATCCAACAATGCGCCCCGAACCCGAAAATAAAATCACCATGAAGAAAGGTTGCTACCCCCAACTTTGGGGTAAAAACACATTCGCATAGCATACCCCAAGGTATGAGATTGGATGTGTAAGCCTTTGTAGAATCATACTTTTGGGAGACGAAATCTTCCTCTGATGAATTTTTCAATTTTGAGCCCTGTACCCGGGTCCCATTTTTCGGGGGGTGGGATGTGTGAGGGGGAGGGGGGGGGCATTGGGTTGGGTTGGGTTGGGGGGTTTCAAATTGTTTATGCGTGTTGGGGCCAGTGTGTCAATTTAGACCCAGAGTTTGACTGATTTTTTCCTTATGCATGGACCCCCTAACCCATTGGGGGGTCTCAGGTCTTCCGGGTACCCCCGCCCCCCCCCCCCCTTGCCCCTTGTGAGCCCTTGCTGGTGAGGGCTGCTTTCATGATTTGGCATTGGTCGGCTGAATTTTTTCAAAGTTTTTGACTGGCAGACCCACGTAGTGGCCACTAGGCCTATGTAGCCCGAGCCACGGGTCCCGTGAAAGCCCTCAAATGGCTGTTCTTTTTAGGCTATTTAGTGGCTCTTGAACATTTCCGATTTTTTGATTTTGCTATATTGGAATCACAAGCTGTTGTTGCAGTATTCTTGTGCTCCGCTTTTGCAAACACAAGCATTTGTTTGTGTGTGTGTGTGTGTATGTGTGTGTGTATGTGTGTGTGTGTGTGTGTGTGTGTGTGTGTGTGTGTGTGTGTGTGTGTGTGTGTGTGTGTGTGTGTGTGTGAGCGGGTGGTTACACCCGTCTCCAGCTAAGTACCTCCAGAGTAGGCATGTAAGTAGCGCTGCGGTTTTCAACGGATCATACAATCATTGGCTAGACAGGGCCGGGCAGTGGGCAGGGTCTGTAGTGATCAGCGCAACTTGCACTGTGAGAACAAACTCCTGTACACCGTCACTCCTGTCTCAGAAAGGACCTTGCCTACCTTTTGGTTAATGGCCTGATGAAATTGTCTCGGTGACCAGTGCTCTGCCTTCGCCTGCTTTCGTCTTCACTGACGTTGTGCCCCGCGTTTGGTCCCCACTGGTTTTCCCGCACGAAGTGTGTGGTCTGCTGTTGGCACGCCCCCCAGTGTCCGTTCGGCAGTTTGCGTTTTGTTGAAGACATCTCCACGCTTGGCGCTGCTTCGTCTACTCTACTCTACTAATCTCGTCTCTGTATCCTCCGACCCTCTCATGGCCGACCCCCCTATTATCTGCCGCCGATGTCACAAAGGCGGGCACCATGCCTCTGCCTGTCCAGAAGCTAGCACCGGCAATCGCTCGGAGCGAGGAGGCCGCGGCCCTCCACCGTCAAAGTGCTGGACCTGTGAGCTGATCGATGGCACCGATGCAAACCACTGGGGAGATGAGTGTCCGGTAGCCGCACAGCGACTGAAGGATCGCCAGTGCACCCTGTGTGGTTCGCCAAACCACTGGAAAAAAGGATGCCCCAGATACGAATCAGGCAAACATACGGCCCGCAACCCCACAACCACCTACTGGCCCACCGGTCCCAAGCGATCAGCAATCTCGTGGTACCTGCGCTGCGGAGTCAAAGGGGAACACCCCACAATGGATTGCACAGCCGCCGGTCCCCCTATCATCCTGCGTGACGCCTCCGATGCCGACGATCTGCAGGATGTCTGCCTCTGGTGCTCCATTAAAGGCCACTCCCATCAATCCTGCATGCGCCGAGCTCCAATCCAGGCAAAAGAAAATGCTATAGCTATTGCGGGTCTGACGGATCGCGTGGATGCCCTACAAAAATCCGTCACAGACTGCAATGCCTTGTCAGGAAAAGTGTCCACATTGGAGGGACAGATGTCCAGTTTGATGACCTGGAAGTCAGCTACAGAGGGCCGCTTGACAGTTTTGGAGTCCTGGCAGTCCTCGGCCAACAATAAATTCGTCGCCCGTTCCAGCTTTGATGCATTCGTGGAAGAAAAATTCACCCCAACGCAACGACAGGCAGCTACAGCGGTAGCATCATCGACCTTCGATGAATTCGTCAACACGCGTTTCCTCCCAACTGAGCAACAGGCCTCGGCATCTCTTCCAGCGGATTCGTTCAACGACTATGTCATGAGAATGGAACATGCGGGTTTCAAACCAGCTGACGACGACACACCAATGTCAACGGCTCGGCTCACGGGCGCACCACGCATGGCTTCAGAGTCACAGGAGATCGGTAGCCCAGGGCAAACGGCGAAGGAAAGAGCGGCAAAGCGTGCCCACACTCCGTCTGGCGCCGGGGGTGCAAGCTCCACGTCTTCAGTGTTCGCCACGCCAGCCTCCCGTATGCAAGCAGGGGCAGCTGCGTTTGGTGGGGTCTCACCTCCGAGTGCGCCGTGGCTGGCGCTGAAGCCTACAGAAAGCTCTCAGTGGTCAGACGACGCCCTTGACCTGCTGTTCAGCGAATGGACGGCCCATATGGACTCCAGGTTGCAGCAGTGGTCGTCGAAGCATCTCCAGGGTGAAATGAAGAGCACAGTGGAGACCCTGGCCCGTGATGCGTGGTCCCCAGAGAAGAAGCGTGGCATCTCTGCAGTGCTGACAACATCCCGAGTTCCAGTGCGCCTATTCACCAATTTAAATCGGTAAGGGAGGGGGGAGATCATATTCTGTTTCGGGCGTCCTGACCCCCGCAGACATGCAGCGAGGGGCCCCCCGTAGACAGCCTGGTCAGCACCATGCTCTCCCTCCAGTGGATACGGCAAAAAATGGGTCTTGCCACTTACATAGTCCAGCAAACATCAGAGTTCGTCTCCCATCTGGACACCCACACATATTATCCGATGGATATGACACACACCGGTGATCTGATCCGCAACACACGTAACCGTATCAACGCCTTGTCCCATTGTGACTCCCAAAGCAGTGAGCGTGCCTTATGTGACAAACGACACACCGACAACGTAGCCGGACAGTGGGCACATGCTTCGCCTCCGCCCCCCCTGCAGGCACAACCATTCAGAGATATACAGTGTTCCAAGGTGCCTGGGTGGGTTTTCCGCAGAGTATGCCACACCCTGTCCGCGGTCAGTGGATGGTCCACACCACACGGGTGGCTTACAGCATGTCACATCCAATGGGACAATCCAGCGACACGCCTGATACACTCCTCCTCCTCCCCCCACGTCCTAACATCTTGGGACGAATGCAGCCCCGTACTGCCTCTGCCCTCCCCCCTCTCTGACCCCCTGCAACACCTGTGGATTTGGGCCCCAGCATCTGAGGTCCCAGCAGTGCAATACCACTTCCCCCAAATGTCCACTGTGGGTTGGTTCAGCACTTCACAACCTATTCACCTCATGACCTCGTCCAGTGCCCTGGATGCGTGTGACAGCATCCATATACACCGTCTGCACCCGTTGTTGTCGCATGAAGGATCGAGCCTCTTGGTCCACCAACCCCCACCTCAGAGCGCCAATGTCCTCAGAGCTTTATGCATCCAGATGTCACGAGCCCTGTCGGATAAAAATCTAGGTAGATGGGCAGCACTCCACCAACTAAGGATATCCTACCTTCCGTACAACACGCATGCAGCGCTCAGGATGGCTCGCAGGTTGAGCCACGTCCACGTCTGGTACACTCATGTAACACCCCCCCCAGTACGCAGTATACTTAGTATTCCATATATATCTCCACCTTGTGTATGTGGGCGTCACAAGCAAAGCACTGATCGTTCGCCTCCGGAAACACCAAACAGACGCGTCGAGTTTCCAAGATTGCTCTACACTCCACCGACTAATGTTACAAACGGACAGTGCCCACTGGGGGATCATCCCCCTGCAATTCATGAGTGACGAGTGGTACGCCAGCGTCAGGGAGCGACACTGGTGGTTTGTGTTCAAAAAATGGGCCTGCAACGATGTTGCGCCAGGCATTAGCACCGAGGGGCAAGGGTCGGGACCACGAGGATGGCTGAACCAACGAGTCCTGCAAGTGCTGCACAACATGAAAGAGGCCCGACAGATAAAGGATTTCCCACGACTTAAATTTCTGCAGCAAGACCTTCACAGTCTGGCCTCGCAGATGAGTGTACCACTGTACTCGGTAGGCAGTATCATCGTCCCGAATCTGCAGCCATCTCGGAAAAGTGCTATTCACAGAGTCACCAGAAAAATGATTGCTTCTGTTGCCAGCCCCGCATGGGAAAAACAAGCCCTGGCTAAGGCCATACGAGTCGTCCGCAGTAGCCCTGTAAACGTCCGCCGCGTTTTTGAGCAACACGCTCGGCGATTCGATAAGTTAGGCGACCAGCCCCCATGCAAATGTCTCACAGCACCAAAATTCCCGGGGGTCTCCACAGTCATCAATGGACACACAGCGTACACACCACTGTGGGTACCTACCTCAGACACCTATGCCCGACCCAACGACCCCCTACCCCTCAGAGGCTCCTCCGTCCGCTCCCAACTCCTCTCTGACCTGAAAAAGATGGCAGATCAAATCGGTGCAAGTCTTCCACTCCTCGAACTGATGCTCCTAGACTCCCTGTGGCCAGGGACGGGCCACAAGCTTACACAAGTCAGGAAATTTGCCAAGTCGGTCTATCAGTCCCACTATGTCCGCATTGTCGACAAGGGGGTGGGAGTCCTATGGGCGTTCTGCCGCCGCTGGGTATGGGGCATCATCCAACAGTTCCTGAAGAGCGAAGGCTACACCCCGTCCCCTAAAACGTTGCCCCAAGCCATGGCTTTCGTCTCTGCAGAGCTCGACGCCAGAGGCTGGGACCGCAACACAGCCGGTCAGCCTCCCCTCCTCTATCTCCTGGGCAAATTCAAATCACTGGCTAAGGGTAGGTGGCTCTGGCGCGGCATTACCTCCCTCCCCCAACCCCTGCTACCCAAAAAATCGCTGCGCATCGCCGCACGCGCCAACACAGCCTTCCTCCGACTCCTGTGTCAAGAAGTCCCCTGCTGTTTTCTAGCTCAGAGCATCTCAGAAGTAAGCCAATGGTTCCACTGGTTAGACACCATAAACGCCCGGTTCATCAGTGAGGTGGATTGCAAGGAGCAATTCAATAATATATGCCCCACGGACATCGAATCCCACCTGACGGCAGCCAGCAAGTGGCTCGCCAAACGCCGCAAGTGGCGCATGACAGATATTGAGTGGTCCATTCACAAAGACTCCAAAATGCTCGACAGAGCGGGACGTGCAAAGGCAACGAAATTCTGGTACATCACCCATGCCCAAATGTCAGACACAATCACGTTTGAGATGCACTGCAATAACTACATCAGAGCAGTGGGAGGGTTATGGTGCCGCCACGGTTGCATTCCAATGGGCGGTTCTTTTTCAGCCCAGGCAGCCGATCTGCACAGCCTATGGCAGGTTTATTCAAATCGCCACCTCCTGCGCCGCCTGGGCTCCCTCACTGTTTCCGAGGCAGGGTTCCCCTACTGGGAGTCCCCGCAGGGGATAACCGCCCTATGTCAATTTAGAGACAACATCCTGATTGCCACCACCTACCCAGACACCGCCTCCCACCCCATCGTCTCTACAGTGTGTAACCTGCTGGGCGAGGCATGGAACTTGGATGTGCTCTGTGAGTGTATGTTGGGGCCAGGGGACCCCTGCAAACATCACTGCCACTCAGCGTCCACCACAGCCCTCGGCTTTGACATGATTCGGGGGAAAACGGGTAAAGGACTAGCTTACCTACACCCCAGCGCGCTCTCATCAACTTGGAGTCTGAAGAGTGCACCCCCCTCCTGTCCCCTGCAAGCGCCTATCCTGCTTACCTGCCGGGTATCATGACGGGCGCTTTGAGCAATGCACGCCCTTGGGCCACGACGTGGGCGGGGGAGCTGCTGTCCCTCTCTGCTTGGTTACAGATAGCGCTTCTCAGCGGGTATGCACTGCCACAGGTCACCAGGGCGGCACACTCGGCGGTCACGCGGGGCCTGTCTACCAGCCCCAACGACCATACAGCCACAACCCGCTACCTGTACACGGTTCGCCACCTCCTCCCCATGCCACACTGCTGCCACCTCACCTTGTGCGCCGCGTGGCTGCGGCGTCACGCACACTGGGCGGGGGACAGCTACAGCAGTTGGCACCTGGACCCATCCCTGTCACCAAACGGAACCACAGGCTTCTGGTGCGGAGACTGGGAAATCCTCCACCTCCACGCCGCCAAAGTTAAACCCAACAACCATGACTGCCCCCCTTGGGAGACAATGTGTGTGTAACCCATGAATGTGCATGTTCGTGCCACAGACATGTAAGAGGCCTGCACGCATACACCATGCACGCATACCAACACAACGACACGCCACGGTGTGCGCCACAAAGCGACAGCGAAATGCGTCGGATTCACTGACCATGACGGGCCCCATTGGAGTCTGTGTGTGTGTGAGCGGGTGGTTACACCCGTCTCCAGCTAAGTACCTCCAGAGTAGGCATGTAAGTAGCGCTGCGGTTTTCAACAGATCATACAATCATTGGCTAGACAGGGCCGGGCAGTGGGCAGGGTCTGTAGTGATCAGCGCAACTTGCACTGTGAGAACAAACTCCTGTACACCGTCACTCCTGTCTCAGAAAGGACCTTGCCTACCTTTTTGTTAATGGCCTGATGAAATTGTCTCGTTGACCAGTGCTCTGCCTTCGCCTGCTTTCGTCTTCACTGACGTTGTGCCCCGCGTTTGGTCCCCACTGGTTTTCCCGCACGAAGTGTGTGTGCGCCTCTGCACCAGCTGGCAGTGATGCTAGTCGTGGGTTGGTCTTGACCCTCATCTCCGTATCTCTTGCACTACAAAAAGGTGCCTAGCGCAGTCAAACAATGCCACTGCTTTTGTTGTGACTATGCCTAGCGAGAATCGGTGCAAGATTCCTTCATCTCCGTATCTGCTGCACTAAAGAAAGGTGCCTAGCACAGTCAAACAATGCCACTGCTTTTGTTGTGACTATGCCTGGCAAGAATTAGTGCAAGCCGGCCTCCTGGATTGCCTCTCGCTTTGTTGGATGTGGCCCGTTTGTTACGCAAATCGTGTATTTGTGTGTGTGTGTGTGTGTGTGTGCGAGCAAGTGGCTACACTTGTCCCAAAGAAGTCAACACCATGATAGCTAGCGTTGCGGTACACGTCAAACATCTTCCCTCTCCCTGGCTGGTCCGGAAGGTCGGGAGGGTCGAGAGCCTGTGACTCAAGAACATTGGGGAGAAACCTCCTACGTCCCTCCTCCTCCTTGACTTGTTACAGAAAGGTGCCTAGCCAAATGGGTTTCTTCAATATGTTGGCTTGATGTGATGTTCGGAGACCAGTGCCCTGTGATTCGCCCGCCTTGTTGTGCTCATCCACAGTGGGTACCTGGGTCCTTGGTTCATTGGTTTCCCTTACATTTTGTGTGGTCTGCCGTTGGCACAGCCCCGTGACCGCTCGGCACTGTTGTTGTCTACGTGTGTACCTGCTTGGCACCGTTTCGTTGCTCTGAGTTCAATTGCACACTTCTGTACAACAATTGACGCCATCATGTCCCCTGTCCCCGTAATCTGTGCCCGCTGCCACAAGGGTGGCCACAAAGTTCATGAATGCCCTAAAGCTTCGTCGGGCAACGCCTCTTCCCGGGGTGCACATGGGGACCCCTTTGCGTCTTGCTGGACATGTGAGCTCATCCCAGGAGCTGCCGCCAATCGTTGGGGGGATGAATGTCCCGTAGCCGCCGATCGTTTGAAAATCGCCAGTGTACTCTCTGCGGCAGTCCGGATCATTGGAAAACGGCCGTGACAAATATCAGTTTGACAAGCACATAGCAAAAAACGAAAAGATAGTCTACTACCCCACATGCCCGAACAGGGCTAATATCTCATGGTGTATCAGATGTGGCATGAAGGGGCAGCATCCCACAGTGGACTGTGCCTCTTCCAGCCCGCCCATTCTGCTGCCCGCAGCCAAGGACAAAGACGAGTTGTCCGGATTCTGTTGCTGGTGTGGGATCAGGGGCCATCATCATAAGGGCTGCATGAGACGAGCACCAGTCTAGGTAGTGGAAAACCGTGCCGCCATATCCGACCTCTCGCAACGCGTGGATGCCCTACAAAAGACCGTCTCGACAGTATCCGAGATCGGCGACAAGTTAGCGACCTGGACACCAAGATGGCTGGCCTCCTCGATAGCAAGTATGCACAGGAAAGGAGACGGGGTGTTCTGGAAACCTGGACGTCGGATGCCACCTCCACGCTATCACAGGAAGTCCTCTCGTCGCGCTTTGATGCATTTGTGCAATCTCGCTTCGCCGAAACAGAAAAACGAGCCCAGGACACAGTCTGCCGCAGTGTGTTTGGTACCTTCGTGATTTCCCGAATCAACCCTGTCGAGCGAATGGCCATCCAAAGCGTTTCCTCTTCCAAATTCGGTTACTGCGTGCTGCAAGGTGCACGGCCCAGAGTGAGAATTTGGTTATGCTACGATCGGTCGACATCAGAGGTGGATCCAGACGTGGGGGGACTAGCCCAATCAGCCAAGGAGCAATCGGCCAAGCGTACCAGCAGCCAAGGGGCCACCGCCCACTCGCTTCTATCCACTCCAATGCTCAGTCCTCTTCCACGCACACGTCAACCCCGGGCACCGACAATTTTACAGCTTCTAGTCCGCCATGGCTCAGTTTACCGCCAGTTACACCCCACCAATGGGACGATGCAGCGCTGGCCCGACTATTCGGTGAGTGGAACAAACACATGGGTGCCCCTCTACAACAATGGTCTGGTAGACACACTGGTCCTAAAATGAGGTCGACAGTGGGCAGCCTGGTGCGCTGCGCATTCACAGCTGAAAAACGCTAGGGGCTTATCGATGTTCTCACTGCATGTGGTACACCGGTTTGTGTCTTCAGAAACATAAACTAGATTCCGCGGAGGTGCAGCACGACGTGCCCGTCGTGTTCCAAGCTTCAACCACGGACACACACAACACACACACACACACACACACACACACACACACACACACACACACACACAATCCTATGAAGTGGGCGACATGATCCTTAGCACGGTGCTGTCCGTCCAGCGGGTAAAACAAAAATTGGGACTTGCAACACATAACATGCAGCCACACACGAGTTCCTCAATACCATCCACACGCATACCACAGTCTAGACATCACACACACCCACGACACAGACCACATCACCCACCGCATGCCGCACTAACGCCCTCTCCCATTGTGATTCTCAAAAGCATGAAGAGGCTCTTTCTGATAGCCGGTGGTCAGACAATATGTCAGGGAGATGGAATGTGTCACGCCGCAGACCGTCAGGGGTAGGGACAGCTATTCACACGTCAGACACCATTATGTCCCCAATCCCTAGCTGGATCTTCCGACATGTGGCACATACCATCTCCGGCACCCGCGGTTGGACAAAGCCGCATTGTGGGGTCAATGCGTGTAACCCCCTTTCCATGACCCTGCATGTTCCTTATTGAATACCTCCCCCCACTTGCTCACAATTTGGGATCAACTGCCTGCGGTGCGACCCCCCCACCCTCCCCCCGGAGCTGCTATTTCTCTGGCCGTGGGTCCGACATGATCAAGTGGCAGAGACACTACACTGTCTACCGGATGTCCACGTGGTTGGCAGCTATGACGGAAGACACCCAATCTACTTACTCACCACCCCTTCAGCCCTGGCATCCTGTGATACAAACCAAATCTTGCACCTACACTACCTCCTCAAGCATGAAGGAAGCAATTCACTCCGTCAAGCCCCACCAGCCCAAGCGGATTCGGTCCTCCGCGCCCTTAACATCCAAATCTCCAGGGCTCTTGAGGATAAGAACATGGGTGCACGGGCCTTACTCCAACAAACTAGGATGCGGTATCTCCCCTTCGAGTCCTATCCGGCCCTGGCCATGGCTTGCCGTCTGAGCCATGTTCATACGTGGTTTTTCTCGGTAACCCCCGGGCTCCATCATCTACTTAGTTTTTCATGTATACCTCCATGTGGTTTACATAGGCCTGACCACATCTGCAATGACCACCTGCTTGCGCAAACACCAAACGGATTCCACCAGCCACCAAGATTGCTCCTCCCTCCATCGGTTAATGCTTCAAACAAACCCCTCCCATTGGGGGATTCTCCCCCTACAGTACGTCTTTGACAGCAGGCTTGCCTCAATCCATGAGCGCTGCTGGTGGCACACCTTTAAAAAGTGGGCTTGCAACGATGTCGCACCATGAATGAGCATAGAAGGTGCAGGCAGTGCGCCCAAGGCTAGCTTAATCAGCGTGTCCTCCCTGTTCTTAGCAGCATGCAGGGGGGGGGCGTTTCTGCGGAGAACGACAGCATGGGGGGTTTTACATAACCCCCCCTTTTTTCGTTGGCCACATTTTTAGGCAAAAGTAGGGTTTTCACATAACCAAACACCCCCGCCCTCTTTTTTTTGGGGGGGAAGGGTTTGCTTAGCGCACCACACACTACCACTATAGAGCATTTTTGACCACTTGTGGGCCACTTCTGATTTTGCCCCCCGCTCCGAAGCGGCGGGGTCCCCCTAGGCGGCAGGGGTTATGTAGCCACCTCGCCCACTTGTGGGCCACTTCTGATTTTGCCCCCCGCTCTGAAGTGGCGGGGTCCCCCTAGGCGGCAGGGGTTATGTAGCCACCTCGCCCACTTGTGGGCCACTTCTGATTTTGCCCCCCGCTCTGAAGCGGCGGGGTCCCCCTAGGCGGCAGGGGTTATGTAGCCACCTCGCCCACTTGTGGGCCACTTCTGATTTTGCCCCCCGCTCTGAAGCGGTGGGGACCCCCAAGGCGGCAGGGGTTATGTAGCCACCTCGCCCACTTGTGGGCCACTTCTGATTTTGCCCCCCGCTCTGAAGCGGTGGGGACCCCCCAGGCGGCAGGGGTTATGTAGCCACCTTGCCCACTTGTGGGCCACTTCTGATTTTGCTCCCCGCTCTGAAGCGGTGGGGACCCCCCATGCGGCAGGGGTTATGTAGCCACCTCGCCCACTTTTGGGCCCCTTCTGATTTTGCCCCCTGCTCTGAAGCGGCGGGGACCCCCGAGGCGGCAGCGGTTATGTAGCCACCTTGCCCACTTGTGGGCCACTTCTGATTTTGCCCCCCGCTCTGAAGCGGTGGGGACCCCCCAGGCGGCAGGGGTTGTGTAGCCACCTTGCCCACTTGTGGGCCACTTCTGATTTTGCCCCCCGCTCTGAAGCGGTGGGGACCCCCCAGGCGGCAGGGGTTATGTAGCCACCTTGCCCACTTGTGGGCCACTTCTGATTTTGCCCCCCGCTTGCGTTGGTTAGGAACATTTGGCCATTTGGATTTTGTCCCCTTTTGTTTGATGGTCCCCCTGGACATCAACGATTAGCAAGTGGAAGTTGAATCTTTGTGACAGGGGGGTTTTGGCAGGGTTTATGGCATCGGACGGAGCCTCGAACAATTTTGCCTTGCGTGTTCTTCCAGCCCCCACTTCTCACATCACAACGTTGGGTCTAATGGCTCAGCAACATGCCTCAGAAATTTTGCCTATCCGTTTGGGTGACCTCACATGCAATGGGATCATCTGCAAGCATGACGCCACCACCCTCCGCGTTCTTGGCGATCAAACTAGTCGATCGTCTTGTGCGTTGCTATTGGGCCTTGTTGCTACGTGCGGCACTTTGGCACCCACGCAATACAACATGGCACAGTTGATGACTCGCCTCAGGACGATTATGAGTGTGATGAAAGTGTTCGAGGATAATCCGGAATGGAAGCAGACCCGTACTCGCTACCTAGTGGATCGTCTAAAACCACCTGGATACAAGGGCGATTGCAAAGTGAAAAACATCAAGTTGGGTGCCGTGTGGCGGCAATGTATCAATGAAGCGGAAAAGATTCTGGCTATACACCCCAACATTGGAACACAAGGTAGCATTGGTATATTCGATTAGTTATTTTCGGAAGGAGCAACCCTCTTGAAGCCAAAGGTCCGGTCTCTACCAAAGGAAGTTGACGAGGAGAAAGATGTCTCTGTGGTGGTGGAAGAAGTACCGGAAACAACAGTGCGAGGCAACTCAAGCTCTGAAGTCCCTGAAGGTCATGTTTGGGAGTCATTCTTGCAAATTGCCGATGGGCCGGACCGGTCGGCAGCATATGTCAAACTAAATGATGGGTCCTCCGTCCACATGGCCCCGTACATCAACAAGGTTTTCAACAGCAATTTGGAGCATGATTCTACGGAGCGGTTGCGAAGGGTAAGAGGTGATGGACGATGTCCGGGACCACGTGTTGCAGCCCCGCCTGCAGATGCGGTTGCGCCCGGAACGCCGTTTGCGACGTTGGTAACGTACAATTCGCCATCACAGGGTAAGTGCACATCAGCAGAGGTCTTCAGCTTGCTGAAGTGTACTTTGGAAGGCACAACGATTGCACATCCGTCGGCCATGGGCTTGAAGCACACCCAAGGTGCGAAGCTTAGTGGAGAATTCTTGTCGTTTTCCCGGCCAAACACGGAAGTGGCACTACAATGGAGTGGCAGCTTTGGTCCAACCATCGACGTGGACGCAGCGAGCACCACCTTTGTGGACTTGGACATCACCGATGAGGGAAGATGGGAAGTAGACCCGTACATCTTGAATACGTTCATCAATGCCACGGCCCAAGACATCAAGTACTGCCCCGTGATCGTAGCAGAGCCATACGATGGAGTGAAGGCTTGCGACTTGCGGCTTGCAGATGAATTACGATGTTGCCTCTTTTGTGATGCGGCAGTGCCCCTGCGCATAATGTTGGACCACGTGGCAGAGCACATTGCTAAAGGTGACGCCGTGGCGGATGCACGCCACCGTGGAAAAGCGGAGCCATGTGGCTTTTGCGGTCGTTCCACCGGGACTTGTGAAACCACGTTGAATGGGACGAAGGTGTCCACCAACTGCCCTTACCGGTATAGCTTCAAGTACAAGAAGGCATTGGAAAAGAAGCGCAATGTCCCAAGGAAGTGTCTGGTTCCGATGTGCACCACATCCCCATTCACATTGAATATCAAGTACCACCTGCGGCTCGTGCATCCCGGCTTGGACCCCGAAACAATTGAAGTAAGTGATTGGGTTGGGCCCCTGCTTTGCTGCAGCATTTGACAGCCATAGTGATCAACTTCTGGGAGCTTTGCAACGCAGAGTGATCCAGCCAGGTTCACAGTGCTGAAATGTTTTCAAGCAGGCGTGGGGCCACAGATTTCAGCATGTTTCGCTCAGGTCAAAGTGCTGTGATTCATTCTGTCATTCAGCCAATTGCAGTTGCATGGGATTCATGTCTATTTGATAAAAATTTTATTGCATACTTCACAGAGCTGAATTTTTTCAAGCAGGCCTGGGGCCACCACTTTCAGCTCTGTTGTGTGCCTGGTTTCCACAATGCTTCCCTGATCAGTGCCACATCTGGACCCAGTGGTATGTTGCGATCCAATGCAGGCCACGCTTGTCAGCTTCATTGACTGCCACATAAAGTATATGGTGCTGAAAAATTTTGAACCAGGCCTCGGGTCATTTCCACATCACCTTCTTTTTCCAGGGTAATGGGTTTTTGATGGTTCTGGTGGATGTAGGACAGCTATTCAGGTGTGCAGGACAACAACGCCCCCCCCCCCCATGCCAATGGAGCCCCCATGCCAATGGACCCGCCATGCCAATGCCCCCCCCCCGTCTCGAAAGAAGAAACATGGCCCCCCTGGCTACCCCCTCTCGAAGGAAGAAACACCCCCCCCCCCCGAGATTTTTTCACCAAATCGCACAAAATTGCCCTTTTTTGCCTAGTTTCCTGAGTGTGCAATGGCATGTGATGGGCACCATCCTTGGTGTCATGTGTTTGGTTTTCAATGTAGATTTTCATTTCTCAAAATGTTCCAAGTCTCCTATGGAGCAGACTGAGATTGTCTGGTAGGTCATGCCTGCATTTTGTAAAGCCGAGTACTTGGCCATGTTGGCCAGAGCCCATGTGCACAATTGCATGTTTCCGGGGAACCAAGGTCTCGGGTTTGAGGAAGGGACTACATCCAGCCAGGTTGTTTCTGCTCATTTCTTCTGGAGTGCATTGTGCCACCCAGCTGCCCCTGCTTTGCTGCAGCATTTGACAGCCATAGTGATCAACTTCTGGGAGCTTTGCAACGCCGATTGTGTGTGGTCAGTACATGGAAGAAGAATGGCAGTGATCCCCACTGTTTGCCTGTCCACACAAGCAGTGTGTCGTGGTTGCTGAGTGGGGACCTCTTTTCAGACGCAGAGTGATCCAGCCAGGTTGTTTCTGCTCGTTTCTTCTGCACTGCAAAGTGCCACCCACCTTCCTGTACATTGCTGCAGTGTCTAACAGCCATAGTCATCAACTCCTGGGACATTTGCATCCCAACACATCCGTTCCTGCATTGTATGCTCACTTTCTGGAGCTTTGGCAGTCTGCCCAGTCAGTCCCCAGTTCCAGATTCCTTGCTCAGATTTTGTTTACAGGGAGGTTTTTTCACAGTTTTTTTTTGCGCATTTCTTCTGCAGTGCATTGTGCCACCCACGTGCCTGTGCTGCAGTGTCTGCCAGCCATAGTGATCAACTCCTGAGAACCCTGCATTCAACACATCCGTTCCTGCATTATATGCTCATTTTTTGCAGCCTTTGTTGTCTGCCCAGTCAGTCCCAACGTTCAGATTGCTTGCTCAAACTTTGTTTAGAGGCATTATTCGGCGCACAAAGCCGAGTGGCATTGCCTCGTAGAGCTTGTTTTCAACCACTACTCAGTGGGTGCACAATTTTGCCCATAATTTCATGCTCAAGTTTTGCTCGTTTCAAATATCTTGAGGTGCACACAGGGAGGGATGCTGCTTCTGTATTTGTTTGGCATTTCCAAAAATCCACGGCATTTTAGCCCTTCTCCACAAGGAAGGCGTCTTGTGCATCAGTTGCACAGTGGCATGTCCCGACGCCATCAAGTGGGTTACATCATCTTCACGTAATGTACTGTTTACTGCAAAAGCACGTTCTGCAAGTGCTCAGCCATCTGCTCCGGTCTTGTTGGCATTCTTTACCGTTCTTTGCTTTGTGCCTTGTTTTGCAGGGTTCGCCTCAGGAATGTGGATGATTCGTCCGGTGGGGTGCCCCTAGGGGGGAGCCTTAAGCGCAGTGCGCGAGCAGTGCGCGCGCAGTGCAACTATTTGGGCGTCCGGCTGTACTAGAGACCCATACTTTGAGATACTAGGGGCCCCTAGGGGCATCATGGTGACCTCTAGCGGAGGTTTTGACTTCTGATTCTGTCCCCCTTTGTTTGGGTGTGCCAAAGGTGATTGAGCAGATCTTGCGGTTCGGCAAGGGTAACCACTTACCAAGGGATGAAGAAAGTGTAATCATCCAGGATGGGCTTGATGGTCAACCATTCTCTGAAGGCGGCAGTAAAGCGCCAACACTGCAGCCTGCGATTGACCGTTTGCGCCGTGAGAAAAGAGAGAGAGAGGCCAAGAAACAAGCAAAACATGCGCAGCAGTTCCTAGAAAAGCGGCAACGCACACTAGATGACTTTTGTGTTGCTGCGCCGCCTCGGGCCGATGTGGCTTCGTCCAGCTCCAATCCCCCTCAACCCTCTCAGTCCTCGCAACCCCCCGTGGCTACACAATCTCAACCCCAATCCGATTCTAACCGCAAGGGAAAGGAGAGAGCCCCTTCGTCACAACCGAAACCACGCATGTGGCATTGGGGCATCGTAAGGAACATGTGTGTGTTATGTTAAGGGAAGGTAGTTTGCAACTTTCTTGAGCTGGGGCAGTTTGGGTCACCTAATTCTAAGGGCGTTTCCAAGGGGTGTGCTTGGGGGCTCTTCGGGGGGAACATAGTCTAAAAGTAGCGCGCAGTGCGCGTGCAGTGCGCGCGCAGTGCAAAGATTCCCCCTAGGAACTGCATTTCTGCCTCCCCTCCCCACCCCTGGCTTTGTGTTCTCTTAGTTTTACCAAAATCTCACTTTTTACCTGGCCATCTAAAAAAAAAGATTCTGCTTTTTTGACGTTTTTAAACATGCGAATGACTTTTTTTTTAGATTTTGGGTTTTGTTGGAATCTTATTTTTTAGTAGGAAATCTTTTTTTTTAGACACGAAATCTTTTTTTTTAGATGTTTTTGCTCATTTTTTAGCTGTTTTAGCTCATTTTTTAGCTGTTTTGACTTAAATTTTAGCACTTTTCTCAAATTTTAGCGCATCTAAAAAAAAGATTTCGCATCTAAAAAAAAAGATTACCCCTGTGTTTTGGGGCTCTTCGGGGGGAACATAGTCTAAAAGTAGCGCGCAGTGTGCGTGCAGTGCGCGCGCAGTGCAAAGATTCCCCCTAGGAACTGCATTTCTGCCTCCCCTCCGCACCCCTGGCTTTGTGTTCTCTTAGTTTTACCAAAATCTCACCTTTTACCTGGCCATCTAAAAAAAAAGATTCTGCTTTTTTGACGTTTTTAAACATGCGAATGACTTTTTTTTTAGATTTTGGGTTTTGTTGGAATCTTATTTTTTAGTAGGAAATCTTTTTTTTTTAGATGCGAAATCTTTTTTTTTAGATGTTTTTGCTCATTTTTTAGCTGTTTTAGCTCATTTTTTAGCCGTTTTGACTTAAATTTTAGCACTTTTCTCAAATTTTAGCGCATCTAAAAAAAAAGATTTCGCATCTAAAAAAAAAATTACCCCGGTTGGGGGGGGGTCAAAAATGTCGAACAAATGACCCCCCTTTTTTTGGGTCGAAAATCAAGGGATTCGCCTATAGGCGAATCACAGGATTCACCCCATAATACCACTCATATGCACTATCACTATAGAATCTTTTAAAGATTTTTGGGTTCTCAGGCCCGTCAGGCCAAGTAAAGAGATCCAGACCAAATGTCAGCCATCAGCATGGAGTCCCTCACCTTCAAAGATTTCGTCTCCAAGGGCCAGTTCGAGGTCTACAAGAGCACCCTCCCCGCAGACCACTTGGCGAGAGCGGCAGTGGAAATCATGCAGCGCATTAGAGATGCGGGGGTGGACCATGACAAATGGCTGCAGGACCTCAAGGTGGCCTCTGGTTGGGACGAAGATCCACTCAAACTCCTCCACGCCATTGCTGGCTATGAGAGCTGCTGTCGATGCACAATTGAGGTCCAGACAGGGGAGTTCAAGGCGAAAAAGGAGACGGAGCTGGCGGTCAGCGACGAGATCAGGGCTTGCATCAAGTCGTTTTTGGAGTCGCGGTGGAGCACTTTTGTGAAGCTCTGCTCCAGTGCCGAAATCGCGAAGGCGGGAATGGAGGTGGCACACCTGGCAGCCAAGCACCGCCTAACCATCCGAGGGTTTGCTGAGGACATCCCGGAGACCCGAAAGCCAGAAGACCCCGAATTCGTGCTAAAGGCAATGGGAGCGCTCGCCCTCTTCGACAACTTCAAGTGGATCATCATCCGGGAAGGCCACAAGCTGAATCTGGTAACGGCAGATGCATCGGATGTGGGAAAACCAAACGCATCTGTAGACCCGGAGGAGCAAGAGATCTCAAAACAGATGGAGGCGCTCAAAGTGAGACTGGAGCACAAGCGGAGAGCAAAAATCGTGAGACCCCTGACCCCTGCAGCGCTGGACGAGTTTGTTGATGCCCCGAGAAATGCCAAATGGATGCGTGAGACGACAGCTTCACTGAAGAAATTCCTGGAGTCCAACGAGGAGGAAAAAGGGGAGACGCTGGCAAAGGAGCTGTGGGAGGTGATGCTGGTCTCCAAGGACAGCTATAAAGAGAAGTACCCCAGCGGGGGCCACAGTGTGACTGGTGGCTCACATAAGGGCACCGGGAAGCAACCACAATCCCGGGTTGCGCCGAGGTCTACCAAAGAGTTGGAAAGACTGGGAGCACGCACATGGATTGAAGCGACCCGAAAAGGGAGATTCAGGTTCGCGGAGTTGGAGAACATCACCTACTACTGCACTGCGAGGGGCGACAACGCATATGAAGTGGCGAAGGGCCCCCCGGGGCCTTGTGGAGAATGTGGAGACAGCCACTGGATATGGGACTGCAAGAGTTGACTTCCCCCGGAAGGGGGGGGAGGGGGGGGCATGGCGGAGGACAGCCCAAACAGGTTCCTTTGGCATGAAGGAGAAGTGGAGGGGGAGAGCGAAGACGACGACATCCCCAGGGAAGGGCCGGCATACCGACGGGCATATGCCGCATTGTGTCGAGCCCAGGCGGACAGCAAGGATGGGGTCCTAGAAAGCAACTGGCAAGTCCTCGCAAACTCCTGTAGCACAACATCGCTGGGCACGTACAAGACATGAATGCGACGACTCCGACAGACACATATGGCCCGGCCGGAGTGGGGACCATACAAGGTCGTGGAGCAAGTCGTGTGTGATGCCATTCGAGAGGGAAAAGGCAGCAGTTCGGTCAAAACAATCCTCAATGCGGCGGCCATGGCATACACCATGGGGGTGGTTAGCGAGCCGGTCCCAAAACGACTGTGGAAGGCATTCAAGGCAGCGCAGCGGCTGGAAGAGAAGTCAACACAGGAGTGGGGCAGTTTTGAGGCACTGCAGATCATGGCACACCAAGCGGATTCAGAGCTGGAGTGGTGTGTGGTGGGACTCACGATACTTTCAACGCTGCTGGGCCTCAGAGTCGGCGAGGCGGCCAACATCAGCTTCCACAGGCTGGGGGTTCTGGCAGGGACGGCGGAGTTCTATGACCGCAAAGTCCACAGGGCTTGGATTACCCGTACGGTTTCAGGAGTGGCCCTCAAATGGTTGCAGTTCTGCGCCTGGATTGCACAAAGATGCTGGAACCTCGACAAGTTCCAGCGACTGGTCTCTGAGGACAAACTGCAGCGTGTCATGGCGACCCTTTTGCGTGGATCAAAGTGGAAGGACCTCAGGTGGCATGCATGGAGGCGCCTGGGCCCAGCGACCATGTACAAGGCTGGGGGCAAGATCCCTAGCATCAAGGCGTGGTTCAGGTGGAGGAGCACAAGAATGGCAATGGCCTACATCAACTGCCCGCACCCAGGGCGCATCCGGCACCCATTCACAACGCCTACCCCCCCCAGTTACCTCAAGGGGAGGCCATGGATTGCGGGAACGGCAACCAGACGGTGTACGGAGTTCTGGGCCCCTGAGGCCTACGATATCCCTGAGGGGAGCACCCCAGAGAGCGACTCTGGAGATTCCACGTGCTCTGGATCATCCTCGGATAGCCCCTCACCTCGGAAGGCCGATGGCAGGAGGGGAAAGAGGAGACGCAGTGCGTGAGGAGGCGAATGGCCGGACGGCCTGTGGGGTAGGGGGGGGGGGTCAATCGAGACGGGCGTCACCCGACAACGAGGTGGGCAGGCAGCACCAGCCACGTAGGTTAAAGTGCCTCATGGGAGTTGGAGGAGGAAGTACTGCAGGAGCGTGGGTCACATATAGGCGGGCGCGGGCGTGTGCGTGGTCGGCTTCAAGACGGATCGAGCGGGTCTCGAATATCCCGCGAAATGAGCTTTTTCGGGCCGCGCTTGCGGTAATCCTCCGAGCGCGGGAGCGCCTCAGAGATGTGGACGGTGGGCAGGCACACCTGGACACGATCCTGCGCCACGTGGGGGATCTGCATGAGCTCAACTGGGACCTGCTGGGTCAGGACTACGACGGATATGACGGGGATGGCCCGTCGGGAGGTATCTCAGAAAGAATGATTGATGCGGGCCTTGGTGAGAAGGGCAGCCTGGACATCCCTTTAGATGTGTGGAACGCGAACATCCCAAAGCGCCTCATTTGGGATGTACGGAGTTGGAAGTCTGGGCACGATTGTGGAGGATTCGATGTATGGCAGCCGTCGTTGCACACCAGACGCATGATTGGAGTGCTGGTGGACGATGGGTTCCTGTGCAGGGACCCCACGTGTTTGGGTGCCCTTGAGTGGGAGGACCTCACGGACAATGTGTCGGCTTTCGTTAAGCCCAAAAATGATGTGAAGTGCTCCTTCATCATTGACATGCGAAATCTGATCGACTGCTCGAAGGTGCCGCTGCGCAAGGTCAGGCTTCCATCTATTCACACGGTCTTTCAGACCATCCAACGGGAGATACACCGTGGAGCACCATTGTGGGGCATTACCTTGGACATATCCAACTTCTACTGGAGCCTGCAAATCCCAGCTGAACATAGGGGACTGTTTCGCATACAGGGGGCGCACTTCCAGTGCCTCCCGTTTGGGTGGAAGTTTTCCCCGGTACTGGCACAGGACACATTGGCAGCGCTGTTGAAGGAGTTCTTTGACAACCACGTGGAGGGGATCGATGTCTACCGTTTCCATTATTTGGATGATGTGCTGATCTTGTCACGTGACAGGGAGTGCATGAAAAGCCTGGGCCATCGGCTGGCGTGTTTCTTGACGGCAAAGGGCCTGCGCATCTCCATAAAATCCTGCCTCGAGCCACATCAGAATGTCCTGTGGCTGGGGAAGATGTTCGACCTGGCCAAAGGGGAGGTGCGGAACACAGACAAAATGCTCACAAAGTGCTTGGGGATTGCCATAAAAACGGCCTGCTCGCCTGTGTCTCCAAAGGTGGCGGAACGGGTCACGGGAAAAATGCAATGGGCATTTGGACCAGGAAAAGGGGTCACCCTGTTTCTGCAGGGGTGGCACAGGTTCCGTTGGGGACATCATCGGTTTCAGCACCGCCCGAGCCCGGCCCTGATATCGGCACTGTTCGATGCGCTGGCGATATCGTACGTGCCAGCCACGGTTGACCCAAGGCCTGGGCATTTTGGCTTTGCGCCGTTCCTGGCAGTGGATGCAGCAGAGACCGCTGGTGGCTACCGCCTGGGTATCTCTGGACGCAATGGAGTCATGCGAACGCGAAAGATCCCGGCGCAGAACCAGCAACAGGCGGAGCTCAGTGGTGTCTGTCCTACATGCCTGTAGGTTTGCGGTGACCCAGAAGTGGCACAGGGTCTCATTGTTTGTGGACAATACAGCGGCCTGCTACAGTGCAACCAATATGAGGGCGTCAACGAGGGCATGTACGCAAGTGAAGATACTCCGTGCTCTTTGGAATTTGTTGTGGCACACGGGCTTGGTCTTGAATGTTGTCTGCGTTGATACTGCGCGCATGCCTGCTGATGTTGTGTCCCGTTTGCCAGACCTGACGCCAGCAAGCATCACCAAGGCAAAAATTGAGGCGGCACATAAGTGGGGTACATTGTGCGGAGAGCTGCACCTTGTGCAGAGTTTTGGATCGGTCCGACTGTAGCGGGGGGGGGGGGGGGTTTCCTCGCATGAGCGATGGCTGGAGTGCCCCCTCTTTTTTGCTGTAGCAGGCCCCTGCAACATGTCTGAGTGGGGCGACCGACATGAGGAGGAGTCCCATGACGAGGGGAAAGTGGGGTCGAAACGCCCACAAGGATCTCGGGGCCCGGAGGGCAAGCTGGCGCAGAAGGCGCGCACGCTGAGGCGGAGAGCTGAGAGAGCGGAAGGGCACCTCCATGCAGAACA
Source organism: Eutreptiella sp. 'Long Island Sound 2002' (assembly GCA_964036045.1). NCBI lineage: Eukaryota > Euglenozoa > Euglenophyceae > Eutreptiales > Eutreptiaceae > Eutreptiella > Eutreptiella sp. 'Long Island Sound 2002'. The sequence goes on along the minus strand of OZ038393.1, from coordinate 3,536,773 downwards.
GCCCAGATACCGCCTGGGAGGGATGACCGAGCAATCCTTCGAGTGGGGGGGGGGTCAAAAATGTCGAAAAAATGACCCCCCTTTTTTTGGGTCGAAAATCATGAATCTTTTGGTTTTTTTTCGATTTTGAGCCGAAAAAGTGTTTCCGGGTCCCGACTCCATAGGGTTTGTATGGGGCGGAGTGGGACGAGCGCTTATGCAGTTTTAGCCATTTTTGTGATGTTGGCGGTTTTGGCGACCTCGGTGACCCCGTGGTACCCACTCTGAGGGGTGTGAGTGGGGATGTTGTGAGAGTATATGCCTACTAGGATACGAAAGGACATTTTTTGCAGTGTCTAGCATTGCTTATGGCCGTTCACAACCCGTGTCAAAGACGCGAAATGACTGTTTCCACCAATAATGGCCTAGTGAATGGGGAGGTACACAACCTGCTTATGCAGTTTTTCACCCCAGGCAGCTCAAAAATCGAAGTTTTCGAAACTTGTTTTTTTGATATTGTGACCACCCAAAATGACATTTCAAGCTATGCAAAGCATGTTTTAGGCCGTATTTACGTGTTTTTCACCCTATTTGGGTGTTAGGTCCGGGGGGGGGGGTCTCCCAAGGGACGGGTGCACAACCTGCTTATGCAGTTTTTCAACCCGGACAGCTCAAAAATCGAAGTTTTCGAAACTTGTTTTTTTGATATTGTGACCACCCAAAATGACATTTCAAGCTATGCAAAGCATGTTTTAGGCCGTATTTACGTGTTTTTCACCCGATTTGGGTATTAGGTCCAAGGGGGGGGGGTCTCCCAAGGGATTGGTACACAACCTGCTTATGCAGTTTGTCACCCTGGGCAGCTCAAAAATTGAAGTTTTCGAAACTTGTTTTTTTGATACCGTGATCACCTAAAATGATCATCCAAGGTATTTAAAGCATGTTTTAGCCGGTATTTATGTAGTTTCCAGCCTATTTTGGGTGTGTGTTGCTCGCGGTAGATTCTCTGCGAGGTGGACTTGCCGAAGGCAATAGAATTTTGTGATTTGGGTGCGTGGGTGGGTCAGGTGGAGGAGCCCAGGCTGCCATTCCGCTCCCCCCGCCCCCCCGCCGCCTGGTAACGGTAAGCCGTGGCCTGCCCACAGATCATGACTGTGTGTACAGAGCCAGGTCGAACCCATTGGTCTCGATAATATCCACCCACACCATTGTTGTACACCATCACTAATGCTGTGCCATCATCTAACGCCATCTTTCTACACCACCCCTTTGCCATTGTTTACATACCAAAGGACCTCGGTGTGCTTTGATGGGGTACCTCTGTCCAGTGTCTGCCTCATCTGTGGAGCGCTCGTCCCCCAAACCGAAATTGTACCTCTTGTGCTGTCCTGCGCAAAGTCGTTTGCAGTGTGAAAGTTCATGGATGCGGACATGCTGCGGCGGTCACAATGGCATGAGGCTCACAGTACAATACTTACAACAACGAGGACGCCGACAACAACAACAACGACCACCACCATCACCACCGTCAAGACCTTGCGTGGTGCCCTTGCTTGGATTGGATACCATTGGTGTTTGAAAAAATTGGTGTTTGCAGCTTTTGAAACAATTTTGCTGAAATGTGGCCTGGAAAAATCCATTTTTGGCCTCTAATGCGGCCACCCCATCACACAAAGCAAGAAAATCCTTTTTGGTGCTAGCGCCCTATGCAAAAATACACAGGGCACGAAACTGCAGCTACCCCCTTCATACGGGCGGAGGATGCCAAATACCCCAGCAGGATGAGGTGCTGTGTCCCTGGTACATAACCCCAAACGTGTACACAGCATGAGGAGGCCTCCGTTGGCTTTTGCAGCAACACATTCACTTTTTCATGGCAGTTTGTATCATTCGGATCTCCACTTTGCTTGGTGACAGGTTTTCGGCACCTTGAGATGAACGACATGAATTTCGCTGTTCAACACTCAGGGAGAAGGCATCCGAGGCGCCTTGTCGTATTCAAATAGAAAACTACTGTGAGCCTTTCCTAATCCCACCAGAAACACAAGCGCAAAGAGTAGGCACGCCAGAAGCGTTGCTGTTAAATATTGAATGATTCAAATCGAAAAAAATCACCTTTTGAGATGATAAGTGAACGTAACAGTCAAACGTGTTTTCGATGACATCTGGACTACGCTTACGGTTTTGACCAAAATGATGTGGACGGGGAAACATGCATTTTCACGTCAGATCAGACAGTTCACATGAATAGACACGCTGCGTAGCCTGTCCCACTCGGACAACAACGATCGATTCCTCGGTAGCCCGGGGCTGGTGGGGGCGCTCCTATGGCAGGTGCGTGGGTGGAGCGTGGATTGGGAAACTGCGCACCCTTTTGGGGTGTTGCTGATTGTTTAGCGCCCCATTTTTGTGCAGCCAGCAGGTACACCAGCAGCCCCCCTTGGCGGTATGTGCCGTGGATGTAGGAAGCAAAGACGTCAATTCGAATCTTCGAATCTTCCGAAGCGGGGGCTGGGGCCTGCACCATGAAGGCAGCCTGTTCTTGTTCTTGTTGTCGTTGTTGTTTGCTGCGAACGTAGGAGCCCGAATCTTCCCCTATGCCACTCCATTCTTTTTGCTTGGCTTGGCGACAGAATGGTGGGCATGATCAGCTTCATTGATGCGTCATCTTACCACTGTGTCTCTGAACTGCCATTGTCAGCGTCATTTAGCCATGGATTCGTGCCTCTGAAGCAGCTGTCGAAAGAAACAAGTTGCAGGGGGTTCCATCAGATGTAGCTACGGTACATAAGGTCGGGCCGCTGTCATTTTGGCATTGGGTGGGGCCATCCCATCTCATTATTGCTGAAGGGAGGTGCTTTATGGGGCAGAAAAGCACCGGGGCGGAAGCTTTTTTGGGATGGTTGCAACCCTTTGGAGTCTCCGGTTTTCTAGAGACCCCAGAGACCCCAATTCCCCCCATTTTTCCACCGGAGACTTGGAGACCCAATTTTTGGAAAGGAAACCCTTTTGGACAAATAGGACAAATGGGGTTGGGGAAAATGGGCCCCCCTTTCCCCAAATTTTCCACTTGTTTCCGCGCCTTGGGTAAATGGGACAAATGGGGTTTAGGACAAATGGGTCCCATCCCCCCCGCCCCCATTTTCCCGCTTGTCCTTGCCCCCTGGGAAATTGGGGAAAAGGGGGTTACTAAATTTGGATTGAGGCCATAGTCGCAAGCGGCATGCCTTTATTATTGTACCCAAAGCAGAAGCCTTTTTCCATTGACCCTTCAAGTTCTTGGAGGATTGAGCATCCGAGACCCAGCCAAGCTTGACCACCTCTTCTTTTATCATGAATATCGTACCCTCATGGGGCCAAAATGCCTCAGGGTCCATTTGTGTGAAAAAGCTAAATCAAAGGTGGAATAGCACAAAATAACCAAAAACAAAAGCAAGGCACAATGCATTTGACAACCAAATATCCCGGGGCCTGTGAACCCAAGTTTGCTGCCGTGGATCTCATCCTGCTGGTCGTGGTTGTGGGGAAATGTGCTCGTTCCGAAAAGCAACAGAGTATGGCGGAAGGAACATAGAAGGCCTATGTGTCCTTCTGTTTCCATGGTGTGGCTCCGCCACCATCAGCATGTGCCCATTGTTGAATTGTCTGTTGTACACGAGACGTTCTTGAGTGATTCATTCTAATGCACCGCCTACCGAATTCTTGCCTTGTGTCCTAGCCTCTAGCAAGCCACGAAAAAATGGGGAGGTGGGGGAAATGGGTGGAAGTGGGGGGGAATGTGGGGAAATGGGGGGGAATGGGGGAAAATAGGATGCTGGAGCACAGTTGGGAGACCCAAATTCTTGTGGCCACATACCGTTGTTTATCAACCGCTGTTGACTTCCTTGAGCACTGTTTTCAAGTCACAAAACGACGTCATACACTGGCACATGGATCCCTTATTCATCCAACTTTTTTGGGGAGTGTTGCACTTGTTGTGCACACAACGCTTTGCACACATTGCGACGGAAGACCTTGCGCAGAAAATGTGTTGCTGGTAGACCACCAAGGGAGGTCACCAGATCTGCAACCAAAGTGCCCTGCTTCTTGACCCAGGCTGTTGCCTGAGAGCTCATAGTGTACTCATTGGAACTGCTCCCCTCCCCCCAAATTGTAGCCCAACTGGGGAGGGTGTAGCCTGAACCTCAGCCCCCCGTTTTGAGGTTGATAAATGCAAAAAAACAACACCTATCAGAGCACCAAATAGACAGCATTGTGGATCTGGCTATCGGAAAGTATAAATGGGCTGTTTTGGCTGTGGTGGTGTCATTCCTAGAAATAACTAAAAATTGCAAAAAACAGTACATTTGTCTACCCTTACTTTGCTTGAGAGGATTAAGGGGCATGTTCACCCCCTTTTGGGTGGGAGCCTGATGGGTGGGGGAGCAGGGATTTCTTCAAGCGACACAAATGTTTCTGTTTTAGTTCAGAAAAGTCTTGGACCTCGAACTGGCGGTTGGCGGTTGATTGTCGGCGTTAGCCGCTTGCCGCCAGTAGTGAAACACCAGCGGTTGGGCGCCAACCTTTGGCAATTGATGGTCAACCAATTAGCGGTTAATGGCTGTTGGTAGTTGCCTCTGGGGATGTTATGCACTTGAATTTTGCTATCAGGCGTTTCAGACCTGGTTCAGGGCGCTGTAATGGGAGAAGCTTTCTCGTTTTCTTTTTATGGTGGTCAGGGAAACTCTGGCAGGGCCGTGGCTTTTTTTTGGGGGGATGCAGGCCTCACTTCTGAGGTTGGACAGAATGGAGACATCAGTCTGCCACCCCCCCCCCCCCCGGATGGGGGGGTCAAACTGAGTAAGTCTGGCATGAGATCAGGATCATGCTGGTCATTTCAAAACCTCATGGCCCGCCCATGGGCGGACCTCATGGCCCGCCCAACCGGTCCCTGGAATGGGTTGGGCGGGGAGGGGGGTGGGGTTATGACGATTTGGGCTGCACTTCCTGAGCGTAGGATTTGACTTGGTGAACTGATTTCCCCATTCAAGGGACTTCGGCGGGGGCTGGCAGAAAGTAGACAGCAGAGGTAGCTCGTTGGGACCGCGTAGGGGACTATCGATACCGGCACCCCCCCCCCCCCCTGCCCACACACGAATACACACGTGCAGCTCGGGCATTGCGGCATTTTCGCAATTTCGCAGTTGTTCGCAATCTCCCGCAATTTCCCGCATTTTTTTTGCAAGTGCTTTTTGCCTGTCTCCTTTGTGTGACGGTGCCCTGCGTGTCCCCTGTGCAGAAGTGTTGCCCCTTGAGGCTTTGGGAGGTTGGGTTACAGGACCGCAATGTTTCCGCATTTTCCCGCAATTTATCCGCAATTTGTTGCAATTGGATTTGACCCTCCCTGACCGCAACCCCCCCCCCCCCCCGCTGCATGTGGGGTCCGTGAGCTCGCACCTTGACCTTAATGTCCGGGAAGATGTTGTGCTGCATCTGGTTCTCCTTTTGTAGACGTTGCGCCATGTCAAAGACACTCTTGCCCTCCAAAGAGGTCCAGCAACGCCTGGCAAAGATGCCACGATGGCATCTGTCGCAGACAGGCCTGGAGATCATTCGCACCTTCGATGCCAAAGGGTTCGTTGCTGCGGTCGCATTCTTACAGGTGTGACCCACTCCCCCAGGGATGCATCGGAGGGGGGGGGGTTACCCCCCTCCCCCCTCCAGGGCGCCCAGCCTATGCCCAGCCACTGTCTCCCTGACGGCATTTGTAACCGACAGTAACCGCCCCCAACCGCTCCAACCGCCTGCCTAACCGCCCCTAGTACCGCCTCTGATCCTTTCCCTTCTAATGCGTCCCTGCCCTTGTCCCTCCACCCCCCACCTGTTCCCCCCTTGGACCAAAAGTCGCAGGTACCTTACCCCCCCCCTTGTAATCCCCCCCCTTGCCATCCCCCCACCCCCCTTGGGGGGGAATCGTCACTTCGTGACCGTCCCCCCCCCTCTGTGGGGGGGAACCGTCACGACATTGGGGGGGAGATTACAAGGGGTCGGAAGGTACCAGAGGCGCTGAACAATTTTTTTTGAGTCCTTCAGTCAATGAGGCGGGGCCAGGGCTTCTTTAGAATAATTAAAAACCAAGTGGGGGGGGGGGGGGGGGGGGACCCCTCCCCCAAAACCCAAACCCCCCCTCCCCAGACCAAAGTGACATCCCGGGAAAAAACGAAATTTACAATTGGGAAAATCTGGTCAGGCCATTTTTGGTACACCAAGTTTTGGGTCCAAAACCCCCTCCCCCCCTCCCCCCCCCTGCTCAAAAGAAGCCCTGGGCGGGGGGGGGGGGGGCATCACCCTCCCACGTGGGAACGGCCTTCCCGAGGCGGGGGAGGACACAGGGGGCGGGAGGCCACGTGACCTGACGCCGGCCCGTTGCCAGCCTTACATTAGACCGGCCGATAACCCTGCCCCCCCCCCCCCCCAAGACCAAGGGGACCATCGTGGGAAACAACGGAATTTACCATTTCGAAAATCTGATCGCGCCATTTTTGGTACACAAACTTCTGGGTCCCAGACCCAGGGAATCGCTTGAAGGGGGGGGGGGGCTCCCCCCTCCCCCACTGCACCGACTCTACCCCAAAGGCATTCTCATACCCCAACACCAGCCCCAACCGCATTTCCAACCGCCAGAAACCGCCCCCACAACCGCTTTCACATCCCCCGTGACCGCTCTGCACCCGCTCTGGGACTGCCTCGATGGCCCCCCCCCCTCCCCTTCAAGCAAAGCCCTGCCCAGACCCCCCCCGCCCCCTTCCTTTCTTTTCAACGTCGGCCTCCCCATTGCCCATCTTTCCGCTGCCCGCTGCCACACTGCACCCCACGCACAGGGGGTTGCATCCGTTGCCGAGGCGATGGGCCATCACCCGGACGTGCACATCACCGGCTACAAACACGTGCGGATCGTGGTCTCCACCCACGAGGCCGGTGGCTTGACCGCGCTGGACTTCGCTCTGGCTGCCAAGATCGACGCATTGCCCGTGGAGTACGACCCCGCGTGGCTGCGTGGCCACCCCAGCGCGCAAGGCGCAGGGGCAGGCACCAACGCCAGCCAGTCCCGTGGGGGGATTTCCCGAATCTGCGGGTAAGCCACGGTGTTGGTCTGGACCCTGGCACCGTCCGCTGTGGAGGTCCGTGGGGCTTTGTGTGCACAGCAGCGGGAGGACTGGGGCTTGATGCTGGAACTTGGAAGGAATTCAGGAACACCCCCCCCCCCCCCCCCTCATCGCGAGAGCAACGGCCTTGTCAGAGCAACAGGGCATTCGGGTTTTCACTTCCGGGGGGGGGGTCAATAGAGCCCCCCAAAACTTGGGGGGGGGGGTTCGGGAAAAGGGCTCAATTGACAGGCACCATTAACCAGTCATTATGACGTCTGGCGCGAAAGGCGCCGAAAATTTTTTTGAGCATTAAAATTGGTCAATTTTTTTCCCCACCAAATATATGGCAAATGATGACTTTTCTGAACCCCCTCAACGCGCTGATTCCAAAAATACCATTTTCATTTTTTCCCGATTTTTGGGTCTGGGTCACCTCCAAGGCCTGGGGGTCAGACTCAGTATGATTTTGGGGGTCCTGTCAATTGAGCCCTTTTTGGGGGAGGGGGGGGACCGGCAGGAGGGCTCTATCGACCCCCCCCCCCCCCGGAAACGAAAACCCGGCCTCCCCAGCAGGTGTTGTTTCCAACGCTTTCAGGACCTTGGAATTTGGCGGCTCCTGCTTCCGGTGGCCCATGAATGTGATGTCTCTTCTGTGGGCTGGCGCTGGGGCTGGGATGTTGGGGATGCGGATTGTTGTCCTGCCCCCCGCTCTCACCCCGGCTTGTCCCTTGGAGGTGGAGATGGCCCGAACCCCGGAATGCCCCGCACCATACCCAGAGCTGCTGCACGTCCCTCCAGTGTGGGCGTTCTCTGCCTCCGGGTCTTTGTATTCTTCCTCTCTGGGGTGCGGCAATATCCTCAGATATAGGGGAAGGGTAAACTGCAGCTTTGGACGCTGTGGAATGCGATGTGCGACCCGAAGCCCAACAATTTTGCCGGGCGTTCCGTCGGCGGGGTCGGTCTCCTAGCCCCCCCCCCCCCCCTGTCATAGCCACGGCCTTGTCCAAGCTACAGTGGGCCTAGGGACCGTATTAATTTGGTACCTAATTTGATTCGGTACAAATGTAGTGCAGCCACATAAGACATGGGTTCGGTGACAAATTTGCCAGTCACATAGGGTCATGGACACATTTGTTGTGAGTGTTTGCCCACTTGAACCCACATAGCTCTGAATTTGGGGATATTTGTGTACTATATTCCCCTTTCTCGCACCAGCTCACCATGTATGTGGTGGGCGCAGGCTACGGCCTTGTCCAAGCTACAGTAGGCGTAGGGACCGTATTAATTTGGGACTTTTCAGTAGCTATTCCAAAGGGGGGGGGGGTACCTGTATTTCCTACCATCAGCGAACTCAATAGTTAATTGACAGTTGGATCCGGTGGCAGTGGCATGGCGGTGGTCAGGGACGTACCGCCGCAACTCCACCGCTTTTTTGCCTGCACAGCAGACTACCCGCAGGCATCTTCCCGTCTCACTCTTATGACAGAAAGGTACCTATGGTCCTGTTGGCGACTGACGAGCCACATTTCTTTCTGCGCTTCATACTGCCTGCCGCCTGTGCACACGTGCAATAGCCCAGCGTTCCTTCGGGGGGTACCATCCTCTGACCGCAGTCGTTGGCTGTGTCTCCAGCCGCCCCAAGTAGTGTTGTAAGACGGGGCGTCTTAGATTCGGAGGCGTCGTACATCCGTCTTACATCCGTCTTACATCCGTCTTACATCCGTCTTACATCCGTCTTACATCCGTCTTACATCCGTCTTACATGCGTCTTACATGCGTCTTACATGCGTCTTACATGCGTCTTACATGCGTCTTACATGCGTCTTACATCCGTCTTACATGCGTCTTACATGCGTCTTACATGCGTCTTACATATGTCTTACATGTGTCTTACATGCGTCTTACATGCGTCTTACATGCGTCTTACATCTGTCTTACATGCGTCTTACATGCGTCTTACATGCGTCTTACATGTGTCTTACATGTGTCTTACATGCGTCTTACATGCGTCTTACATGCGTCTTACATGCGTCTTACATGCGTCTCACATGCGTCTTACATCTGTCTTACATGCGTCTTACATGTGTCTTACATGCGTCTTACATCCGTCTTACATGCGTCTTACATCCGTCTTACATGTGTCTTACATGCGTCTTACATGCGTCTTACATGCGTCTTACATGCGTCTTACATGCGTCTTACATCCGTCTTACATGCGTCTTACATGCGTCTTACATGCGTCTTACATCTGTCTTACATGCGTCTTACATGCGTCTTACATGCGTCTTACATCCGTCTTACATGCGTCTTACATCCGTCTTACATCCGTCTTACATGCGTCTTACATGTGTCTTACATGCGTCTTACATGCGTCTTACATGCGTCTTACATGCGTCTTACATGCGTCTTACATGCGTCTTACATGCGTCTTACATGCGTCTTACATGCGTCTTACATGCGTCCTACATGCGTCTTACATCCGTCTTACATGCGTCTTACATCTGTCTTACATGCGTCTTACATGCGTCTTACAGCCGTCTTACATGCGTCTCACATGCGTCTTACATGTGTCTTACATCCGTCTTACATGTGTCTTACATGCGTCTTACATGTGTCTTACATCCGTCTTACATGCGTCTTACATGCGTCTTACATCTGTCTTACATGCGTCTTACATCTGTCTTACATGCGTCTTACATGCGTCTTACATGCGTCTTACATCCGTCTTACATGCGTCTTACATGCGTCTTACATGCGTCTTACATGCGTCTTACATGCGTCTTACATCTGTCTTACATGCGTCTTACATGCGTCTTACATGCGTCTTACATCCGTCTTACATGCGTCTTACATCTGTCTTACATGTGTCTTACATGCGTCTTACATGCGTCTTACATCCGTCTTACATGCGTCTTACATGCGTCTTACATGCGTCTTACATGCGTCTTACATCTGTCTTACATGCGTCTTACATGCGTCTTACATGCGTCTTACATGCGTCTTACATGCGTCTTACATCCGTCTTACATGCGTCTTACATCTGTCTTACATGCGTCTTACATCTATCTTACATGCGTCTTACATGCGTCTTACATGCGTCTTACATCTGTCTTACATTTGTCTTACATGTGTCTTAGATTTTCTAAGACGCCCCGTCTTATAACAGTTATGGCCCCCCGGTCGACTGCATTCCCCACACTGTACCTGACAACCGGCACCCTGGGCGCTGCTGGTGGCGGCCGGTGGCACGCACCGACAACGCCCTTGCCAGAGCAGCAGGAGGTGTTGTTTCTGTCAATTGTTGGAACTTCCGTGTTGCTCGCGCAGGAGAGGGGCTGAACGGAGCGGAGCGTCGGCAAAGGAGGTCCAATGGTTGCTGCATGGCGGCGGTCTGTGACGTACCGCTGCGCCCTATTGCACTACGGTGCGTGTTAGTGGCTAGTCCACTGGCACCTCACACACAATCCTATGAAGTGGGCGACATGATCCTCAGCACGGTGCTGTCCCTCCAGCGGGTAAAACAAAAATTGGGACTCGCAACACATAACATGCAGCCACACACGAGTTCCTCAATACCATCCACACACACACACACGCATACCACAGTCTCGACATCACACGCACCCACGACACAGACCACATCACCGCATGCCGCACCAACGCCCTCTCCCATTGTGATTCTCAAAAGCATGAAGAGGCTCTTTCTGATAGAAGGTGGTCAGACAATATGTCAGGGAGATGGAACGTGTCACGCCGCAGGCCGTCAGGGGTAGGGATACTTATTCAGACGTCAGACACCCGTATGTCCCCAATCCCCAGCTAGATCTTCTGACCACGTGCAATAGCTCCGCATTCCTTTGGGGTACGTCCTGGCGGTTCCCCCTTGCCTTGCCGGAACACAACCTCAGATGACACAAGCAGACATGATCCCCCAAGACACATGCCCTCAAACAACACATTACCCCCAAATGGCACTTGACCCTCAATGAAACTCTGGTTATATATGTCAGCGCTATATATGTGGCCAAGCAGCTTGGCCTATCTCAGAATGGTGGTGCACTGCAGGCTGTAAATCCGAACTCACGCGGTGCATGCGGAACAGAGCAGACACCAGACCAGTGGGTGTCACTGTCTTTCCAGCCGTTTTGTCAGTTCTCCGTACTTTCAGACTCGATTTTGAATTTTCTTCGCCTCTCGCGGTTTTGGTACACAGAAAACGCATGCAGCGCCTTTGTTGAGTAAATACATCACCTAACTTATGCCTTTGGTGCCTTAAGGTAGTGCAGATGCACCTTGGGTGAGGTTGTGGCATGCAAATTCAGCAGCGAAACTCAGTTGGGGTGCAGTTGCATGTTTTCTTTTTTTTGCATTTGTAACTGCCGCGGCTGTCCTTCGGTGACCTATGCGAGTTTGGCGTAATCCTTGGGCCCTCGTGGCAATACCTTAAAACAGCAGTGGCTGCACGCAGGTATGAACCGAGCCATGAACGTGTGTCTTCTATTGCGTGCCCGTGCGCGCCCCTCATCCCTTGCTGCAGGAGTGTGCGTGCAGCCGGCGCGCCCTGCACCATGCAGCCGGTGACTGGTCTTTCCACAGCGGCTGCAGTCTGACTCCCGTTGCCCTCCCTCCCGCTGGTGACCCTAAATGCCGTGGCGGATCCATCTCTGTCGCACCCTCCTCTCCTTCTCGACCCCCTCCCCCTTCCATTACTGCTGGGTTCCCACCAAGGAGGGGGTTAGACCTCCTCTGTGGTTTTGGAGTGCTGCCGCCACCCCCTCCTCCCCCACCCGCTCCGCACCCAAGCAAGGGGTGGGCCACCTCCGGCCTGAGCTGGCTGACTATTACGGGGACACATGGTGGACGGCCGGGACAACGCGTGGAGGAACAGGGCACCTGGGCCTCATGCACACAGAAACACAGCAAGGCAGGCCATGGACGGCCTGTGGACAGAGGCACGTGGACAGCAAAAACAGTCAAACGACCCCGGCAACAGCCAGCACAACCCCCAATACGCCAACTATTGGGCCCTGCTGACGCGCAAACGGCACATCCCGCCACATCCAGCACAGTCCCAACACACCAACTACTGGGCTCCGCGAACGCGGAAACGACACCAGCAAGAGCACCCCCACAGCGGCCGACAGAACGCAGCGACCCGACGCAACGTGCGAAGGGAAGAACGGGTGACTGTCCAGGGCCCCGTGAAGGAACAACAATCAGATGGAATGTCACACAGGGGGGCTGGTTAGGAATAGGCGAAATTTGCAATGGTAAAATCAACTCGAAGAGTGTTGTTAGATCAAGCGCAAGTGCGGACGCTGTACCCCCCCCCCCCCTTTTTGGGGTTATTCACGTAACATACCCCCAGGTATGGCAATGGATGTGTAACCTCTTGTAAAATTGATCATTTTGGGAGACAAAACGACCCCCGAAGAATTTTCCGATTTTGAAACTCCCCGACCAAGAGGGACAGGGGGTGCCGCTTGTGCACACATGCAATAGCTCAGAATTCCTTCGGGGTGGAGGTGTCAAAATTCTTTGTGAATTACAGCTGCTGTGTGTGGATTTAGACCTGGGTCCTGAGGATTTTTTTTTCTGAATGGACTCCCTAACCCGTGGCAGGGGTCCTGGGTCCAAACTCTGGGTACCCCCGGTCGCCCCCCCCCCCCCCCCCGCCCCATGGCCCTTTGCCGGCGAGGACTTTGCTGTTTTCATGCTGGTTGGCTCTGGTTAAGCTGTTTAGTGGCACCTGAAAAAATTTCAAAATTCGACATTTTCCGAAACCCTTCTGTCGCCCCTTGGATGGGCTTGGGTGATCATTCGGTGACAATATGGGTACTTGAGCACGCATGGGGGCCCACGTAGTAGCCACTAGACCCATGTAGCCTGGGCCATGGCGCCCCCAAAAGCCCCAAAATTGCGGTTGTTTCGGTTGTTTAGTGGCACCTGAAAATTTTTCGAAAACTCGACTCGACATTTTCTGAAACCCTTTTGTCGCCGCTGGGATGGGTGTGGGTGGTCATTTTTCTGTTCTGTTTTGCTCGCGCGCGCTGTTTAAACAGCGTGCGCGCACAAAGCACAGGACGCGGCAGCACAGCAGGAGCGATGTCCTCACGACTCTGGCCCAGCTATTGTTAAATCGCGTACCCACATGAAGTTTTGATGTGGGGGGGATCCATTTTAGGATTTCCCACCATGTGACATAGTCAATTCCTAACCCTATACCCATAGGATTGGAATTTTTATTTTGTGTCCCATGTACATCTTTCTTCATGTTGTACACAGGCTGAGGAGGCCTCTTCTGGAGGCGAAACGCGTACTTTAACACTTTGGAAGTGTTGGACTTTTGTTTTATATGCTTTTGCACCGTGATTGAAAAGTTCGAGATTAACTTTGTGGATTTTGCTTTTCAACAACGAGGGTGAAAACATCCAAGGCGATTTTATTAACTACAAGTATTGTCACCAAATGACCACCCACACCCATCCCAGCGGCGACAAAAGGGTTTCAGAAAATGTCGAGTCGAGTTTTCGAAAAATTTTCAGGTGCCACTAAACAACCGAAACAACCGCAATTTTGGGGCTTTTGGGGGCGCCATGGCCCAGGCTACATGGGTCTAGTGGCTACTACGTGGGCCCCCATGCGTGCTCAAGTACCCATATTGTCACCGAATGATCACCCAAGCCCATCCAAGGGGCGACAGAAGGGTTTCGGAAAATGTCGAATTTTGAAATTTTTTCAGGTGCCGATGGCAAAGGAGACGGACTCCATCTTGCATTGCCGATTCACCACTCTCAACCCATCTTGGTAGTATTCCAAGTGGAGGAGTCCATCTTCAGCCGTCCCAACCACCGTGGCAGGAGGTCGCAGGCCATTGGAGCGGGTGTAGAACACCCTATCCCCAATACTGAGATCCATGGAGAAAATGGGCTTGAGAAATGAGGAGGGAAGTATGATGTCCTACATCAGGCACCCTCAAAGGGTATCACCATATCAATCAACCGAGAAAAAGAGTAGATGTGGTGGAAACGGGCAAAAAATGTGTGCAAAAAAGTAGAAATGGATGAAACAGGGTGAACATCCAAAAATGCCAGATCCCCAATCCATCAAAACCTACTACCAAACAACACTGATGCCCAAAGTACCACAAAGTATGGGTTTCTACTACGGCCACACACCCAAATAGTTGCAATGCACGCGCACTGCGCTTAAGGCGCCCCCTAGACCGCAAACCTTCTCTGCAAGGCACCTTGTGTAAGCCGAAATATGAGAATTCCACAACACAAAATGTTGCACGCACGCACGCACGCATACACGCACGCACGCACGCACGCATGCACACACACACACAGGCATGCACGCACGCATGCACGCACGCACGCACGCACGCACGCACGCACGCACACACGCACACACACACACACACACACAAACGCACGCACAAACGCACGCACGCACGCACGCGCACACACACACACACACACACGATGAACGCAGACGAACAGGCGTGATCAAGCGGAGCACAGCACTGGACGTTAACGAATCTCGTCAGGCCGAAAAACAGTAGAAGAGGGAATGAAAGAGCATGTCGGCTAGGCGCCTTTCTGCAGTACAGGGTAGAGGGACGTGGCACATCCTATCCCCGGATCATGACCGTCTCCAGCCCTCGGCAGCCGCGCAGAGCGCTAAGCCAAGGGCCTGCAAAGGGCAAAAGCAGGGGTCACTCATGCACCATGCCCGGGTATGGGACTGTTTTGGAGCCCTCACCTCAGTACCCTGCACCAGGACGATTCGGATGTTGTCTCCTGGACGTACCCCCCGTTACCGGGAAGACACACACACACAGCCTGCCCCGGGGCAGCACTGTTCACGTACACGCTCCAAAGCCCGCCAGTCATAATTCCAGATTACCTCATATGCGTGCAGCCCTGGGCACCCCCACGCACGCACACACACACACACACACACACATACATCCATACATTCAGCAGGAGCCAACTTCTGGTTTCCCACCACCAGGCCCCCACAACCAAGCTTCGTGCTGACCTTCATTTTCTGCACGCTGGTGGACATTGGCAGTGCAGGAACCTGGGGGTAATGTATCCTGGCGCGCTCCCCCTGAGAACCAAGGTCAAAGGCCCCAGAATTCGGAACGCACCGCTGGTAAAACCCCAGTGGATTCCCTTAGGGGGAGCGTTAGCGCGTGCTGGGCATCTTTTTTTGACCATTCCCCACTCGTGCCTATTTTTGCCCCCACCTCACCAAACAATTTGGAGTACCTTCTCGCCGTGTCTAAGAATTTGGCCCATCCTTTGCACCCAGTTTATGACGATGACAAGGGTGGTGGTTGGAAGTGTGTGTGTGTGTGTGTGTGTGTGTGTGTGTGTGTGTGTGTGTGTGTGTGTGTGTGTGTGTGTGTGTGTGTGTGTGTGTGTGTGTGTGTGTGTGTGTGTGTGTGCCAAGGAATTCCATTCATGCGTAAACTGCGAGGTTCAACAGGAGAGGATGTGTGTGTGTGTGTGTGTGTGTGTGTGTGTGTGTGTGGATGCCGTATGTATGATGTATGCATGGGTGACACCATCGTGGCCACTTTTACCAGTGGATCCGCTGCACTTGGGGACAGTGTTGCTGGCTAACCCACCTCTTGTGCAGGGCTCAGTTATGGTTCACTTGTTGCCGGCTCTGTGGACGGCGTATCTGTTGCAGATGCTCCACTTTTTGGTTGGTCAGATCATCTGGCCAGATTGGCGCCTTTTGCTGTAGTGGGGGTGGGAAGTAGTCTGCTGCAAACAAACTTGGTGTTCTTTCCCCCCCCTCATCTCCCTAACACAGGCCGAGGCCCGTGCATTGCCAGCAAGAGAGTTGCAATGAAAGGCATCTTGGGGCGGTTCCTGTGTCTCCGTGTCTCCCTTCTTCCTCGTTATTCTTGTGTCGTATTTTGACGGGCAGCATGCTCCTCTTCAAAGGGGGCACATTTGAGCTGCTTGGTGGGCCCCCAGCGCTCCTCACAATATTGGTGCAGGTGCAATAGCATGGGCAGCAACTGATTCCGCATGTGTGTGCCCTATTTTCCCCCCCGCTTTGGGGGAGCTCTATGGCCCCACAATTGAAAGTCCGACTGCCCCTACACCTCTGGCAATAGCCCATTGGAAAATCCATTTGGCAAATCTTCAAATTCCATCTCGCCCACCACCTCTGCAGGATCGCCTGGGCAGGAGGTATGGCATTGCAGTGAAAGAGGGCTGCAGGAATTAGGCAATTTTTTACGACATCCCATGAAAGCGGTGTGTACACATATGTCAGGGGGTGGGGAGCTTGCCAGTGTGAGTACCATGACTGGGCAGCAGGAAACTTTCCTGCTGCCCCGCCCGCTACTCACACCGCCACACCAAAAAGGCGGGGGACGGGCTGTGTTACTGAGCAGATCAACAGCCACGTGGGGACATGCCCTGTCACCGAATAGTACTGTATATCCAGACGCGTGGCTCTGTGTGTGCTCTGTTGGATACTGACCCACACCACAGGCTGACATGCAGTGCAGTGCAGACCTAAGCTGTACAGGTTGCCCATAGATCCTCCTTTGGAGTCTCCGGTTTTCTAGAGACCCCAGAGACCCCAATTCCCCCCATTTTTCCACCGGAGACTTGGAGACCCAATTTTTGGAAAGGAAACCCTTTTGGACAAATAGGACAAATGGGGTTGGGGAAAATGGGCCCCCCTTTCCCCAAATTTTCCACTTGTTTCCGCGCCTTGGGTAAATGGGACAAATGGGGTTTAGGACAAATGGGTCCCATCCCCCCCGCCCCCATTTTCCCGCTTGTCCTTGCCCCCTGGGAAATTGGGGAAAAGGGGGTTACTAAATTTGGATTGAGGCCATAGTCGCAAGCGGCATGCCTTTATTATTGTCCCCAAAGCAGAAGCCTTTTTCCATTGACCCTTCAAGTTCTTGGAGGATTGAGCATCCGAGACCCAGCCAAGCTTGACCACCTCTTCTTTTATCATGAATAGCGTACCCTCATGGGGCCAAAATGCCTCAGGGTCCATTTGTGTGAAAAAGCTAAATCAAAGGTGGAATAGCACAAAATAACCAAAAACAAAAGCAAGGCACAATGCATTTGACAACCAAATATCCCGGGGCCTGTGAACCCAAGTTTGCTGCCGTGGATCTCATCCTGCTGGTCGTGGTTGTGGGGAAATGTGCTCGTTCCGAAAAGCAACAGAGTATGGCGGAAGGAACATAGAAGGCCTATGTGTCCTTCTGTTTCCATGGTGTGGCTCCGCCACCATCAGCATGTGCCCATTGTTGAATTGTCTGTTGTACACGAGACGTTCTTGAGTGATTCATTCTAATGCACCGCCTACCGAATTCTTGCCTTGTGTCCTAGCCTCTAGCAAGCCACGAAAAAATGGGGAGGTGGGGGAAATGGGTGGAAGTGGGGGGGAATGTGGGGAAATGGGGGGGAATGGGGGAAAATAGGATGCTGGAGCACAGTTGGGAGACCCAAATTCTTGTGGCCACATACCGTTGTTTATCAACCGCTGTTGACTTCCTTGAGCACTGTTTTCAAGTCACAAAACGACGTCATACACTGGCACATGGATCCCTTATTCATCCAACTTTTTTGGGGAGTGTTGCACTTGTTGTGCACACAACGCTTTGCACACATTGCGACGGAAGACCTTGCGCAGAAAATGTGTTGCTGGTAGACCACCAAGGGAGGTCACCAGATCTGCAACCAAAGTGCCCTGCTTCTTGACCCAGGCTGTTGCCTGAGAGCTCATAGTGTACTCATTGGAACTGCTCCCCTCCCCCCAAATTGTAGCCCAACTGGGGAGGGTGTAGCCTGAACCTCAGCCCCCCGTTTTGAGGTTGATAAATGCAAAAAAACAACACCTATCAGAGCACCAAATAGACAGCATTGTGGATCTGGCTATCGGAAAGTATAAATGGGCTGTTTTGGCTGTGGTGGTGTCATTCCTAGAAATAACTAAAAATTGCAAAAAACAGTACATTTGTCTACCCTTACTTTGCTTGAGAGGATTAAGGGGCATGTTCACCCCCTTTTGGGTGGGAGCCTGATGGGTGGGGGAGCAGGGATTTCTTCAAGCGACACAAATGTTTCTGTTTTAGTTCAGAAAAGTCTTGGACCTCGAACTGGCGGTTGGCGGTTGATTGTCGGCGTTAGCCGCTTGCCGCCAGTAGTGAAACACCAGCGGTTGGGCGCCAACCTTTGGCAATTGATGGTCAACCAATTAGCGGTTAATGGCTGTTGGTAGTTGCCTCTGGGGATGTTATGCACTTGAATTTTGCTATCAGGCGTTTCAGACCTGGTTCAGGGCGCTGTAATGGGAGAAGCTTTCTCGTTTTCTTTTTATGGTGGTCAGGGAAACTCTGGCAGGGCCGTGGCTTTTTTTTGGGGGGATGCAGGCCTCACTTCTGAGGTTGGACAGAATGGAGACATCAGTCTGCCACCCCCCCCCCCCCCGGATGGGGGGGTCAAACTGAGTAAGTCTGGCATGAGATCAGGATCATGCTGGTCATTTCAAAACCTCATGGCCCGCCCATGGGCGGACCTCATGGCCCGCCCAACCGGTCCCTGGAATGGGTTGGGCGGGGAGGGGGGTGGGGTTATGACAATTTGGGCTGCACTTCCTGAGCGTAGGATTTGACTTGGTGAACTGATTTCCCCATTCAAGGGACTTCGGCGGGGGCTGGCAGAAAGTAGACAGCAGAGGTAGCTCGTTGGGACCGCGTAGGGGACTATCGATACCGGCACCCCCCCCCCCCCCCCCTGCCCACACACGAATACACACGTGCAGCTCGGGCATTGCGGCATTTTCGCAATTTCGCAGTTGTTCGCAATCTCCCGCAATTTCCCGCATTTTTTTTGCAAGTGCTTTTTGCCTGTCTCCTTTGTGTGACGGTGCCCTGCGTGTCCCCTGTGCAGAAGTGTTGCCCCTTGAGGCTTTGGGAGGTTGGGTTACAGGACCGCAATGTTTCCGCATTTTCCCGCAATTTATCCGCAATTTGTTGCAATTGGATTTGACCCTCCCTGACCGCAACCCCCCCCCCCCCCCCGCTGCATGTGGGGTCCGTGAGCTCGCACCTTGACCTTAATGTCCGGGAAGATGTTGTGCTGCATCTGGTTCTCCTTTTGTAGACGTTGCGCCATGTCAAAGACACTCTTGCCCTCCAAAGAGGTCCAGCAACGCCTGGCAAAGATGCCACGATGGCATCTGTCGCAGACAGGCCTGGAGATCATTCGCACCTTCAATGCCAAAGGGTTCGTTGCTGCGGTCGCATTCTTACAGGTGTGACCCACTCCCCCAGGGATGCATCGGAGGGGGGGGGGTTACCCCCCTCCCCCCTCCAGGGCGCCCAGCCTATGCCCAGCCACTGTCTCCCTGACGGCATTTGTAACCGACAGTAACCGCCCCCAACCGCTCCAACCGCCTGCCTAACCGCCCCTAGTACCGCCTCTGATCCTTTCCCTTCTAATGCGTCCCTGCCCTTGTCCCTCCACCCCCCACCTGTTCCCCCCTTGGACCAAAAGTCGCAGGTACCTTACCCCCCCCCTTGTAATCCCCCCCCTTGCCATCCCCCCACCCCCCTTGGGGGGGAATCGTCACTTCGTGACCGTCCCCCCCCCTCTGTGGGGGGGAACCGTCACGACATTGGGGGGGAGATTACAAGGGGTCGGAAGGTACCAGAGGCGCTGAACAATTTTTTTTGAGTCCTTCAGTCAATGAGGCGGGGCCAGGGCTTCTTTAGAATAATTAAAAACCAAGTGGGGGGGGGGGGGACCCCTCCCCCAAAACCCCCTCCCGCCCTCCCCAGACCAAAGTGACATCCCGGGAAAAAACGAAATTTACAATTGGGAAAATCTGGTCAGGCCATTTTTGGTACACCAAGTTTTGGGTCCAAAACCCCCTCCCCCCCTCCCCCCCCCTGCTCAAAAGAAGCCCTGGGCGGGGGGGGGGGGGGGCATCACCCTCCCACGTGGGAACGGCCTTCCCGAGGCGGGGGAGGACACAGGGGGCGGGAGGCCACGTGACCTGACGCCGGCCCGTTGCCAGCCTTACATTAGACCGGCCGATAACCCTGCCCCCCCCCCCCCCCCCAAGACCAAGGGGACCATCGTGGGAAACAACGGAATTTACCGTTTCGAAAATCTGATCGCGCCATTTTTGGTACACAAACTTCTGGGTCCCAGACCCAGGGAATCGCTTGAAGGGGGGGGGGGGGGGGCTCCCCCCTCCCCCACTGCACCGACTCTACCCCAAAGGCATTCTCATACCCCAACACCAGCCCCAACCGCATTTCCAACCGCCAGAAACCGCCCCCACAACCGCTTTCACATCCCCCGTGACCGCTCTGCACCCGCTCTGGGACTGCCCCGATGGCCCCCCCCCCTCCCCTTCAAGCAAAGCCCTGCCCAGACCCCCCCCGCCCCCTTCCTTTCTTTTCAACGTCGGCCTCCCCATTGCCCATCTTTCCGCTGCCCGCTGCCACACTGCACCCCACGCACAGGGGGTTGCATCCGTTGCCGAGGCGATGGGCCATCACCCGGACGTGCACATCACCGGCTACAAACACGTGCGGATCGTGGTCTCCACCCACGAGGCCGGTGGCTTGACCGCGCTGGACTTCGCTCTGGCTGCCAAGATCGACGCATTGCCCGTGGAGTACGACCCCGCGTGGCTGCGTGGCCACCCCAGCGCGCAAGGCGCAGGGGCAGGCACCAACGCCAGCCAGTCCCGTGGGGGGATTTCCCGAATCTGCGGGTAAGCCACGGTGTTGGTCTGGACCCTGGCACCGTCCGCTGTGGAGGTCCGTGGGGCTTTGTGTGCACAGCAGCGGGAGGACTGGGGCTTGATGCTGGAACTTGGAAGGAATTCAGGAACACCCCCCCCCCCCTCATCGCGAGAGCAACGGCCTTGTCAGAGCAACAGGGCATTCGGGTTTTCACTTCCGGGGGGGGGGGGGGGGGGGTCAATAGAGCCCCCCAAAACTTGGGGGGGGGGGGTTCGGGAAAAGGGCTCAATTGACAGGCACCATTAACCAGTCATTATGACGTCTGGCGCGAAAGGCGCCGAAAATTTTTTTGAGCATTAAAATTGGTCGATTTTTTTCCCCACCAAATATATGGCAAATGATGACTTTTCTGAACCCCCTCAACGCGCTGATTCCAAAAATACCATTTTCATTTTTTCCCGATTTTTGGGTCTGGGTCACCTCCAAGGCCTGGGGGTCAGACTCAGTATGATTTTGGGGGTCCTGTCAATTGAGCCCTTTTTGGGGGAGGGGGGGGACCGGCAGGAGGGCTCTATCGACCCCCCCCCCCCCCCCGGAAACGAAAACCCGGCCTCCCCAGCAGGTGTTGTTTCCAACGCTTTCAGGACCTTGGAATTTGGCGGCTCCTGCTTCCGGTGGCCCATGAATGTGATGTCTCTTCTGTGGGCTGGCGCTGGGGCTGGGATGTTGGGGATGCGGATTTTTGTCCTGCCCCCCGCTCTCACCCCGGCTTGTCCCTTGGAGGTGGAGATGGCCCGAACCCCGGAATGCCCCGCACCATACCCAGAGCTGCTGCACGTCCCTCCAGTGTGGGCGTTCTCTGCCTCCGGGTCTTTGTATTCTTCCTCTCTGGGGTGCGGCAATATCCTCAGATATAGGGGAAGGGTAAACTGCAGCTTTGGACGCTGTGGAATGCGATGTGCGACCCGAAGCCCAACAATTTTGCCGGGCGTTCCGTCGGCGGGGTCGGTCTCCTAGCCCCCCCCCCCCTGTCATAGCCACGGCCTTGTCCAAGCTACAGTGGGCCTAGGGATCGTATTAATTTGGTACCTAATTTGATTCGGTACAAATGTAGTGCAGCCACATAAGACATGGGTTCGGTGACAAATTTGCCAGTCACATAGGGTCATGGACACATTTGTTGTGAGTGTTTGCCCACTTGAACCCACATAGCTCTGAATTTGGGGATATTTGTGTACTATATTCCCCTTTCTCGCACCAGCTCACCATGTATGTGGTGGGCGCAGGCTACGGCCTTGTCCAAGCTACAGTAGGCGTAGGGACCGTATTAATTTGGGACTTTTCAGTAGCTATTCCAAAGGGGGGGGGGGTACCTGTATTTCCTACCATCAGCGAACTCAATAGTTAATTGACAGTTGGATCCGGTGGCAGTGGCATGGCGGTGGTCAGGGACGTACCGCCGCAACTCCACCGCTTTTTTGCCTGCACAGCAGACTACCCGCAGGCATCTTCCCGTCTCACTCTTATGACAGAAAGGTACCTATGGTCTTGTTGGCGACTGACGAGCCACATTTCTTTCTGCGCTTCATACTGCCTGCCGCCTGTGCACACGTGCAATAGCCCAGCGTTCCTTCGGGGGGTACCATCCTCTGACCGCAGTCGTTGGCTGTGGCTCCAGCCGCCGCAAGTAGTGTTGTAAGACGGGGGGTCTTAGATTCGGAGGCGTCGTACATCCGTCTTACATCCGTCTTACATCCGTCTTACATCCGTCTTACATCCGTCTTACATCCGTCTTACATCCGTCTTACATGCGTCTTACATGCGTCTTACATGCGTCTTACATGCGTCTTACATGCGTCTTACATATGTCTTACATGTGTCTTACATGCGTCTTACATCCGTCTTACATGCGTCTTACATCTGTCTTACATGCGTCTTACATGCGTCTCACATGCGTCTTACATGCGTCTTACATGCGTCTCACATGCGTCTTACATCTGTCTTACATGCGTCTTACATGCGTCTTACATGCGTCTTACATCCGTCTTACATGCGTCTTACATCCGTCTTACATGTGTCTTACATGCGTCTTACATGCGTCTTACATCCGTCTTACATGCGTCTTACATGCGTCTTACATCCGTCTTACATGCGTCTTACATGCGTCTTACATGCGTCTTACATCCGTCTTACATGCGTCTTACATGCGTCTTACATGCGTCTTACATCCGTCTTACATGCGTCTTACATCCGTCTTACATGTGTCTTACATGCGTCTTACATGTGTCTTACATGCGTCTTACATGCGTCTTACATGCGTCTTACATGCGTCTTGCATGCGTCTTACATGCGTCTTACATGCGTCTTACATCTGTCTTACATGCGTCTTACATGCGTCTTACATGCGTCTTACATCCGTCTTACATGCGTCTTACATCTGTCTTACATGTGTCTTACATGCGTCTTACGTGCGTCTTACATCCGTCTTACATGCGTCTTACATGCGTCTTACATGCGTCTTACATGCGTCTTACATGCGTCTTACATGCGTCTTACATCTGTCTTACATGCGTCTTACATGCGTCTTACATGCGTCTTACATGTGTCTTACATGCGTCTTACATCCGTCTTACATGCGTCTTACATGCGTCTTACATGCGTCTTACATCCGTCTTACATGCGTCTTACATGCGTCTTACATGCGTCTTACATGCGTCTTACATGCGTCTTACATCCGTCTTACATGCGTCTTACATGCGTCTTACATGCGTCTTACATCCGTCTTACATGCGTCTTACATCTGTCTTACATGTGTCTTACATGCGTCTTACATGCGTCTTACATGTGTCTTACATGCGTCTTACATGCGTCTTACATGCTTCTTACATGCGTCTTACATGCGTCTTACATGCGTCTTACATGCGTCTTACATGCGTCTTACATGCGTCTTACATGCGTCTTACATCTGTCTTACATGCGTCTTACATGCGTCTTACATGCGTCTTACATGCGTCTTACATGCGTCTTACATCCGTCTTACATGTGTCTTACATGCGTCTTACATGCGTCTTACATGCGTCTTACATGCGTCTTACATGCGTCTTACATGCGTCTTACATGCGTCTTACATCCGTCTTACATGCGTCTTACATCTGTCTTACATGCGTCTTACATGCGTCTTACATGCGTCTTACATCCGTCTTACATGCGTCTTACATGCGTCTTACATGTGTCTTACATCCGTCTTACATGCGTCTTACATGCGTCTTACATGCGTCTTACATGCGTCTTACATGCGTCTTACATGCGTCTTACATCTGTCTTACATGCGTCTTACATGCGTCTTACATGTGTCTTACATGTGTCTTACATGTGTCTTACATGCGTCTGACATCCGTCTTACATCCGTCTTACATGCGTCTTACATCTGTCTTACATGCGTCTTACATGCGTCTTACATGCGTCTTACATGCGTCTTACATCCGTCTTACATGTGTCTTACATGCGTCTTACATGTGTCTTACATCCGTCTTACATGCGTCTTACATGCGTCTTACATGCGTCTTACATGCGTCTTACATGCGTCTTACATGCGTCTTACATCTGTCTTACATGCGTCTTACATGCGTCTTACATGTGTCTTACATGTGTCTTACATGTGTCTTACATGCGTCTTACATCCGTCTTACATCCGTCTTACATCCGTCTTACATGCGTCTTACATGCGTCTTACATGCGTCTTACATCCGTCTTACATCCGTCTTACATGCGTCTTACATCCGTCTTACATCCGTCTTACATGCGTCTTACATGCGTCTTACATGCGTCTTACATGCGTCTTACATCCGTCTTACATGCGTCTTACATGCGTCTTACATATGTCTTACATGTGTCTTACATGCGTCTTACATCCGTCTTACATGTGTCTTACATGCGTCTTACATGCGTCTTACATGCGTCTTACATCCGTCTTACATGCGTCTTACATGCGTCTTACATGCGTCTTACATCTGTCTTACATGCGTCTTACATCTGTCTTACATGCGTCTTACATCCGTCTTACATGCGTCTTACATCCGTCTTACATCTGTCTTACATGCGTCTTACATGCGTGTTACATTCGTCTTACATCCGTCTTACATGCGTCTTACATGCGTCTTACATGCGTCTTACATCCGTCTTACATGCGTCTTACATCTGTCTTACATGCGTCTTACATGCGTCTTACATGCGTGGGACATATGTCTTACATGTGTCTTACATGCGTCTTACATGCGTCTTACATCTGTCTTACATGCGTCTTACATCCGTCTTACATGTGTCTTACATCCCTCTTACATGCGTCTTACATCTGTCTTACATGCGTCTTACATGCGTCTTACATGTGTCTTACATGCGTCTTACATGCGTCTTACATGCGTCTTACATGCGTCTTACATGCGTCTTACATGCGTCTTACATGCGTCTTACATCTGTCTTACATGCGTCTTACATCCGTCTTACATGTGTCTTACATCCCTCTTACATGCGTCTTACATGCGTCTTACATGCGTCTTACATATGTCTTACATGTGTCTTACATGCGTCTTACATGCGTCTTACATGCGTCTTACATCTGTCTTACATGCGTCTTACATGCGTCTTACATGCGTCTTATATGTGTCTTACATGTGTCTTACATGCGTATTACATCCGTCTTACCTCCGTCTTACATGCGTCTTACATCTGTCTTACATGCGTCTTACATGCGTCTTACATGCGTCTTACATCCGTCTTACATGTGTCTTACATGCGTCTTACATGTGTCTTACATCCGTCTTACATGCGTCTTACATGCGTCTTACATGCGTCTTACATGCGTCTTACATGCGTCTTACATGCGTCTTACATCTGTCTTACGTGCGTCTTACATGCGTCTTACATGTGTCTTACATGTGTCTTACATGTGTCTTACATGCGTCTTACATCCGTCTTACATGCGTCTTACATCCGTCTTACATGCGTCTTACATCCGTCTTACATGCGTCTTACATGCGTCTTACATGTGTCTTACATGCGTCTTACATCCGTCTTACATCCGTCTTACATCCGTCTTACATGCGTCTTACATGCGTCTTACATGCGTCTTACATGCGTCTTACATGCGTCTTACATGCGTCTTACATATGTCTTACATGTGTCTTACATGCGTCTTACATCCGTCTTACATGTGTCTTACATCCGTCTTACATGCGTCTTACATGCGTCTTACATGCGTCTTACATGCGTCTTACATGCGTCTTACATGCGTCTTACATATGTCTTACATGCGTCTTACATGCGTCTTACATGCGTCTTACATCCGTCTTACATGCGTCTTACATCCGTCTTACATGTGTCTTACATGCGTCTTACATGCGTCTTACATCCGTCTTACATGCGTCTTACATGCGTCTTACATGCGTCTTACATGCGTCTTACATCCGTCTTACATGCGTCCTACATCTGTCTTACATGCGTCTTACATGCGTCTTACATGCGTGGGACATATGTCTTACATGTGTCTTACATGCGTCTTACATGCGTCTTACATGCGTCTTACATCTGTCTTACATGCGTCTTACATGCGTCTTACATGTGTCTTACATGCGTCTTACATGCGTCTTACATGCGTCTTACATGCGTCTTACATGCGTCTTACATGCGTCTTACATGCGTCTTACATCTGTCTTACATGCGTCTTACATCCGTCTTACATGCGTCTTACATCCGTCTTACATGCGTCTTACATGCGTCTTACATGCGTCTTACATATGTTTTACATGTGTCTTACATGCGTCTTACATGCGTCTTACATGCGTCTTACATCTGTCTTACATGCGTCTTACATGCGTCTTACATGCGTCTTACATGTGTCTTACATGCGTCTTACATGCGTCTTACATGCGTCTTACATGCGTCTTACATGCGTCTTACATGCGTCTTACATGCGTCTTACATGCGTCTTACATCTGTCTTACATGCGTCTTACATGCGTCTTACATCCGTCTTACATGCATCTTACATCCGTCTTACATGTGTCTTACATGCGTCTTACATGCGTCTTACATCCGTCTTACATGCGTCTTACATGCGTCTTACATGCGTCTTACATGCGTCTTACATGCGTCTTACATGCGTCTTACATCTGTCTTACATGCGTCTTACATGCGCCTTACATGCGTCTTACATGCGCCTTACATGCGTCTTACATCCGTCTTACATCTGTCTTACATGCGTCTTACATGTGTCTTACATGCGTCTTACATGCGTCTTACATGCGTCTTACATGCGTCTTACATGCGTCTTACATGCGTCTTACATGCGTCTTACATCTTTCTTACATGCGTCTTACATGCGTCTTACATGCGTCTTACATCCGTCTTACATGCGTCTTACATCCGTCTTACATGCGTCTTACATGCGTCTTACATGTGTCTTACATGCATCTTACATCCGTCTTACATGCGTCTTACATGCGTCTTACATCCGTCTTACATCCGTCTTACATCCGTCTTACATGCGTCTTACATGCGTCTTACATGCGTCTTACATCCGTCTTACATGCGTCTTACATGCGTCTTACATGCGTCTTACATGCGTCTTACATGCGTCATACATGCATCTTACATCTGTCTTACATGCGTCTTACATGCGTCTTACATGCGTCTTACATCCGTCTTACATGCGTCTCACATCTGTCTTACATGTGTCTTACATGCGTCTTACATGCGTCTTACATCCGTCTTACATGCGTCTTACATGCGTCTTACATGCGTCTTACATGCGTCTTACATCTGTCTTACATGTGTCTTACATGCGTCTTACATGCGTCTTACATGCGTCTTACATGCGTCTTACATCCGTCTTACATGTGTCTTACATCTGTCTTACATGCGTCTTACATCTATCTTACATGCGTCTTACATGCGTCTTACATGCGTCTTACATCTGTCTTACATCTGTCTTACATGTGTCTTAGATTTTCTAAGACGCCCCGTCTTATAACAGTTATGGCCCCCCGGTCGACTGCATTCCCCACACTGTACCTGACAACCGGCACCCTGGGCGCTGCTGGTGGCGGCCCGTGGCACGCACCGACAACGCCCTTGCCAGAGCAGCAGGAGGTGTTGTTTCTGTCAATTGTTGGAACTTCCGTGTTGCTCGCGCAGGAGAGGGGCTGAACGGAGCGGAGCGTCGGCAAAGGAGGTCCAATGGTTGCTGCATGGCGGCGGTCTGTGACGTACCGCTGCGCCCTATTGCACTACGGTGCGTGTTAGTGGCTAGTCCACTGGCACCTCACACACAATCCTATGAAGTGGGCGACATGATCCTCAGCACGGTGCTGTCCCTCTAGCGGGTAAAACAAAAATTGGGACTCGCAACACATAACATGCAGCCACACACGAGTTCCTCAATACCATCCACACACACACACACGCATACCACAGTCTCGACATCACACGCACCCACGACACAGACCACATCACCGCATGCCGCACCAACGCCCTCTCCCATTGTGATTCTCAAAAGCATGAAGAGGCTCTTTCTGATAGAAGGTGGTCAGACAATATGTCAGGGAGATGGAACGTGTCACGCCGCAGGCCGTCAGGGGTAGGGATACTTATTCAGACGTCAGACACCCGTATGTCC
Source organism: Eutreptiella sp. 'Long Island Sound 2002' (assembly GCA_964036045.1). Classification (NCBI taxonomy): domain Eukaryota; phylum Euglenozoa; class Euglenophyceae; order Eutreptiales; family Eutreptiaceae; genus Eutreptiella; species Eutreptiella sp. 'Long Island Sound 2002'. The sequence continues at coordinate 3,508,240 of OZ038393.1, read as the reverse complement.
CCAATCCCCAGCTAGATCTTCTGACCACGTGCAATAGCTCCGCATTCCTTTGGGGTACGTCCTGGCGGTTCCCCCTTGCCTTGCCGGAACACAACCTCAGATGACACAAGCAGACATGATCCCCCAAGACACATGCCCTCAAACAACACATTACCCCCAAATGGCACTTGACCCTCAATGAAACTCTGGTTATATATGTCAGCGCTATATATGTGGCCAAGCAGCTTGGCCTATCTCAGAATGGTGGTGCACTGCAGGCTGTAAATCCGAACTCACGCGGTGCATGCGGAACAGAGCAGACACCAGACCAGTGGGTGTCACTGTCTTTCCAGCCGTTTTGTCAGTTCTCCGTACTTTCAGACTCGATTTTGAATTTTCTTCGCCTCTCGCGGTTTTGGTACACAGAAAACGCATGCAGCGCCTTTGTTGAGTAAATACATCACCTAACTTATGCCTTTGGTGCCTTAAGGTAGTGCAGATGCACCTTGGGTGAGGTTGTGGCATGCAAATTCAGCAGCGAAACTCAGTTGGGGTGCAGTTGCATGTTTTCTTTTTTTTGCATTTGTAACTGCCGCGGCTGTCCTTCGGTGACCTATGCGAGTTTGGCGTAATCCTTGGGCCCTCGTGGCAATACCTTAAAACAGCAGTGGCTGCACGCAGGTATGAACCGAGCCATGAACGTGTATCTTCTATTGCGTGCCCGTGCGCGCCCCTCATCCCTTGCTGCAGGAGTGTGCATGCAGCCGGCGCGCCCTGCACCATGCAGCCGGTGACTGGTCTTTCCACAGCGGCTGCAGTCTGACTCCCGTTGCCCTCCCTCCCGCTGGTGACCCTAAATGCCGTGGCGGATCCATCTCTGTCGCACCCTCCTCTCCTTCTCGACCCCCTCCCCCTTCCATTACTGCTGGGTTCCCACCAAGGAGGGGGTTAGACCTCCTCTGTGGTTTTGGAGTGCTGCCGCCACCCCCTCCTCCCCCACCCGCTCCGCACCCAAGCAAGGGGTGGGCCACCTCCGGCCTGAGCTGGCTGACTATTACGGGGACACATGGTGGACGGCCGGGACAACGCGTGGAGGAACAGGGCACCTGGGCCTCATGCACACAGAAACACAGCAAGGCAGGCCATGGACGGCCTGTGGACAGAGGCACGTGGACAGCAAAAACAGTCAAACGACCCCGGCAACAGCCAGCACAACCCCCAATACGCCAACTATTGGGCCCTGCTGACGCGCAAACGGCACATCCCGCCACATCCAGCACAGTCCCAACACACCAACTACTGGGCTCCGCGAACGCGGAAACGACACCAGCAAGAGCACCCCCACAGCGGCCGACAGAACGCAGCGACCCGACGCAACGTGCGAAGGGAAGAACGGGTGACTGTCCAGGGCCCCGTGAAGGAACAACAATCAGATGGAATGTCACACAGGGGGGCTGGTTAGGAATAGGCGAAATTTGCAATGGTAAAATCAACTCGAAGAGTGTTGTTAGATCAAGCGCAAGTGCGGACGCTGTACCCCCCCCCCCCTTTTTGGGGTTATTCACGTAACATACCCCCAGGTATGGCAATGGATGTGTAACCTCTTGTAAAATTGATCATTTTGGGAGACAAAACGACCCCCGAAGAATTTTCCGATTTTGAAACTCCCCGACCAAGAGGGACAGGGGGTGCCGCTTGTGCACACATGCAATAGCTCAGAATTCCTTCGGGGTGGAGGTGTCAAAATTCTTTGTGAATTACAGCTGCTGTGTGTGGATTTAGACCTGGGTCCTGAGGATTTTTTTTTCTGAATGGACTCCCTAACCCGTGGCAGGGGTCCTGGGTCCAAACTCTGGGTACCCCCGGTCGCCCCCCCCCCCCCCCCGCCCCATGGCCCTTTGCCGGCGAGGACTTTGCTGTTTTCATGCTGGTTAGGCTCTGGTAAAGCTGTTCCCAAGTTCTAACTCGCCACCTGATTGCCCTCCATCTCCGCTGCCCAACACACTGTCAAGTTCCCCCCCAAAGGCCCCTGCTCCTTCACCATGCCACAAGAACCGGGAAGGTCCCCCTCAAGGTCCCCTCCAGTCCAGGTTGGGTCGCCTAATTCTAAGGGTGTTTCCAAGGGGCGTGCCTAGGGGCTCTTCGGGGGGAACATAGTCTAAAAGTAGCGCGCAGTGCGCGCGCAGTGCAAGGATTCCCCCCCGACTGCGGTCTACTTGGGGGACTTCCCAAGGTGAGGATAAAATTGGGGCTAGAGAGAAGATACGTGATACAAAGGTAGCGCCAGGCATGCGCAGGGCGCACGCCGGGCAAACATTCCCACTTGGTTTGATAGCCATTGCGCACGCAGCGCTCATTGTTCCTGGGAAGTATTCATGGGGGGGGGGGCGCACAGGCTCAGACCCGACACCCCCCCCTCCCCCTCCACGCCCGGAGGTCCAAGATCATTTCATCTCGAATGTACATAGCATATCCCAATGGACAACAAAACTGATGCAGTGTGAATGATAATTGCGCCCCGGAGGTCCTAAGCGTTGAGGAGGTCCCGACCAGATTTGGCCCAAACTTGGCGCCGAAGGCGCGGGAAGTTTGTTTTCATAACTGGTGAGGGTAAAAGTTCGTTTTCACCACACGTGTGTATCCTCAAAATGCTCTGAACTTTATGGGGAATCCAAATATGTATCCAAAGGGCCCAAAAGTCTGGGGGGGGGGTCGATGTTAGAGATGTCGAGAGAGCCGGGATTTTCCCCCATGGAAGAATTGCTGCAAGGCTGTATAACAAAGAACAGATGACGTATGATAGTCCCTATGTCTTTACCACTCACCTTCTGTCCCCCCGCCATTTGGGCCTGATATGGTGCACCGTGGCTGTCGGGATAAGGTCGAGCATGCATCTACCTATCAGTTGTGCATTTTAGACGGGCAGTTTGTGACTCGTGACGTGACGAAACGATAAGCTAGAGAACTAACTCTGTACCATCCGGAGCCCGGCGCAAAGAATTGGAATCAGTGCGATGCGCCGTGACAGTTCGCTCCCAACGTGCTCTGCCAAGGGAGCCTAATTCGTCGATCCACATCGCACATCGTCGTTCAATCAAAGTGCCGTGGTTATAATGGGGAAACTCAAGGGTCCTAAAAGTTGGAAATCATGGTTTTTTTTTATCAAATCATCAATATGATAGTCAAATTTGTTGCATCTACTGAATATACCCGGTCATGGCCTGTTTGAAAGATGCGAATTTACCGTTTTCACAGAAAGTGACCTGCATGAGTTGACTCAAAAATGCACCTTTTGTGGCGACCCCTGACAACTGCCCCATTGGACGACAGGCGGCAATGCAATTCGCATGCGCGCATGGGTATAGCCAGCCTGCTACAGTGCGCGCGGTTTGCCAATTGTAGACACTTGGGGCGGTGCGTTTGGGGCACAGGAGATCCACTGGAGGGGGTGGGTGTGGTGCGGTGCGGGGCTTTTGGTGCATGAGGGGCGCTTTGGTGTGCACAGGTGCATGTTGGGGGTGTTAGTGCTCACTGGGGAAGTTCGGTTTTCAACTCTGGGGGGGGGGGCGGGGGGTCATAGAGCCCCCCCAAAACTAGCGTCCGGAAAAAGGGCTCAATTGACAGGACCATTAATCAGTTGTTATGAACTCTGGCACCGACGGCACCACAAATGTTTTTGAAAATGCCCAACTTTTTTTTTCTCACCAAATCCATGGCAAATGATGACTTTCCTGAACCTTCTCGATGCGCTGATTCCAAAAACCCCATTTTCATTTTTTTGCCAAATTTGGGGTCCGGGCCACCTCCGGGGCCCAGGGCTCAGTCTCCGTAGGATTTTTTGGGGGGCCGTCAGTTGAGCCCTCTTTAGGAGAGGGGGCCAGAGGGCTGCATCGACCTCCCTTACCCCCCTCCCCCGCAGTCGAAAACCCAACCCTGTGCTCATTTGTCGCGCACCGTTGTCCCAGTCTTGTGTATGACCCGATGAAGATCCGCGTGCGCACTCCGAACGGCACCGACACGTACGACGTGGAGCCCGGCACCGCGTTTGGCCTCTTCCGCTTCATGCTCGAGGAGAAGTCCGGCATCGCAGCCGAGGAGCAGAAGATCATGAGCGGGTTCCCGCCCAAGCCCATCGAGGCCAACGCCGAGGACACTCTAGAGGCGCTGGGGATCACCGCGGGGGAGCAGCTGATCGTCGAGAAGCAGAGCGCCGGCGGCGTGAAACAGGGGCACACGATGGGCAAGTACGTCCCGCCCTCCGCAGACAAGGGCTTCTTCGTGCGCCGCGAGATGCCCTCCGACAACACGTGCCTCTTCCACACCGCCGCCTACGTGCTGGAGGACCGCTCGCGCAGCGCGGGGCCCTCGCTGCGGCGCAAGATCGCGGAGGTCGTGGCCGCCCACCCCGAGAAGTTCGACGCGACGTACCTGGGGCAGCCCAACATCGCCTACTGCAGTTGGATCCAGGTCGCGGCCGTCACGCCACCTCCCCCACCCGGTCCGCTGCCCCGCAACGGGCCGCCCCAGCACCCTGCATCCCATGCTCCGGCCCCGGGCCTGCATTCGAATGGTTTTCTTGCATGGGTGCCCCCCACCCCCCCTTCTAATACTTCCCGGAAGGGGGGCTGGAACGTGATGAGCGGTGGACATACAGCCGATGAGGGGCTGTTGTCGAGCGCGTGCGTGCGGCAACAGGAGCCATGGCACTGTACGTCGACCCCTCCTCACCCCCACGCCCCAGCGCCCGCCCTCCCTCGCGAGCCTGACCTCCCGCTCCACAACAGAGCGATGGATGTCATAGTGACGCAACCCCCGCGTAGCCCACCCCCCCTCCCCGGGAACTGATACCCATACCGGGCACTGATCAGGCCGTCAGGGGAGGACGCCGTGGGTTCTGGAATCCCCCCCCAGGGGCAGGGGGATGCCCGCGGCAGTGCGGATGCCCGCAGTAGTACGGAGGCCTGCTTGTCATGGCAGAAGGTTCAAGGGCGAGAGCGGTCAGCAGTGTGCTGTTGGTGTTGTTGGTCGACGACCCGGTGTCCCAGTGAAGAACTCTGCGGTTTGAACAGCCGTTCGGTGGTCCAACGTGTGGTTTGTGGCCCAACACGCACAAGGGGCGCCTTCCACGACAGCAGCAGCAGGACCCATCGTACCCCTGTTTCTGGCCAATAGGCGCCGCCACAGGCTGGGGGTACGCGGGGGTTACGCCGGGGGTACGCGGGGGGTACGCGGGGGTTACGCGGGGGGTACGCGGGGTAACGCGAGGGTTATGCAGGGGCTACGCGGGGGGTACGCGGGGCCACGCAGGGGCTACGCGGGGCTACGCGGGGCTACGCGGGGCTACGCGGGGGTTGCGTCACTATGACATCCATCGCTCTGTTGTGGAGCGGGAGGTCAGGCTCGCGAGGGAGGGCGGGCGCTGGGGCGTGGGGGTGAGGAGGGGTCGACGTACCGTGCCATGGCTCCTGTTGCCGCACGCACGCGCTCGACAACAGCCCCTCATGTCCACCGCTCATCACGCCCCAGCCCCCCTTCCGGGAAGTATTAGAAGGGGGGGGGGGACGGGGGGAGGGGGGGGGGGCTGGGACCCAAAAGTTTGTGTACCCCAAATGGCCCGACAAGATGTTCCCCACGGTACATTTCGTTGTTTTCCACGATGGTCCCTTTGGTCTTGGGGGGGGGTGCCAGGGGGGGGGGGGGGGGGGGGGGCTACCCCCCCCTCCTCCGATGGTGTACGGTGCACAAGGCCTTGGTGGTTGATTTGGTGGGGGCGGGGGTGGGAGGCTCTGAGGGGCCCAAGAGGATGAAATGACGGTTCCTTCGTCCCTCTTTTGGTGAAGGGCATATTATCGGCCCGGATTTTTTTTCTGAGGGGCCAAAAGTGGTCCAGAATCTCGAAAAAGACTTTTGTTTCAAAAAATGTCATGAGGCCCATCCAATGGATCAGCGGAATGTGCTGAACGCGAAGATGTACGCCGGGGGGGGGGGGGGGCAAACTTTGTTTTTCAAGGGTCAAAATCAGCGCTGTCCCGTGCGATGGATATTTTGGGGGTTGGACGTTGGACTTGCGTTGGATTGAAACTTTCGACGATAGATTTACGCTGGATTTGGCTCTTTGACGCACACCCCTGCCCCACACGGTTGCCTTTTTCCCATGGCGTCAAGTTGGCCCCCACGACGTTTTGCGCGCTGCAGGTACCTTTGCAGTTCCTTGCAGTTCCTCTGCAATTCCCCTTCGCTCCCCGCCCCAAAAAGATCTCGTCGCGGGGCCCGTCTCCCTGCTCAGTTGTTTTGGCTCCGTCTTGCGTTGCGTGGGCTGGGGCATGCCTCTGGTGGTTGATGGTTTTCGGGACTGCTGCCGCCGGACTTACGATGGGTTTGAAAATTGTGACGATGGATTTACCGCGGATTATCCGTCGCCAGGGACAACGCTGGTCAAAATGGTGAAAATTAGCCAAGCCTGGGTGGCCGAATTTCGGCGTTGTCATTTCGGCGATGGTGGAGCAGGAGCACCGGCCGCAGCGGCCGACAGAAAGCAGCGACCCGACGCAACATGCGAAGGGAAGCACGCGTGACTGTCCAAGGCCCTGTCAAGAAACAGCAACCCGACGGAATGTCACACAGGGGGGGGGGGGGGGCATATCCATCCCTCGTGCGCACCTGTCGCTCACTTCAGGAGCCGGACACGTGGGGCGGGGCCATCGAGCTCGCCATCCTCAGCTTCGTCTACTGCACGGAGATCGTGTCGCTCGACGTCCAGACGGCCCGCATGGACGTGTACGGCCAGGGCGAGGGCTACGTCACGCGGGTGTTCGTGCTGTACACGGGCAAGCACTACGACGCCATGGCCGTGGCCCCCACGTACGGGGCCCCCGAGTCGCAGGACCAAGTGATGTTCAACACCCGCGACGAGCGGGTGATGCAGAAGGCCACGCAGTTCGTGGCCGAGGGCAAAGGGAAGTGACGTGTGTGTGTGTGTGGAAAAACAATATTAAAGAGGGTAAAGGTCGATTAGTATCCCCCCCTCTGCCCTCCCATGGCCCCATCTCGCGCTCCTAGAGTGCCTTGCGGGTGCCGGGGCGGCGCCCAACCTCTGTGAGGCCTCCTCCTCCTCGTTGTTGTTGTTCCCCCCTCCCGGGGGGGGGGGGGGGGGGGGGGGGGTTCGCGGGGCGGCGGCGGGGGGGGGGGGGGCGGGCGCCCGGCTTTGGACGGGAGATGTACGCTTGTGGAGGCTGCCTGGCGCCCGGCAGTGGAGTGGGTGCACCTTGGTGCGTGTCAGGCCTTTGCTAAGTGTTGGGGGGGGGGGGGGTCAGGGCATCCGCTTTTGCCTGCGCAGTGGACTACCCACGGGCATCTTTGTGTCTCACTTTTCTGACAGAAAGGTGCCTACGGTCTTGTAGGCCACTGACGAGCCAATTTTCTCTCTGAGCGTAGAACTGCCTGCCACCTGTGCACACGTACCATAGTCCAGCGTTCCTCCGGGCTTCAGGGCGGGCTCCTCACGAGGAGCCTTGTGGATGGCGCTGGGTCCTACTCAGTTTCGCGCAGGGCGGGGCTCCGTCCGACTGAGCTGACCGGCATGTGGGGCTGGATCCTACTGAGATCCCCTCACCGGGGCAGGGGGTCACCCCCCGCCCCCGCCCCCACTAAGCAAAGGCCTGGTGTGTGTGTGGGGGGGGGGTCCACCGGGGGAGGGGGTCTTTGATGCCCGATGATACGTGATTCGGCCAAGGATGGGTCCCTAGGACCTCGGTGCAGTGGAACCGCATCGAATCTCGTCTTTGCCTCTGTACTGCAGCGAAAGGCGCCCGTGACATGTCACTGAAAGCGCTTTTCTCCTTGGCTTTTGCTTTGCACATCTGCTTTGTGCCTGACGGTCCCGGTCGTGCACACGCATCTGTAACCCATAGCGCGGGGGGGGGGGGCTTCCGCAACCCCCGCTGGGCCTGGAGCAGGGCAGGGCCGGGGTGCAGGCTGCCGTCTGACTCTCCCAATTCCCCCCGGGTGCCAATTCGGAGCCCGCATTTTCTGTTTCCTGTGCACGCCTCTGGTCCGGCAATGGGCACCCTCGCGCCTGTTTTCTGGGCACCGGACGGCACGGGCTCGCCTGATTCCGTGCGGCCGGGCATCGGGTTTAATCGTTCAGTGGCGGCTATCGCGAGGGGTCCCGCGGGTGCGGGCGGCAAATGCCCCGCGCCCTTTGTGTGGGACGTGGGCCCTCCTTGGGCACCGGGCATGTGCCCCCCCCCCCCCCCACCCCCTCTATTTTCTGACCTGCCGAGGCGTGTTTGTGCCTGGGCCCGCCCCCTCCCGGTGCTCTGCATGTTGTGTGTGGTATGACCTGAGTTCAGTGTGGGGCCGAACGAGCGCCAGCAGTTGCATCGTGCCGACAGTCGCCAGGGGTAAGGGAGGGTTTGCAGCGCTTGTGGCGCGAGTGGCAGGTGGGTTCAGCGGAGCTGAGCTTCCGCCGGTGCCGCCGGGGGGCATTCCTTTTGTTCATGGAGCCTCGGAGCAATCTGTTGGTGCACGGTTGAGCGACGGAGGAGGGATCGTGGTCGAATGAGAGGATCTCTGTTTGTGTCGCAGCTACTTCTAGTGTCCTTTGTTTGGGATGCACGCAGGGCGCGCTGGAGGGTGATGGACCCACACTAACAGCCCCCCCCCCCCCCCCATGAAATAGGGTTTGCTCTCTTGAGGGGCACTTCTGTGAGGTGGTAAAAGCCAACCCATTCCAGGTTACATAGCTTGGATGGTCACTTTAGGTGATCATGGTATCAAAAAAATAAGTTTCGAGAACTTCGATTTTTGAGCTGCCCAGGGTGAAAAACTGCATTAGTAGGTTGTGTACCAATCCCTTGGGACACCCCCCTCCCCGTGCGCCCAATACCCAAATAGGGTGGAAAACATGTAAATACGGCCTAAAACATGCTTTACATAGCTTGGATGGTCATTTTAAGTGAAAGTAGTGCAGTGCACGCGCGCGGCGCAGACACTCCCCCTTGGGCTGAGGCTAACCGAGACAATCTGTTTCTGTTCTCCTTTGTCTTTCCGGGGCAGCATTGCGCGTGCGGTCTCCCCCCGTTGGGACGCTGTGGGCCGCCGGGATGCGGGGAACGGGACACGGAGGTGGAGCTGCCAGTGCACCATCTGCACGGCCCTCCTAACGCCACGTGCTGTCGGACGTGAGTGCGGCGTTGAGAGGAGGACCGGCGCGGTGTTCATTACCGGCAGCTGTGAATCAATGTGCTCGGCCTGTTTGGGGAATGTCCGCGGTTCGGCTGATCAAAACAGGGCAAACAGAAGCAGAACATCGCAGTTTCCAGATGTTTGGGGTTTCCCCCGGGCGCCACACGCGATCGCACGTGCGCATGTACGCACGTCGGTGTGTACATGTGCGCACACACACGCGACTGCACATGCGTAGATGTGTGCGCGCGTCCGTGCGTGCGCGTCCGTGTGCGCATGGGGTAGACGGCCCCTCGGTTCCAAAAGAGGACGCCGCGCGCGCGGCGCCCCCCCTCCCCCTCTTGTCCTAACACGGGCTTGTCCAAACACAGCGACCCCATGTTTCCGCAGTTTTGCCCCCTGAACCTGGGCCGTGTTCGGACAAAGGGGTGGGGTGGGGGTACCCCCCTCCCCCCGTTGTATAAGCCACGCCCTTGTCCAAGCTACAGTCACGCCATAGATCGTGGGTTCGAAACCCGGTGGGCATGCCGCTGGGTTTTTTTTGTTCTTTCATGCAGGACTGGGGAGGGGGGCCTGACATCTACGGATGACACTAACCTGCCCAGACGTTCAGAGCCCGTATGGACCATCTGTGGTGGCGCCTCCGGCGCCGTATGCGTGGACGAACTGTGGCGGCGGCTTCGCCGCTGTATTTGTGACGATGCACTGAATGAGAGGGCATAGGTCTGTCGGTGGGGACCTATCGCTGAACTTTCCACTGTTTATGGCCAAGCTACAGGGGGCGTACCGTGCGCTGTGCGCGCGCTGTGCGAAAAGTTGGCTGTTCTCTACCACCGGGAGTTCGGTAAGTTCAGAAGATTGAAAGGACGTCATTGAATGGCTGCTGCAGTGGACGGGGCTATAGGCGGCAGAATTTAGGTCCCTGGGACCCATGGCAAGCATCAGATGTTTGAATTTTTGAGTTTTGAATTGATTGTGCATGATTCCGCAGGTGGGTGGTTTTCAGGGTTGTTACCCGGATAATCACCGTAATAATTGGCGCTGTGCCCGCGCTGTGCGCGCGCTGTGGGAAAACGCCCCCACAGTAAGCGTAGGGACCATATTAATTTGGAACTTTGGTGCAGGTTATACAAAAAGGGGGGGGAAGGGTACTGCGCTACTTGGTCCATGCCGTAGGAAACACAGGTGCTTGGTCCTGGACACAGGTGCGTTCCCCTGTCTTTTTTGGGCTGGGCATCATCAACGATGGTGCCCTTCAGAGCCGGCTTTTGTGTCTCTTGGGCACACACCCGGTGTTTCAGGGGGTCCGCAGTTCCTGTCGGCAGTTTTGACCGCCTCTGTGCATCGTTGGGGTCAGCGGATGCGCATGACCAGTCAGGTCATTTTTTCATGGACAAGTTTTTTGTTGGTTAAAAAACCTGGTCTTGGCCGAGTAGAGAAACGCTCTTTTCCTTCACAGGTACGCTGCCCTGTCCACATGAAGGCCATCCGGTTTCGCATGGATTTGGACCTTGGATTTGGATGCGACTGTTAGATATGCTCTGTGTGCCTGCTTGCTGTAGATTTAGTGTTGTGGCGGTGTTCAGGGTGCCATACTTTTCTTTTGGGGGGGGGGATTGCACAGGGCTGGACTGTGGGGACTGCCTGTCGGAAATTCGCACATGCAAATTTGCACTAAAATTCCTGCACAGCATTGAACGGTGACGATGGTAGTGACAAACGCGATGCATGTTCGCTTCTCTCTCTTCTCAAAACTGGGGATGTCTGGACATATGGGTTGCATCAGACTAAAGATAGGTGGAACCGCAATGGCCCGCATGTGCCCCGGGGGGCGACTCCGCGGGTCCTAGGACGCCAACTCCCCCCCCCCCCCCCGCCCAAGGGGCCTCCGGCAGCCAGTTAGTTGGGGGGGGGGGGTGGTTGGCGTCTAAAACCGAGGGGTCGCCCCCCCCGGGGTATGTGCAGATTTTGCTGACCACCGGACACACCAGCTTTTTTTTTCCATTAAAAAAACATCCTGTGACCAGTGCTGTCAGTGGGGGGCGGCAGGGTTATGAACAGCGCCCACCCCTGAAGGGGCGAGGCACCCCCCCTCCCAGCCCCGAGGGACTGGCATCAGTGCGTTGGCAGCTCCTGCATCAAGTTCCTTGGAGTTCCACCTTCACTCGCTCGTAGCAGCAGCAAAATTTTGGAAGTGCCAAGAAGAGGCACCCCCCCCTATGAAAACGACCCCCTCATCAGAACAGCAGTCGGTGTTGTTTCCATCAAAATTTTGGACCCTAGTGTTGTTCTCGCAAGGAGGAGGGGAGGGTAGGAGAGCCATCCTTGGGTCTCCGCTTTCCCGGGTTCTAGGGAGTGCACAGAGGTAGGACAGGTCAAGGGGGGCGCCTTAAGCGCAGTGCGCGCGCAGTGCAACTATTTGGGCTTCTGGCCGTACTGGAGACCATGCTTTGAGATACTAGGGGCATCATTGTTGCCCCGTGGCGTAGGTTTTGATGCTTTTTCCACATTGGGGATATGGCATTTTTGGATTTTCACCCATTTCCACCCATTTCCACCCCTTTTCACACTTTTTTGCTCATCTCCACCACATCCACTCTTTTCTAGGAGGGAGCGTAAGTATGGGCATGATGAGATACTTCCACTGGAACATTTGTTCCGCTTCTTTTTCTTCCTTAAGCACACTCCACCTCATAGGTGTTCTCATCTCCTCTTTGGAGCAACGGGGTGCTCTGAGGAGGCTTGGAGGGAAAGTGTGCATCGTGTTCGTTCTTACTTGAATGGTGTTGTCGCTGAAATTCGATGGGCGGAAAGATTGTCGGAGTGGAACCACATCCCACACTTTCCTTATTTTGTGACGCATTACGTGGATAGCATGCCCATTGCTTCCATAGGAGGCATCCTTTGATGTCCAATTTAATCCTAAATACGCCGGGTGCGAATATAAAGTTACGGTTGCCATTGACAGCCTTGGCAACATCGTGTGGATTTGTGGGGCAGTTTGGGTCACCTAATTCTAAGGGCATTTCCAATGGGTGTCCCTGGGGGCTCTTCAGGGGGAACATAGTCTAAAAGTAGCGCGCAGTGCAAGTATTCCCCCAAGATCAAAGGCGTATCTTGGGCAACGAGGGTAGGGGGGAGGGGGAGGTTGGTATCTTTCGTGCTCGTGGCCTCTCGGTAGGCAATGTCTGCCACCTTCAAGCGCCAAGACACACCAGATCTGCCTTCATGTTTGATAGGGGTCGTCGAGCTTTTGGTCTTGTCAAGTCGGGGAATTGGGCAGCGGAACTAAGCAGGCTCCTGCTGCAGGAGTCTCAGTTGTCTTTGCAGGCAACACAGGGGTCGGTGCTGCTAGCAGGGACCCCGAAAACTCCCCACCACCGGGGGAATTACGTCCACAAGGCAAACACAGCAGAGTTAGACAGCAATCTAGCTTTTTTAGTGGGAAAAATGGTTTACTTATTGCCTGATTTTTTGGACTGGGTAGGAATCTGCGCGGTCCTGTATATGGGAACACAGTACTTACTGCAGCCACCTTGGCCACCGGGGGAAATGGGTTCAAAATAGCCCATTTTTCGCACAGTGCGGGCATAGTGCAGCACGGCGCGTGCCTTGGAAATTCCGGTGTGAAACAAAGTACCAGCATACAATCACCCACGCTAGATGCTTTTATCCTCCTGTGGTGTGGTGTGGTGTGGTGTGGTGTGGTGTGGTGTGGTGTGGTGTGGTGTGGTGTGGTGTGGTGTGGTGTATTGGAGACGAGGATGGGGGAGAAAAACATGCCCTGCAATAGGTCAGATCTTCGACATATGGTGTCACAACTGCAGGCTGGGCACAGCATGTAAGGGGGTGCACCGTGCGCTGTGCGGTCACAGGCAAGCTAGCTTACTATTGGACATTGTGCGTGCGGTGTGCCCGCGCTATGTAGAAACGCCCCCTATGGAACCAATGCTGTGCACAACCGCATCAGTGGCTCAAAAGTGGCTCAACAGAAGCAGGATCTGATGAAGGTGAAGGAGGATGAATGGTGTTTGTACCAAAAGAAGCTACTGCAGGAACACAGAGAGTTGGGCCAGGCAGGATGGACCGTGGCTTACTCGGATTGTTCGGCGAAACATGTCTGAGAGTGGATGCAGGTGGGTCATCGGGTATGGTATGGAGCAGAAGATGCGCGCTACTTTGCGATGCACATGCCGCCAAGTGAGCAGCAAAGCATCAGCTGGGGTGAGTTGTGGGGATGTTGCATGCATTGGCCAGTGGGCGCCAAGAAGAACAATTGGTCGTTCTATTGGATTTGGAGTATATTTGACAAGCGGATAATGGAGTGGTCTGAGAAGTGGAGCGGACATGGGGGGAGCCTTAAGCGCAGTGCGCGTGCAGTGCGCGCGCAGTGCAACTATTTGGGCGTCTGGCCGTACTAGAGACCCATACTTTGACATACTAGGGGCCCCTAGGGGCATCATGGTGACCCCTAGCGGAGGTTTTGACTTCTGATTTTGTCCCCCTTTGTTTGGGGATCCCCAAGAATGTAGGGGTGACACAGCATTTCCGCCCTCTTTGCTACACGCAATGCCGTTTGCGACTCTCTTGCCTTGATTGTGTTTATGCTTTACATTATATCTCTGCAGAGTGGCAAAGAGCCATTTCCACTCAGGGGGACAACCACGCATCAGACGGCCAAAAATTCCATTGGGAAGTGGAAGTATTGAAGCAAGTCCGATTATCCGATACAAGGACGCGATTAAGGCTCGTGTAAGTGCCATGTACGTAAGGGAAAGGGCATTCATGGATCAGGTTACATGCAAGTTTGCCCCAACCCAACCTCCATCGCTAAAAATGGTGCAACCCACGCCTGTTCATGGCTTTTCCAGTTGTGCATGATGTGTGTTATGTGAAGGGAAGGTAGTTTGCAACTTTCTTGAGCTAGGGCAGTTTGGGTCACCTAATTCTAAGGGCGTTTCCAAGGGGTGTGCTTGGGGGCTCTTCGGGGGGAACATAGTCCAAAAGTAGCGCGCAGTGCGCGCGCAGTGCAAAGATTCCCCCATGGTTGGCACACTTCTGTTGGGGAGCTGGGGCATAGGGATTTGTGGGAACAACTTTCGTGGCTCAGAGAACAGGCAAGGGCACCAGTGCAACTGCGTTACCACCAGGGGAAAATTTTAGAAAGGGAAAAATTTGATGTGGACAAATTTGGAAGCCGTACCTCGTACCAAATATTTCCTTCAATTTTAAGGATGCGATGTGTCAAAATGTGTGCACCATGCATGGGCTGCAGGAGGGGTGGGTTTTCTGCGCGCTACATGCAGTGTGAATGCGCAACATAGATGAGACGTGGTGTCAACTGACACTATGTTCTCTGTAGGTCCTTAAGACCGCCGATGTTCACAGCAGAAGCAGAGTCGTGGGCAGATGGACAGAAGGCCACCAGGAAATAACAGCAGCCATCCACTAGGAAGCAACAGCAAGGGAACTTGTACCAAAACTTTCCTTCATTTCTAAGGACCAGTTCCAAACCCCCCCCCCCCCCAATTTTAGCCCTTCCAAAAAAAAACCTCAAATTATTCCCCGGGTGGTAGGTGCCGTTTCACCCGAAGTCCACGGCAATGGCATAGCAGATAAGTTGGTGCGGATGGGGAGGGAGGCCCATCCCAATAAATTGCTTCCGTTGTCCAAAAGGCGCAGGGTGGAGGAGTGGGATGAGCTGGGACTGGGCGGCGGTATCAGGCACGGTGCGTGTACTGGGGTTGTTCCGTAGACTGTTTTACCTAATTTAGAGTCTACTGCTTCCAGTTGGGATCCCATAAGTGTTCATATGCACGTGCGCCTTGTTTTTGCGTATCCCATGTCCTGTGTAATGTTCCCTTGTTGGCAGGCATGTAATTTGTCTTCCTTCAGCCTTCCGTTGCACTGGGTGCATGTGAGCTCGCCCATGGGAGCCCTCACACCCGCCATAACTCTTCCTCGGGGCATGGGGGCAGGTGGCCTACTGGGGTCCTGGTTGACCCGGACTGGCCCACCCGCCATCCACAACAAACCACTCTTACACCTCCTGAGAGACTTAACAGCTTGACCTGGCTGACCCATGCAGACCTGCCCACTGCAACGTGCACATGCGCACACAACGGCGTCTAAGCAGATTGTCTCCCATATGCCCATCCGCAAAAGGGAATTGGGGTCTTCTAAGGTAGACCAGTTCCTAGAGAAGTTGTTCCAATACCCGGCGCAGTGCGCACCTAGTGCACGAACTCCCCTTGGAGCCCGTGTCGTTAGACCATGAGCGGAACGTGACTTCAGGAGATGACTCAGGGGGTTCAGGGGTGGAGTCAGGAATGGAGGACTCCAGCATTGTTCATAGTGAAAGTATGTGCCTGAAAGCGATTCATCAGTGGACGTCTTGTGTAGTACTGATGTGAGCGATACCCGCTTTGGGGGGGCGTGTCGCAGTATGACAGTGGGAATGCCATGCACGCAGTACACACGCAGTGCGAAGTTTTGGATGTCGGCAAATACTCGAACCCTAGTTTTGGCCCCTTTTCACAAGTTTTTGGTTCTGTACCGGGTTTTTTTTAGCTTCCTAAGCATTTAGGATGTGGCATATTTGAATTGTCAACCATTTTTGCCCATTTTCATCCATTTCCCTCTATTTCCTCCCCCGCATGGGCGTTAGTGCACGGGGTGCGCGCCGGGAATCTTTCAGGGAGCGTTATTTTTGGGCCTTCAACCTTCCGGTGCTATTGAGGAAGCCGGGCCAATCTTTCCTACGGTCGGTGTTACGGTTGTCACTCCGCGCCCTTCTTTGCGTTCATGCCTCTCCCATGTTTGTTGCCAAATGTCAGATGGGCACCATGAGCGTGGTATGTGGTCATGCAACTCCAGGGTGTCTGCTGCGGAATTAATGTATTTTGCACTTTGTTCGTAGAATACACATGTCAATCTCCGCGGACCTTGAGGAGTTTGTGGTATGGCCTTCATCCCCACCACATCACTGTCCTCGCTCGCCATCAACAAGTGTGTTGTGTCCACGCTCAGAATCACCACCACCCTCCCCTTCATCCTATTTGCTACCAGACAGGTGACAGGTATTCTTGGGTGAGTATCCCGGCCTCTGCGTGCGCAGTATGCACGCAGTACGCACGCAGTGCAAGAACTTGGCCAGTGGCAGCGATGGGTTCAGCACAGATGTCAATGAGACACGGAGGAAGCGGCGGGGGGGAGAGTAGTGAAGAGTAAAGTTGACGTGGCTGAAAGGCACGATGTGGACCTGAAACCCAATTGCTGGGGACGCCTAACGGTTCCTTGCTGGACAGCACAAGCAATGTGTGATGGTGCCTTACGGCGCCTTGCTGTTCAGGTCAGACAATGTGTGTCGTGGCTCTGCCGCGTTGAGACTTGATGTACTGTTGAGAATGCCAGAGTGATTCTGGAGGGTGGCGACCATACATACCATACTGTACTGGGACCATACGCCTTCCGGAACACAATTTGGACATGTTGGGACGGTCCTTTGGTGCAGGCCTGTCGGTGGGAGTCTTGTACCGGCCGGTATGTGCTTCCACCCCTTTCATGGCCCAGATATGGGTCGTCGAAGATACAGACAGCGTATGGATTGCCATGCCTCAGGGGAACTTTTCACCACTGGGTTTCCCAAACGGAGCTATTGGCGGCTTTTGGTGGCCAAAAGAGTGGTTAGGAATGGCCGTTTTCAGCCTGTTTTCGGTTTTTTGGGCTGATTGTACTGAACTGTTTGGACGATAGTTGGTACATCAAGCTGGCTCCAA
This sequence comes from Eutreptiella sp. 'Long Island Sound 2002', assembly GCA_964036045.1. Lineage (NCBI taxonomy): Eukaryota > Euglenozoa > Euglenophyceae > Eutreptiales > Eutreptiaceae > Eutreptiella > Eutreptiella sp. 'Long Island Sound 2002'. The sequence continues at coordinate 3,491,297 of OZ038393.1, read as the reverse complement.
ATTTGATTCGGTCCCAATTCCGAAATTGTGAAGAAAATTACTCAGGTTGCGTGCATTTTCAGAGCTTGATTGGATGCAGTGATTATATGTATGTGGTTTGGCCACCATTCCTTTTATTTAGAGCCACATTCCCTCTGTTTTGGTGCAGTCTTTGGGTGATTAATGTTATTATTTGTGGTGTCGCCTGAGTCTTGTCAGATGCCAGTCAGTGGGTATTGTGTGGACACAAGCGGCATGTGGCATTTGGCGATTGGGTCGTGTTTTTGAGGGCAGGATCTACTACTGCATGTGGACATCCCTCCGTTGTTGACTGCTTGTGGGGTTTCCACATGGGGTTTCCATGTTGTATTTTACTTGCCACACAGAATGGTCCGTCTGACTGAGCAGTTACGAGGCGCAATTAAGTCTGAGCAAAAGGATCTACTGCAAAGGATATCGTGATGATGACCTTGTTCTCAAGAACAGAAATCCCAAACCATTCTGCGCCAGGGCACTCTCAAAATTGGGCACCCTTCCAGAAATTATGGCATTGTGCCAAAAGCCAATGGCAGTGTGCTAGAAATTATGGCACCCTACCAGAAACGATGGCGCTTCCTGAAAACTCATGGCGATTACACAAAATGCCACATCTATTTTGTGCCCTTTGTCTGCCAACATGGACGATAGGCACAAGCCCTTCTATTTCTGGGGGAGTGCCATTACTTCGTAACGCCCCCAGCCTCAGTGTAGGGCGCCCAGACTGTGTGTACGACAGCCACCTCACAACCAAATGTTGCCTAGACCCCCCCACAGCATTAGTTAATCAATCTCTTTGAGTTCAGGATCAATCAGAGGCCTATGCCCGCTTCATCGCTGTCAGGCAAGGTTCAGCTCTCCATTTGCGAGAAACCAGCATTCCTTGCGTCGATCTATGCGTCACACCTGGAGATGCCGTTGCACCAATGCGCACAGGCCACCACAACACGAACCACGAGCTTGTAGTGGAACGGTTGTCCTACACGGAGCCAGGGGGATAGAAGAGATGACCAGAATAGGGGAGGCTGATGGAGGGTGCACATATCGGAATGTCAGCATGGGGCTGACAGCTCACAGTAAATGCTGCAGGAAAATGCCTGATGCAACACGAAAAAAGGTTGGCTGAAAAGGGCCGCTTCTCCACCCACACCACTACTTGCACCCTCAGTGTCCGCACTCTCTGGACCACTCTTTCGCTCGCTTGCTGGCGCACGCACTCACCCACTCCCGCCCTTACTCACCCGCACTCGCCACTCTTTGACTCACCGACTCACTCACGCACTTGTTTACTCAGTTGCTAACCTCCACTTTGCTGTCCCAGCGGGAGTATCAGATGCGGTGCTCTCGTGGTGCACACACGGTGCGTAGACTGGGGTTGTTGCGCGGACCGTTTCAGCTAATTTAGAGGCTACATGCTGTTGGCGCCTATGCTTTTGCCCAAAACTGTACCTGACACTGCAGAAGGAAGTTGGGCAGTGTCACCACATTGGAAATTGGTGTGCAATCGGTTGTCACATTTTAGCCTGTTGCTGCACCAGTTGCATGTGAGCTCGCCCAAGGGGGCCCTCACACGCTGCCATACCTCTTCCCCCAGCAACAGTATGTACAAGGGCTTCAAAGGTAGACCATTTCCTAGAGAAATTGTTCAAATACCTGACATGGTGCGCGCACGGTGGGTGAACTCCCTCTCAGCATTCTGTGCATGCTTCTCTCTCCCTCTCTGTCACCTCCCTCTCAGCTCCCTCTGTCCCTCTCCCTCCTCCTGATACCCGTACCCGTGTAGATTACAATGGCCACGCCCCTTCGGGTGCTGACAGCGGCGGACTGCCAGGCCCGTCTGAAGGAGAGGAGGCCCGCTTCGCTGAACTACTATGCGATGTACTCCTCGTTTCTTGGCGGCGTTGTAACCGACCCAGAGCTAATGCAGATCCCTTTGGATGATCATATGGTCTGTTAGTGTGTGTCTGACCTTATACAACTGCGGCACTTGTAAGAGGCAGTGCAGCATGTTCTTGTTTTGCAGATGTAAGTACGTTACGTTCCAGGTGCACTGACGGTCTACTTAAGAAAGGCGCCTAGTCGCCGATGGTCATGGCTCTTCTTGGCCTGACGAGATTCTTCTGATGACCAGTGCTCGCCCTGCCTCTGCTTGTGCTGGGATTTGGTCACTTTGTGTCATCTACGTGTGTGTGTGTGTGTGTGTGTGTGTGTGTGTGTGTGTGTTTGTATGTCTCTCGGGGGCAGTTCAGAATTTGCCAACTCGGTGGCTTTTGGCACTTTTTCCAGGTTTTCTGAACTTTCGGTCCAATGCGCCAAAATATCGTTCGTTTTGCGGGGGTAGTGTATACTTTTTGAAATCTGTGAGAAAAGGCCGTTTCAGAAATTTATGGGTAAAAGGGGGGGGTACGTGGTCATAGAGCAGCGAATGGGAGGAGGTACACAAAACAGGCACCGCACAGTTTGGACCACTCGTTATTCCCAGTCCGAATCGTCATCATTGTTACCCCTCTCCACAAGGGCTGGTGTACTTTTTCCACTGTCAAATCAACGTCAATGCACATGGCCAAGAACTCATGCTGCGAGGCCTTTGTGGGGTGTATCTTTCGATCCCCAAATTGGGATGAAAAAGCAGTGGCCTCAGCGGACGTCAAAATCTGGTGCATGGTGGGTGCATGCGGGTTGCTGTGTACCGGCTGTGCGAATTTTTTTGCTTTGCTAGGGGACCTCTCACGAGTAACCCGCACCCAGTTTGCACCACCAGGGCGCGCTCTTTTCCGAACCAATGGCTTTTGTGGTGCATCCGGGGACACAACAACACGTGGTGTGAATTTGTACGCAGGCATGGTAGCTGCCTGTTGACAAAAACAGGCAGAAAGCAACGCAGGCACCGTCTGAAAAGGGGAAAAACATCAACCATACCGTTAGTACAGCATGCAGACCTCGATGTTTTGAATAGCCATTTGCAAGGGCTTTCCGAATATACCCCACATACCCCGACCTCCGGAGCCGGGGGGGGGGGGGGGGTTCTGAGAAATCTGTTAGCGTGGGGGGTTTTGGACCCCCCCACTTTTTTAAAAAGTTTCTTGGGGGAGTTTTAAGGGTGTTTTGCGACGCAAGCACACCGTTTCTGCGAAAATTTTTTGGTGGTATTCTTTTGGACTGCACATCCAAAGTTTCGTCCTTGCCCCCAATGCGGCCACTTTTGATTTTGTCCCCTTTGCTAGGGACCCCTGAGAATCCAGGGGTGACGTAGCATTTCTGCCTTCTTTTGGGCCCCTGAGAAGGTAGGGGTGAGGTAGCCACTTCTGATTTTGTCCCCCTTTGTTTGGGGATCCCCGACAATGCAGGGGTGACGTAGCATTTTCGCCCTCTTTTGGGCCCCCGAGAAGGCAAGGGTGAGGCTCCCAATTCTGATTCTGTCCCCCTTTGTTCAGGGTGGTCTTTTAGGACCAAAGTTTTTTTTGTTAAGGACCGCCCTTAAGGACCCCCACTATGGGATTTTTTCCAGGAGCCCGGCGCGGGCAATTTTTGAACCCCTTTTCGGGGACCCCCGAGAACGTAGGGGTTGCATAGCACTTCCGCCCACTTGTGGGCCACCTTTGACTTTGTCCCCTTGTTTGGGGACGCCCGAGAACGCAGGGATGACTCCATCCATCCATCCATCCATCCATCCATCCATCCATGACCGGGCCCTCTTCTGCGAAGGTGGTTGCAAACAGGGAAGGTTTGGGGAGGTATGCCTGTTTTTCTCTTATAGGCTCTGAAACGCGAGAAGTCCGATACAGTACGAGTGAATGGAGTAAGTGATCAGTGACAAGAGAGTGGAGAAAGACAGCGAAAGCAAAATCACGAACGTCAATATCAACCAGGGTACATGGTGTAACACACTGTCTCCCTTCCAAAACCCGGGCAAGCGACCTGGGGCCTAGCCACAGGGTGGCAGGTGACTGTCAGGCTCGATATTGGTTTGTGGTAAATAGGAAAGTCTCCCTTCCCAATCCTGGGCGACAGACCTGGGGCCCAGCCACGTGGCGGGTATGCGGATCGATTTGTTTGTGGAATTGATGCAACTCGCCGGTGCCACGTGGTGCTGACGAGTTGCCGGTACGGTAAAAAGCAGAAACCTGCCGGGCGAGGGTTTCTGCTGGGAGGGCAAAACAGCCCAACACACCAGAACAAAGAAGGTCGGCTCATCCCCAACCTAGGCAACAGCCCCCGTGGGCCTTGTGGTCCCCGTGTGGCTTCGCAATCATGGTCCGGCCACGGCGCTTGCAGTGGTTGAGCGTGGGCTCCAGCTGTAGGTGGTCGCGAAAGCACACCCCCCAGACCTCAAGCAGAGCCTCAGGCTGTATCTGAAGAGGATCCACCCTTACTCCGTCTCTCGTGGCGGTTGGGTGAGCGGGGCGTCGTGGTGTCGTGCGGCCAAGACAAGTAAAGGACAACAAGACTCATGGCACCGCTCATCTGGTGCGCTGACAAAGAGCCGGGAGACCGGGGTGACAGGGTACAGAACGCTGACAAGGTATAGTGAGAGAGCAGCACTAGTAAAGATAGGTAGGTGCAGTAACAGTTGTTTCGTTTTCTTCTGTTTTCCGCTATTTTAGCGCGGCAATTTTCAGCCTAAGAAGCAAACCAGGGTTGGCGCCGGGATGGAAACCCGAGGGGTCAACAATGCCTATGGCGGCTCTGGTTTGTGTCTGCAAAACAGCAATCTTTCTTTGCGGCGATGCCGTGAAGTTAAGAATGCACATTAGCGCCCTGCAGCGGCTGTGCAGGTGCGAATTGTCAAGCCCTGTCGTCAGGTGAGCCCCAAAGGACTGGACACCACGGACGAGATGATAACCCCAAGTACAGCAACACCTGCCTGGCACCGGCAGAGCAACCGGGTCCTAGGACAGTGAGTGCCCGGGGCATTACACAAGAAGCCCCGACATCAACAGCAAAGGGTGAAAGACAAGAAGTCAGGACGGGTGGAAACCACCGACGGTCCGAAAGACAAAAGGGTGAGAGCAAAAAACAGGAATGGTGACCAAGATGCCCAGCTGAGTTGTGCAGAAGCGCACCAGCGAGGATGCCTGGACCCAGTCACAGCAATGTACAGGGCCAGATGCCCAGACTCCAAGTGTGGGATACACGGAGCTGGATGCCCAGACTCCAACTGCTACGAGCAGCGAGCTGGATGCCTGGACAAAAAGGAGCAACCGCACAATAGTCCAGATGAAGTGGTATGAGAAAAGAAGATATCACCAGATACCCAGACTTCGAGTGCCACAGGCACGAATCTGGATGCCTAGACTCCAACTGCAAAGAGCAGGGAGCTAGATGCCACCGAACGGAACGACCGGTGATGAGACCCAGACTCAAGAGTGCGGCAAGCACGGAGCTGGATGCCTAGACTCCACCTGTCCAAGACAGGGAGGGAGCTAGATGCCTGGAACAACAGACCGCATCACTGGCTACTCCAGAAGACATGAAGCGTCAGAACTGTGCAACCATGTACAACCAGGGCAGTTGCCCAGAATCTCATCAATCTGTGCCATGTGTGTGCTTGCAATGCATAACGGAGCAAGGACTCCACGGAGCGAACAGCAGGCAGACACAGATGACATGGTCTGTGCAGAAAACACAAGGTAACGTGAAAAGAGACCACTACGACAGTGGGCTGGCCACGATGGCCCGAAGAGATAAACAGGGGGACAGTGCATAAGGGTCACGAGTACCCAGAAACATGAAGCAGGAGAACGAAAATCAAACAAGGTACAAGCAGGCCGCGAGAGCCGGTGCACAGACAGACAGCCACAAGGGTCACGAGTACCCGAGTGCTGGGGTAAAAAGGCGAGTCAATGGCTGCACAGAGCAGAGAAGAGCAAGAATAAATCTGAGAAGAGGGTCACGAGAGCCCCATAAGAGAGAAACCGGCAAGCACAGCACCAGCAGCTGGACACGGGTGCCAGACTGCACAACAGCAAAGCAGGCGTCGATAGTAAGCTACGATGGCTGCCGACAGCATGTAAACAGAGACAAAGAGCACTGCGAACACTAGTTCTCTTGATATTATACAGGAACACGATGCCACCAGCCATACAAACATCGTGGGGCAAAGTCCGAGCAGTACAAGGCGATCCCAAGAAAATAAGATGGGAGCCAGAGAATGGAGACGCAGCAACGGAGACCCTGGGACTATGGCTGCAACCAGGCAGTCATAGAGCCAGGCTCATGACAATGCACCTCCTCTGTGGAGATGTAGAACAAGCGGTGATAACAGAGATCACCAGGCTCAAACCAGATGTGGAGACGGCGACCTGGAACACAATGATGCTGAAGCTGCAACCTGATGAGGAAAAAGATGTAGTACAAGACATAGCCCCGAAGGCAGGAGCACGACCGATGGGGATCCGCAGCAAGTACTCACTACTAGATGCCACAGTAGAAGTGGTAAGACGAGTCTCCGACAAAGGACTGCTGACCACATGGTCAGCGAGCATCATCATGAAGGACGCAGAGGCCAGGGCGATGTGGAATATGGCATGGCCCAAGATGTATAGAGATCTGGATGCCAGGTCAGAACCAGGGGATGAAGGAGACCCCCCCTCGACAGCCAATCAGCAGGAGGAAAGACCCAGAGGAGACATCGATCAGACGGAAATGAAAAAAGTACTGGCCCTACTGGAATCACTGCACAACCTCAACATCCCGGAAGAGGACAGACTGCAAGCCCTGGTGGCAGAAGAATACGAGGATGAGATTGACATGGCCATACTACTGCTGCCAGCGACGGGCATATACTCCGCAGTGCGGAAAAGAATCGCAGAGGCGACGCAATCAGAAGTCAAATGGTGGGCCAAAGTGCTGGTCAAATATGTGAGATACGTCAGAAGAGACCGAGTAGAGGAAGAGGATAAGGCCAGAGCCCAGAGGGCAAAGGAGGCGGAGCACGCCAAACAACAGGATCGAGACAGAGCACAAGCCAGAAAGTGGTCACCCAAAAAGTCATCAACGCCGACGGAAAGGAGCAGGAAGTACGCCAAGAACAATCAAGGCGCAGCCCAAAGGGTAATACTGCCAGATGACACTAACAAGACAGATGGCGATGAGGATGTAGAGGATCAGGCAGAAGAGGTCCAGGACAACCAGAGGTCCCCGGCAAAGGAGGACACGTCCCATGGCAGTGCAGCAGCCGATACCCCGACAGGAGTGTGGAAAACGGGTGAAGGAGTCAACAAAGTGGTAGTCCAGCGACTCACGAGAGGAGCCAAACGACTTCAACCAGTGCTCCTGACAGGGTTGCAATACACAGATGCAATGGACTCGTACTCGGCAGCAAAAGAAGTGTTTGGGATGTTGTCGCTGGACTTCAGGACATTCAGAGACATGCAGAGACAGTACAATGAAGTAGTCATTTTTGTCCCAGGGGAACAACTGGACACGGCCCTATCAGGGGCGTATAGGGACTCATTTCGAGTCTCTGCAGCGAGAGACCCCATGCAGCGGTCAGACGAAATAGAAATCAAGGAGCTATCCATGCTGGACGGCCTGAAAAAGATTGCGGCAAGGATCCCTTCACCACAGCAAATCAAGCCGGAGGCGGCAGTGGAAGTGGCAGCGACAGGTGTGGTTGTGGATGCACTCACAGATCAAACAGTGTGGTGTCTCATGCCCCCGTATAGTCCACAACATGCATTCATATCCCTGTGGGGATTTGGACAATGCACAGAAATGGGAGGAACAGTGACGTTCACAGCAGGCATGGAAGATGCCCAACGGGACATTGAAGAAATAGCAGAGAGACATGGCATATGGGGTATTCAAAAAAGTTTTCAAAAGAGACCAGAAGGATCACAGAACGAAAGGCACTCATTAAACTCCACAGAGAGTGAGTGGGACAAAGCAGCAGATCAGTTTGAGGTGGTCGTCAGAAGCAGAGGACATGGGATGCAGGATGCACCGCCGTGGGTACTGCGACGGCTGACTCAGTCCAAGGCGTACAAAGGGCTCCACAAGCAGAATAAAAAACACAAAACAGGGGGCTACCACCCAGTGCAAACAATGGCATGCCCTACAGAGGACAGTGGCACACTAACCCTGGCAGGGGAAAGAGTACAGCTGCCAAAGAGACGATCAGGAAGACACAGTGAAGTCCTACGTCAAGGGGATCAGAGGGTCGCAGTAACCAGAATCTTGGGTCCCAAATGGAATGGGAGTGGGACACCGCATGAGATGATGGCACACAGGGTGGTCAAACTACAGGGAAGACCAGCCATTTGCGGCACAGAGCAGCTGCACTCGGGAATACTGCAGTGTGGGGAGACTAAATTCACACTGTGGACAAAAGGAGCAGCGCTTGAGAGAGTGGGAATACTGAATTTCCCCGTGGCACAAGAATGCAATGCAGAGGTCACAGTCAAACTCTGGATAGTAATGCAGATATGGAGCCATGGGAGGCAGCACCAAGTACTGGTGAAAGAGACAGGAATCAACAGACGCAGGCGAAAAGAAGAAACAGACATGGGGTCATGGTGGGCAGAAATATGCAACATCACGAAATGGGATCCTCAGGAGCGCCACTGGAGGGGCGAACTGGTAAAATACACAGAGGGGCATGGCAGAGGGGCGATAAGAATCAACTGGAGTGCGCCACACTGGGGACGACAGCAATATGAACAGCAAGCGTGGAAGGCAATGATGGTACGAGAGAACAGTCAACAGGTGAAAATGAGATACAGTCTGGTATCAGTGAACTGCCAAGGCATCAACAGAGAGAAGGAAACACCCATGCGGAAATGGGATGAGGTGACCACAGTGGTAGTGGAAACCCAAGCGGACGTGCTGGCGTGTCAAGAAATGTGGGGGTCGCAGAAGAAGGAGAGACAAAGAACCATAGCAGGATACTGGATGCAACAGTCACAGCACACGAAAGTGGGACAGGCCAATGAAGTGTAGGTGCGATTTGCCTGGGCACGAAAGCAAGCAGTCCTGCTGGATATACCCAGTGCACTCATGGTATTGGTACGCAATGCCATGGGTCTGGGAATAGTAGGATCAGTACACATGGCCCAGAAGAACGAACCCCATGAGTATAAGGGGCAGATGGTGGAAATACTGGAGACACTGGACAAGACTCCACATGATTGGGAGGCAGTAGGTGGAGACTGGAATCGAGACATACGGTTCCACAGAGAAACCATAGCCACGCTTCTCACCAAGGGCAGGACCGTAGCGTACATGACAGGTCGCCAACACCTGCCAAAGGACTTCTTCATCATAAACGGAATAAATCAGCAACAGAGAGGGGTATGGCTATCTCCAGTAGGGGACCACCCAGTGGTATGGGTCAAAGGGGAAGTAGAGCTGGCAGCAGGAGCAGCACAATCAGACGCCAAGCCGGTCACACCCCTGCAATGGGACAAACACCACAATGTGATGTTCTCAGACTTAGTGGAGGCATTCAGTGGGAGAAGGACAACACCACAGCAATGGATGCAAATGATACGAGAAACAGTGGTCATCGTGAACAGGGAGTTCAGGAACCAGCTGGAGGAGGAGACAAAGGATGACAGGGAAACAATCCGGCAGCTCAAGAGAGTGGTCCAGGGCAAAGGCTGGAAAGTAAGAGACAGGGTGCAGCAGTCGCTTACAGCAAAATACTGGGAGACCACAGTGCAGCAGTGGCGTCAAGTATCACAGCCAAGGATGGCAGGGAGAACATTGAAAGTTCTCAGATTAAAGGCAGCAAATCCCTTCAAAATACTGCATCAGGTGGAGGACACGGATCGTCAGTGCACAGTGGAAGGGAAAGAAATTCTCACAGTGGTCAGCAAGGAGTGTCTCAAAAAGTACCCAGTACACACTACAAGAGTACCAGTGGAATGGGTGGAGGACCTAGTGGGAAAACACGTGACGGATGACCGACCACAACGAGTGGAGAGGGCGGCAGAGCTCATCATCCGCAAAGGGGCAGGACCAGTCTCAATAAGTGGTCTGGTCCACAGAAAAGGAGAGATGGTAAACAAAACAGCAGGAGTGGATGGGTTCACCCCAGCATTTGTAAAACTGTTTGGAATACAAGCAGCACACCAGTTCATCCAGATACTCAGGATGGGGTACGAACAGTGGCCGGAAGAAGTGAAAGAAGTACTGCACATGACAGCACACAAGTCAGAGGGGTGCAAAGTCAACAAGAACACAAGGCCCATAAAAATCCTGTCCGCACTACTGCGCATACAGGCAAGACTATTGGCTCCTCTGGTACAAACCATGACCAGACCGAGGTGGTCGGCAGGCAGACAGTTTGCGGGATACAAAGGCAGCTTAGTGCATGGTATGAGGAGGCTCATGCACATGCTCATCACACAGGCACTAGCCACCAAGGGGGCAGTGGGAGTATTACTGCTGGACATAGTGGGGGCCTTCGATGAAGTCATGAGACAGTCAATCACAGTCATGGCACAGCAAGGCACACCCGGCGTCAGGGAAACAGTGAACGGGGTGCTGAAACTGTATGAACATCTGAGAACATACGTAGTCACAGCCTATGGGCTCAGCGAGTGGTACAAGCAGATAGACGGAGTACTGCAGGGGGGGGGGCTGGACCCCCTACTGTACATCATCCCCATGCACCTCCTGCACCTGGCAGTACGGGAAGCAGGAGTAGGAGTGCGGCTACGGGTCATTCACGGAGAGGAAACAGTAGGCTCCATGGGGTATGTGGATGACACGGCAGCAGCAGCAGCAGCAGCAGCAGCACCAGCAGCAGCAGCAGCAGCAGCACCAGCAAAAGAAGTAGCAGAGATTACTCAGCACCTGGCAGACACACTGAGGAGTGCAATCCATACACTGGGGCAAAGAAACCACAGTGGGAAAATGAAGGTACTGGGGTTCAAGGTGGAGAACGACAACATAGCAGTGCATAAGTTCAAGGTCAAATGGGGAGCAGACAAGGTCACCACAGAAAACAGGCATGCACATATAAAACTACTGGGAGGTAATGTCAACATCACAGGAGGATATGCAGCCATAAGGAAGGTCATCAAGACATGGACCAACAGAGTGATAGGGCAATTGGCCAGGTGGCCAGTGTCAGCAGGAGTCACCATCGCAGTCATCGAGGGACTGGTGGAGAACCGCATGGTGTACAAATGCGTGGTAAACATTCCAACAGAGGGACAGATCAGTGAACTGACAGGCATGGTGACCAGGGCATTCAGAGGAGCGTTTGGCATACCCAGGAGAACACCCAGAGAATGTGTATATGACATCATAGGGAGACCAGGCCCGGACACACTGATGTGGGTCACAGCCATAGTGGAGTATCACAAGGCGATGAACAGCCCCAGTCAGGTGCTGAACGAGACAACCTGGGTACACTGGCAGTCAGAAGATCTACACAGGTGGGACAAGGATGTGAGGAGACTGAGAGCAAGAGTCCACAGCATGGGCATCAAATTCATCAGGGTGGAATCACAACAAGGAGAGGTATGGACCCTACGGAGGCAGGAGGAAAGCACAGCGGTCGGGGTCTTATACATATTCGGCGATGCCAGCAACATAGAACAGTGGGGGGGAGTAGCAATGGTGGTGGATGAAGAAGGCAATGTGTGGTTGAAGAAACGGGTGACTATAAAGGCACAGGGACTCAGTACAAAGCTGGTAGAGGCCACCATGATAGTGATGGCACTGGAGGCAGTGCTCCAAGCCATCAGGAAATCAGAAGTGACAGTCCAGAAGGTGTGGGCATGGTCGGATAGCCTGGAAGCAATCCAGTCTCTGGCGTCAGGGCAGTTGCAACTACGACCAGCATCCATCATGGACAGAATAATAGCCACGGGACAGGAAACAACAGTACCCCTGGAGTGGGGATGGGTACAGGCATAGCATGACAGTCAACAAGACTGGATATCACAGGTGAACCAGGAAATGGACAAGGAGGCCAAAGAAGGGGCCAAAGGCAGAGGCACACCACTGCGCCTGCCACAAGTGTGGACAGACGGAGCAGTGGTTCTGCCGTTTGTGAATGACGAGGTCATCATAGACATAAAAAAATACCTCCTGCAGCACACGACGTCAGCACTGCGCAGTGAAGAGAGTGACAGGACACCAGCACCACAGCAGCGTACATGGACCAGAGTGTTCCCGGAGGCAAAGGAAGCACAGAAAGCATGGCAAAGACTGCAACCACTGAGCATAAGAGACTGGGGAGAAATCAGAACATGGAGTCTGTATGCAGAGGCAGCAGAGTGGGAATGGGATGGAAAGCAACAACACTGTGAAAAATGTGGGCTGTGGTGTGAGAGCGTCAGGCACCATCAACTGCATGAATGCATAGTGACGAAAACGAGGATATACCTATGGGTGCAGGAGGTGTGCCAGATACTCATCAGTGAGGGGGTACAGCCAGGACGTATCACCCCGACATGGGGAGGGGTTCGGATACAAGGGAAGCAGCAAGTAGACATAGTATGGTCTCATCCCTCCAGAGCGAGTGCACTGCAACCACAGAAACACTCAAACAGAACAGTGTGGCCAGTATGGCTGGGCATAGGTCCAGTGCAAGGAATCACAGTGCCACTAGCGAGAGTGGGGGTACAGCACCCCAAATCAGTGGTGTTCAGAACCCTAGAAGCAGCATATGCCATAGTGTATGCAGCGGAGGAATCAGAGATGAAGATGGACCAGCACAACAGACTGCTGGCAGACTGGCAAGCAGGAACCAACTGCAGAATAGCAGTAGGTCAAGTGAAAAAACGAAAAAGAGCAGTCAGACCCATGGCCCTCCACACATGGTGGACCCTCATCTCAGCAACAAGGCCACGAACAGATACGGTCGTGGCACTACTGGTGCAATCTCCAGAAGGCATAGGAGCAGCAGAATGGACTAGGAGAGTACCGGATGTGTGGGTAGGAGAAGATGGAGGAGACAAGGGTTAGGTTATACGAGAAGCGCAAAGCAGAGGATCACAGGGGAGAGGGGTGTATTGGTGTCTGGTTGGCAGTGCGTGGGAATGGACAGGGTGCAGAATGGATAGTGGCATGCAGCTGTGGTGTCTGGAGATAAACGAGCAGTTCGTCAAGTGGGTGATCAGGGACCGAGATACAGTGAAGGGAGTGCGGCCAGACGTGTGCAGGAACGCTGTGACTCTTCTACAGGACATCACGAAGCCAAAGGAAAAGGAGGCAAAGGCTCTGCCATGAGGTACGCTCGCAGCGCAACGTGGGCCAAAGGAGACAGAGGCCCAAAAGGAGGTGCCAAGGGGTACCCCAAACTGTGGCAGCAGCCATACACGAGACGATGAGCAACGTCGGACCATTAACTGCAGCCAGCAACAGACATGGATGCCCAGGTGCAGTATATGAAATGTCCAGCAACGGACACAGAAGCCCAGGTGACGTATATAAAAAGTCCTGTCAACGGTCAAGTCCCAACAGAAGGGAACAACCGTATGTATGTCCAGTCAGTCAAACGTCGTGCACAGGTTCAGATCAGGTACTCCAGATACCAGAAGCAGCCATAGTGCAGCAGGGCATCCCCGAGCACGGGCAGCACACCACAGAACCACCATGTGGCAGTGGGACGTTGTAACATCGCAGACAGACAGAGCCTCTCTGCACAGAGCGCTGCCGCAACGCAGCAGGCCCTGGCACAAAGGCCCCAGAGAAAAAGTGCAGCAGCAGAGACATCACATGAGCAAATGGTGCAGTGCGTGTCCTGTGCAGGGGGTAGGCAGGGGAAAGAAGAGTCAGGATCACACAAAAACAGGTGCAACAATCAATCCACAGCAAAAACAACATCTTCCAGAAAGACATGAGAAAAACCGGAAAAGGTACCTGCCGGTACAAGCCAGTGGCAGGTTGTTTTGTTTTCTTTGGCAGTACAAGTTCAAGAAGACGTGAAAATTTTCGGGGGCACGGGTAATACAAGGGTAAGGGAAGCGCACCACCGAAGAGAAGATGGGTAATCTCCGGGAGGGGACCAGTACGACCCTGGCCAAAGCGTTTTTCACAAAACAAAACAAAACAAAAACATCCATCCATCCATCCATCCATCCATCCTTCCATCCATCCATCCATCCATCCATCCATCCCCCCCCTAGGCCCCCCCCATCCTCCTCTTCCGCTGTTTGGGGCTAACAGCCAAAATTTTGCTTCGGCGCCTTTGGCGCCTAGAGGATTTAAACTTGAAAATTTTCGGCCTGCCCTCGGTAGGGGCCATAGGAGGACCCTAGGAAGAGGGGGGTCCCAGCCAACCCCCCCCCCCCCTTCAGACCCCCTGACCCCCTTCTAATACATCCCTGCTGCACTGTCCCCGTCCCTCTCCCATCATCGACTGTCATGTTGGCCTCACCCTGGTGCTCCTCTAAGCCACCTTTCAAGGCGCCACTGTGAGGGCTGCACCCTGCCTTCATCCGCCCCTCCTCGCTACTCAGTGCAGGGGGATGGTGTCTCTAGCAGGTCTCAGGGTCACAGCCAAAGACCACCGTGGTCTGCCTCCCTGCCTCGCCCACCGAACGCCCCAGCAGGGGGTAGAGCCGTCCGCAGAGCGCCCCAGTGAGGGGCAGAGCAGCCAGCAGAGCACTCTAGTGAGGGGCAAAGCCGTGTATAGAGCGCCCCAACAAGGGGCAGGAGCAGTCCACAGAGCACCCCGGCATGGGGCAGCGACGTTCACAGAGCACCCCAGCGAGGGGCTGGCATAGACACAAACATGGACACAGCCACAGCCACAAACACAGACACAGACACAAACACAAACACGGACTTAGACGGAGACATAGGGGGCGTTTTCGCACAGCGCGGGCACAGCGCGGGCACAGCGCGGGCACAGCACGCGCACAGCGCCAATTATTACCGTGATTATCCAGGTAACAACCCTGAAAACCACCCACCTGCGGAATCATGCACAATCAATTCAAAACTCAAAAATTCAAACATCTGATGCTTGCCATGGGTCCCAGGGACCTAAATTCTGCCGCCTATAGCCCCGTCCACTGCAGCAGCCATTCAATGACGTCCTTTCAATCTTCTGAACTTACCGAACTCCCGGTGGTGGAGAACAGCCAACTTTTCGCACAGCGCGCGCACAGCGCACGGTACGCACCCATAGACACATGTACAGCCACAGATGCAGGCACAGACACAGACACAGACACAAACACAGCCATGCCCAAACTTGGACGGCCTGCTGGGAGGGGCGTTCTCAGGTGTCCAGCCGAATTCATCTTGCTCTGGCGAAGGTAAGACGGAGGACTCCTTCCCCTGGTCTACATTGACCCAGGTTGGACGAAGCAACGGCCCTCCATACGTGGGACCGACGCTGGCGCTCCTCCCCCTCCTCCTCCCCCTTCCCTCCCTCCCACAGTCCTGCATGCCCCCCCCCCCTCTCCCCTTTCCCTCTCTCTCACTGCCCTGCATACCACCGCTGCTTCGCTCTCCCGGATGCCACAGCCCTGGCCCTTTTCTTCCTGGGCTTCCAGCTCTCAGCCTCTCGGTTTCCCTTCTTCCACTGCCCCCAGGTCCACCGGGGCCATGGTGTATTCGACACCTGCACGCTGACCAATGGCAAGGCCTACCGCTTAGACATCCACTTGGATCGCCTGTTGACCAGCGCCGAACTGGCCCGCATCCCACTGCCTTTCCCACGCACGCGGCTCCACGAGCTGGTGCTGCAAACCTGCGCGGCCAGCGGGCGGCGGGACGCCTCCGTGCGGTTCTGGCTCACCCGAGGTCCGGGGGACTTCGGCATCGTCCCGGCGCCGGCGTCTGAGGCGTGCTTCTACGTTCTGGTGATGGAGGGGTTCCCAATGAAACCGGAGTGGGTGGACCAGGGCATTGCAGAGGTTTTGTCTTGGTGTCATCGTGTGGGCGCACTTGAGGGCCCAGCGTTTCTAGGACCTGTGCCAGATGACTTCACGTCTCTCCCCTGCGACGAATGCAACAGGACAACGTCCATTTCCACGTGTTGTGTAAAGGAGACTCGGTTTGGTGAAGGCCCCGTCGTTACCTGCCCTCTAAATGTTATCAAGAGTTCCTGCCACATGCACACAACCTTTTGAGTAGACTGGACGCTCCCAGCCTCAGTCATTTTAGCTGGATATCCTGTGATTCATGCCAAGGATTAAGGTAGATTTCAGGACCCCAAGCATTGCCCTGTCCCATGAGCCCTTGCTGATCCAAGCGCACCCTGTGTCACCTACAGTCCGTGCAAATACAACAAAAGGGCTTTCACCATCGTATCATGAACAGCTGATTCGGGTTTTGGATGGGGTTGACATGTGTCACCGTACCCACAATGTGCAACCGTGTCAGGGCAACCAACGGCGGATGGAGGGTAACCAACAGTGGTTGGAGGTTCATATTGTTTAATCGAAAGAAGACGAAACCTTGTCCACTGAAAATGCCCTGCCCCCGCTCCCAAACTGGGGCCCTTTAGGCCACCTTGCGGAGGGTGAATCCCTTGTTCAACCACCTGTCTTGCAGGGGGGCTCTCGAGGGCATTGCTCACCAGTCCTGCGTCCCTGAAATCCTCTGGGAACCAGCAGCATGTTTGCCCACCACCAGGAACTGTAACCAAACCAGGCCTTTGCTTAGTGGCTGGTTGATACTATACCAGGGGAGGGGGGTGGGTGGGTCAGAGGCCAAAAAAAAGTTTGCGTACCTAAAATCGACCTCCAAGTTCGGGCCCCTTTGATAAATTTCATTTTTTTCCTGAGGAAAAAATTTCTGATGTGGGTGGGTGGGTGGGTCAGCCAAAATCCTGGGGGGCCAATTTGACCCCCCCCCCCCCAGTATCACTAAGCAAAGGCCTGGACCAAACGCTCTTGCCAGACACGCTGCGGACCCCCAAGCTGACTCATTTGCAACAGCAAAGACAAACACATTACTTGGCGTTGTTGGTTGTGATCAGGGTGTGCCGATGTGCCATCAACGCTGTTGTGTTCTGGTCGGAAAGGGCATGGGATTTCATGGGTCACCATCATCACCACCCCTCTTGCGATCAAAACCACCAGGACACCACTCTCCCTGCGCGGTATCCCTGTGCATACCTAATACCTGCAGGCTCAAAACGGCCGCCATGAGCCACCGATTGATGCCGATTGAAAAGACCGCTGTGCTCTCTCCTGGTGGCTCGATGGGGGACTAACCACCGGACGGCCCGAGACTTTTTTCCCCCCCGAATTCCACGCCTGGAAATACTGGACGGACGCCGCACGCCACACCGGTCTGCGCTCCGACTAGGCCCTCAGCCCGAGCCCGGGACGGACCGCTGGGCCTATGGCAGAGCAGCACACTCCACTCCCCGGGCAGCCTTCCCCTCTCCGTGGGCCCAGGCACTCCCGGCCGGGCAGTGCACTCCACTCCACTGCACTCCGGGCAAAGCCTGGAAAGGCAGCGCACCACCTACTGTGTACCACTGCCACAGACCAGAGTGTGAGCCGCACCAATTTCAGGGGCTCAAAAGGAAGGGGATGCGGACGCCCCTGGAATTGTGTTGGTGGATAAACCCGCCCCCCAGAAATTCGCCCGGGCTAGTGTGGCCAGCAGCAGCAAACACGCCCCAAGTGCAGTGTGACCCAACGTGGAACACGGCGTGTACGCCACGACCCGACCTCAGTCCATATTGCAACGTGAGCCGGCGTTATTGCCCTGAACCAAGAAGCCCACACCTCTACGTGCACAGACTTTTTGGGCTTTGGACCCCCCAACCCCCTCCTTCCCTCTCCCAACTCATGCTTGCTCTGAGTGTCTGTTGCATCAGTTCTCTTGGACCTCTGCTTTGCCCTTTTTCTCCAATCGCCCGAAGCTTTTATGAATATCCCCCGTTGTCAGAGGAACAAGAGGTGTTGCTGTTTCCCTCTAATTTGGAATTTTGGTATTGCTCTCGCAAGGGGGGGCGGGGGGTACTTGATTACCGGTTGTGAGATGCTTGGCCTCGTTTCTGCAGGTGACAGTCTCCACTGTCCCCTTCAAACCCGCACTTCTGGCTACGATCAAGTCCAATAACTACCTTCTGAATGTGCTCACTGCGATGGATGCCAGGGACCGCGGCGGCGTATTCGGCATCCAACTGGACGGCGACCGGGTTCTGGAGGGCTGCGTCTGCAACGTTGCCCTCGTGGATCGACACAGGCGGTTCCGCACGCCGCAGTTCACCGACATTTTGAAGGGCACGACCGTGCGGCGCGCGATGGAGATTGCGGGCGGACTTGTGCAGCAAGGTTCGGCGGGCCCAGGGCACTGCTGCACTCGCTGTGGGGCTGGTGAACAACACAACGACCGCTCAGTGTCATGAGCAGACATGCCACAAGTGTCCGGCAGGGGGACTGAGTTTCGTTAGGCATCAGCCCCGTGCCAAGTGTCACTCAGTAATATCTGCTCCTGCCTCCTGTTGCACCCGGAGCTCAGTAGGAAACAGCTGCGTCCTGTGTCAGACCCAGTAGGACCCAGCTCCATCTGATCACGCCTGACCTGGGGGACGCTAGTGGCACGCCTGCTCATGACCGTTCGACCACAACACAACCGTTAAAGTCTGAAGCAACCACTGATCCGCAGAACAACCCACACACCCCTGATTTGGGCCCGACCCCCCCCCCCCTCTAATTCTCCTTCCTTCCCCCCGTAGTTACGAAACGTGGCCCGGTTGGGCCCATAGCAATGGTGGCACGGAAGGCGCCGGGCCGTTTCCTTCCACATTCCGCTTCTGCCCGTTCTTTGAGGCATTTTGGTGTCGCGACGTGACGGCACAGAAACAGGGGTACGATGGGTCCTGCTGCTGCTGTCGTGGAAGGCGCCCCTTGTGCGTGTTGGGCCACAAACCACACGTTGGACCACCGAACGGCTGTTCAAACCGCAGAGTTCTTCACTGGGACACCGGGTCGTCGACCAACAACACCAACAGCACACTGCTGACCAGACAGCCTCCTGGACTGCTCCCGGCAACAATTTGGGGGCCCGGGGGACAAGTTGGCGGGCGCCCGGGACCAATTGGCGGGCCCGGGGGACCAGTTGGCGGGCGCACGGGACCAGTCGGCGGGCGCACGGGACCAGCAACCGTCCACCACGCGGGCGATGTCGCCGCCCTTGCAGATGACCTCGGCGTCGGTGGAGGGGGGGCGGTTGGTGTAGCCCTAGTCGCCGTGTGGGTGCGGGGGACCAGTTGGCGGGCGCGCGAGACAAGTTGGCGGGCGCGCAGGACCAGTTGGCAGGCATGCGGGACCAGTCGGCGGGCGCGCGAGACCAGTCGGCGGGCGCGCAGGACCAGTTGGCGGGTGGGCGGGACCAGCAACCGTCCACTACGCGGGCGATGTCGCCGCCCTTGCAGACGACCTCGGCGTCGGTGGAGGGGGGGCGGTTGGTGTTGCCCTGGTGTAGTCCTGCGCGCCCGCCAACTGGCCCCCCGGGCCCGCCGACTGGTCCCGCGCGCCCGCCAACTGCCCGCCGACTGGTCCCCTGGGCCCGCCAACTGCCCGCCGACTGGTCCCGTGCGCCTGACGACTGGTCCCGCGCGCGCGTCGAATGCTCCCCCGGGCCCGCCAACTGATCTCGCGCGCCCGGCGACTGGTCCCACGCAGGGCGGTCCTTAACGGAAGAAAAAAAAGTGTTCCGGTACCGGGTTTCCCAAAAAAGCCCGCGGGCACTCCATGTGCTCAACCATGGTTGGTGGCGGTTGGCAGTTGGCAGTTGGCAACTGGCGGGGTTGGTGACGGTTGGTGGTGGTTGGCGGCGGTTGGTGGTTGGTGATTGGTGGTTGGTGCTGGTTGGCAGTGGATGGCAGTTGGCGGTTGGTCGCCGCTGACGGTTGGCGGCGGTTGGAGGTTGGCAGTTGGTGGCGGTTGGTGGTTGGCAGTTGGTGGTGGTTGGTG
The DNA here is from genome assembly GCA_964036045.1 of Eutreptiella sp. 'Long Island Sound 2002'. Classification (NCBI taxonomy): domain Eukaryota; phylum Euglenozoa; class Euglenophyceae; order Eutreptiales; family Eutreptiaceae; genus Eutreptiella; species Eutreptiella sp. 'Long Island Sound 2002'. Next base: position 3,471,432 of record OZ038393.1, on the reverse strand, counting down.
GTCCCTTGGGGCATCCTTAAGGGTGTTCCTTAGCAAAAACAAAAAACTTTGGTTCCTTATGGACCGCCCTGGTCCCGTGCGCCCGCCGACTGGTCCGCCAGGCCCGCCAACTGGTTCCCCTGCGCCCGCCAACTGGTCCCCTGCGCCCGCCAACTAGTTCCGTGGGCCCGCGGACAGGTCCCCCGGGCCCGCTGACTGGTCCCCCGGGACTGTCGAGTGGTCCCCCGGGACTGTCGAGTGGTCCCCCAGGCCCGCCAACTGGACCCCCGGGCCTGCCGACTGGTCCCCCGGGCCCGCTGAGTGGTCCCCCGGGACTTTCGAGTGGTCCCCCGGGCCCTCCCACTGATCCCCTAGGCCCGCCGACTGGTTTCACGGGCCCGCCGGGCCCGCCGACGGGTCCCGCGCGCCATTTGGAAAATAGGCCTTAGAGTAGGCTGCCTTCAAGCATTGTCCGTGGTGTTGTTGTATCACTTAACAATCCATGAAGCATAAATACCATAATCAGGGCATGGTATGGGCTCCTTGTCTTTTATTTTCAAGCAGTCCACACTATCCTTGGCCCATTTCACGTATTCCTCCCTTACACCCTTATTGAAATTGCTGTTAATCTCCACATTGTCGCAAGTAGCAGCCCAAGGGGTGGCATTTGGTGGAGAAATGTACATGCTGCTGTTTCGTGTCCTGTGGGCCTTTGCCAGACACATTTTGCACCATAAAATTGACGGTTCCAAAAATGGCGGCCTCACCGGGTAGAGGTGTATGGACAGGGGCGGTGCATCGACAAAGGGGGGGGGGGGGGGGTACCTGTCACCAAATGATCACCCAGACCCATCCCAGAAGGGTTTCGGAAAAAGTCAAAATTTGAAAATTTTTCAGGTGCCACTAAACAGCCTAACCAGCATGAAAATGCCAAAGCCCTCACCGGCAAGGGCCATATGGGGGGAGGGGGGGCGAACGGGGGTACCTGGAGTTCGGATCCAGGTCCCTACCCCCGGGGGTACCTTGGCCAATAGTCAGCGATGGTCGCTACCTTCCAGAATCACTCTGGGAAACTCAAACACCACATTTTCTGGAATGTCATGAATACGGCGCCGGAGACGCTGCTGCAGATGGTCAACCATTGTCCAGCTGATTTGCAGATTGCCAGAAATGACCCATTGGCGCCTCTAGGAGCCCCATGGCCATGTTCCTTGTATCGCATGCACACATGCAGCGACTCGCCCCTCTTCAGTTCACGTAAGTGGGACAAGGGGGTGCGGTGGGGTGGGGAGGCAAATCATAGGTGGAACGCCACCAGTGTTCTTGCATACCCTCCCTTACCACTGTGCTCTCGGGTTTGACAAAGGGGTGGGACAGGGTAGTGTACGTGGTATGCCATTCTCCAGGAGACATGCGGCATCTCCGAAGACGGACAGCTACAGCACCACTTTTTCGGCCAACATACATTCCACAAAGTGCCATGTGCCCCACTGAGAGGGGCAGGAGGCTGACTCATCCGTACGGCACGATTATCAAGGAAAGCCGTGGCTTTTTGTCTTCCAAAATGCGCTTTTTGTGCAGAGGTTGCGGGGCTGTCCTGAATGCACAAACTACTGCACTCCCATACACCTGGACACCACCAAAGCACTGGCCAATCAGCAACTGCTGCCAGTTGACCACCAACTGGCGTCGGTTAACCGGAATCCTGCCACCTAAAACCAAAAGCTATCCTTAGTGGGAAAAAACAGGCCCTTCCACTGACTGCTCCTCCACCCCATCTTCTGTTGGATGCCCCGCCGAAAAGGGGGTGGGTGGGTCGCCTGTGGGAGCCACGGTGTCGGCACGATGCTGTTGGCATGAAGATGCCAACCGGTTCCTGCGGCAGGACAGGGGGTCTGTGGCATGCCATGGGTATCTGCTATGTGGGGGTGCCTGCAGACCTTCTGAAAAGGGCGTCACCAGACATCGCATTCTAGTGCATTCCAGTGCATTCCAGTGCATTCCAGTGCATTACATGGTCTCCGCAACGAAATATTGGCTGGACTGCGGATTTGTGGCTGCATAGTAATGCAAAATCTGCAAATTCAGAGAATTATCAGGCATCCGCACTGACCGCCGGTGAACAGGAGAAAGACTCACTGCCACAGCGGCTAGTGGGGATGCTTGAAATATGCCCACAACTGCATTATGCAAAATTTTGCATTTGCATAATTGCCCCACCCCCGTCTGATGCAAAGGCTTGCAGCAGGAGCTGCCATGCCGAAGCAGCATCAAGAAGAAGATCTCACATCTGAGACTCTCAAAGCTGGAAATCACAGAGCAGAGATCGGGGGGGGGGGGCTTACTCAAGGAGTTCACTGAGTACTCAAGACAGTTCTTGGAAAATTGGGCAACTCCAACGTATGATACAGTGGACCACTGCAACACAAGGCAGAAGGCGATGACTCACTGGCAACAGGAGGACAGTATTATCAGTTACACAACAGTGGACTTCACAGGAACTTCGGTTGCAACCTCTGACCAACATGGACTAAACAAGCCAAAGGTGTGTTGGTTGATTGCTACCACAAATGAGTTTCAAAGGAGGAAAACCTGCTCCCCCCCTTCAATGAGTCCATCCTGTCCATTGGACTCCAGCGCAGCAACTAAAGATCATCGCCTCACTGCGCTTGGCCAGGGGGGAGGCTGCGCACCGCGCGTGCACCGCGCCCACTGTTGGACGAAATCCACTGCAAATGGTCCCCCATCAGAAGCCCCTCAAAATAGTGTCCCTTTGAGGTCCTCCCAATATGGTTTCTTGTCCAGGGTGATTTTTGGAGTGCCCTAAGAAACCCCAAATGGTGGCCTGGGTGCACCGCCGCTGCACCCAGGGCACCGTGTGCACACCGCACCTGCGACTCCCCCCAGCAGCAGCACAGCCAAAACCTTCACATTGTGTTCGCCAAAGGCGAGGGGGGTGGTGTGTCATCTTGCAAAAGTGCAGAGTGCAGTAGCGTTAGGAAAAAGGACGCCAGATCTGTAGAATTGACACGTTTTCGTCAAAGAAGCGTGCTACTACCATTGGTGATGGCCACTGGGAAAAAAACACATCACTGTCATATTTGGTTTGGGTTTTGCTGTCATCCTCTTGTTGATCGTATCTTGTGCATCAGCAGGATGCATACAAGCGGACAACAGGATGCAAGTAGGCTGCCAGCATAATGCAAGCAGGAAAGCAAGTAGGAATTCACAGGCAACAGGCAGGCGCGAGCGGCGGGTGGAGGTGCGGCATGTGGAGCCCCCCTACCCCTGGGGCACCGTGTGCGACGACGACTGGGGCGACGAGGACTTGGAGGTGGCGTGCAAGGCCGTGGGCCTGCCCCCAGTGCATACTCTAAGGCCCGTGGTACGGGGTCCCCGGGACTGGGGGGTTCTGGTTGTCGGGGCTGCACTGCACGGGGGCGGAGGACGACCTGCACAACCGCATCCGCACCTTAAAGTACTGGGGGCTGAGCGCCAAAAGGCAGATTGCACGTCCAGCACCCGAAGAATAATCGTTGAACCACACGATACTCGTTGCACAACAAACTGATCGTTGAACAACAGAATGCCCGTTCTCAAACTCGAGATGAAACGTGCAGCACAAACCAACCCACCCTCTGAACAGCACAGTGTCCGTTGCCCTCGAAGCCGTCCGTTGGAACCCGAAATGGCTGTTCGACGCCCGCGGTCCCGTGATCTTCCTGTCCCCCTGGTACTGCTACTCTGTCCCGTCTCTTGGTCACGCCCACCCGTCCAACATGTGCCCGTAGGCCTGGTGACCGCAGTGGAGACCGGCGACGTTGTGCTGGACGACCTCTACGGCGCCGATGAATTGATGATTTTGGCGGGCGACACACATATTTTTCCCATCGTCTCGTTGGATGGGCGGACCATTGGGCAGGGGACCAGCAAGGGACAGCCTGGGCCTGTGTGGCGCGCCATTCAGGCCGCCGTGCAGCGAGAGCTGCAGGCGGGCACCGGGGACAACTTTGTGGACGTGCCCTACGGTGAGTAGCAAGTCGCGCTGGGCTTGTGCACGCGGCCGCGCTTGTTCTAGGGCCCGTGAAGTTGTTGGGGGTTGGGGGGAGAAGGGTCCGTTCCCCAAATGGGGGGTTTGCGCTGACCACCAACCGCCTGTTCCGTCAGGTGCAAAGCGGTCCTACTCTCGGCTACGTGCTCATCAATCAAAATCCACCAACACTCAGCACCGCACATACCCCACAGCACTCAGCAACACTCAGTAATCGCAGCAACATTCGCCTGCACTCAGCAACACCCAACAACATCCAACAACAGTCAACAACAGTCAACAACAGTCAACAACAGTCAACAACACTGAACTCTCAACGCCATTCGACGACTCAACAACACTGGATCCATGGTGTGCTGGAAAATGGCGGGGCCATTTTGAGGCCCAGGAGCACCACTATCCAATGAAATACCCCGCCCCCCGGAAAAAAAATTCACAGCGGACATGAAACGGTACGGTCTTCTTTCCGAAGGGCAATTCGATGGAACCCCCTGGAAAGGCCAATGACCGTAAACAAAACACATGCCTGGTTTGGTTTTCAAGCGTGGCCTCCAGGATGGGGAGGTTGTGCGCATAAGCTGCCGTCACCTCATTGAGGGCCCGGTAGTCACAAACCATCCTCCATTTCCCTGCATCTTTTTTAGGGACAGGAACTGCGTTTGATGCCCATTGTGAGTCCGTTGGTTCCGTGTATGTTGTAATTCGTGTAATTTTTTTTTGCGGTAAGTCGTGTAAGCCCGTCACTCGCGTGACCGCAAAAAGAAATTACACAACTAGACGATTTTTTTGTACACGACTTACATTTTTCACTTCGGTTCAATCCACCCCTGTTTGTAGGGCCTCTTGGACTTCTTTGGCGGCTGCCGCACGCTCACCACGAGCCTCATGGGTCGTTGAGCTCTTGGGCCCGAGGAAACCGCTGGGTCAGAGCAAAGGGTCCCCAGCAACAACACTGGGAGGACAGCTTGAAAACATGCAGCCCGGGTGATCAAGTCTTGAACTTTGTGCAAAACCTTTGGTTTTGTTGTCCTAGGCCTCTTAGTTCTGTCTCTTTTGCTTTTGTCTGGGCTTGGGAGAAGGTGTGCAGTTGCCACCATGAGCTCAGCCTTGTGGCTGGCTGGTCCTCCCCTTTGCTTGGTTGTACCCCTGTTTCCCTGAGCCGGTCCCAAAGGGAAGAAAAACACTGCCTCCCGTGCGTCGTTCCCTCAGACCGCCGACAGCTTCCGACCAACCGCTGTTGATTACCCCCCAACCACTCTCGGTTATCCTCCACCCGCCGTCGGTCACCCCCCCCCCCCCCCCAACGCCCGATACAGCTTCTCCCTCGCCTGATTCAACCTGCGCAGTGCGTGGCGGTCAGGCCTTAGCCACTCTGTCAGCTCCCCGGCGCTGGTGACGCCCCCCGAGGCGGTGGCAACTTGTTGGTGCAATGTCGTGTGCATCCCAAGGGGCGCGTTACAGAGTGTAGGGCGGGGGGGGGGGGGCGCTGACACGCAAACGGCACGCCATGCCACATTCAGCACAGTCCCAACACGCCAACTGCTGGGCTCCGCGAACGCGGAAACGACACCAGCAAGAGCACCGGCCGCAGCGGCCGACAGAACGCAGCGACCCGACGCAACATGCGAAGGGAAGAACGGGTGACCTTCCAGGGCCCCGTAAAGGAGCAACAACCAGACGGAATGTCACACAGGGGGGCGCAAGCACCGGGAATGGGATGCAAGCTGGCGTTATGGAGGGCCACCGCGTATGCCGAGTACGCGATGGCCAACTACGCTACCCACAAGGCCAGTGTCGGCCATGACGGGAGGCAGCGAGTGGCATCGGGCCGGTGCACTTGGCCGCACTCCGTTGGGGTGGGTGAAGTAGAAGGCGGGCTGTTAGGGGAGGGGGACAGAGAGAGACAGAGAGAGAGAGAGAGAGAGAGAGAGAGACAGAGAGAGAGAGAGAGAGAGAGAGAGAGAGAGAGAGAGAGAGAGAGAGAGAGAGGAAAGAGTGGTGGCAGTGACACGGTCGACTCGAGCCGAAAGAATAGGGCGGGGCCCTTGTTGAGATCAGGGTTGGGCGGTTAGTGATCACGGTAACCCCCCCTTTGGTGAACCGGACAAGCACTCTCCCTCTCCTTTGAATATTCACGATGTCCAGTAGTCCTCCCTGGGCTGTCTGCTGAGCGGCCGGTATGGTTTGAGTACCAGATTTGTCTTCTGCTCGTCAGTGGCCTGGGTGCTGAGGGGTGCTCGGGGGGCGTAGGGCTGGTGAAGGGAGCTTGTGGCAGAGATGACGATGATGCCGAGGATGATGCTGACGATGAGGCTATCAGCAGCGACGACACTCACAACAAGCACAACGACGACGACGACCATGATGGTGATGGTGATGGTGACAGTCGGTGTGGTTGTTATGGTTGTTGTTGTTGTTACTGTGGTGGTGGTGGTGGTGGTGGGGATGATGAAGATGAAGATGATGACGACAACCACGTATCCCTCACCAGTAGAAGATGGGGGTACGGCTCCCAAAAGCACGACGTAAAGTTAAGGACGACGGTGACAGCCACACAGCGTGGCACGCAGAAGAAGAAGGAATCCCGGGCAGGGCCCGACAAGAAGGGCGGACCAGGAAACGTGACACTCGGTTGTTGTGGGGTCAACTGGACCGGCAGGGCGGGGCGGGCCGGCATAAGTGGCCAAAATTCTTTGATGCCAAATCGGCCGAAATTATTGTTTGAGGGAAAAACTGGGCAAATAACCTCGAAGAGAGGTTGTTAGATCAAGCGCAGGCGCGGGCGTCGTACACCCCCCTTTTTTGGGGTCGTTCGCTTAGCATACCCCAATGTATGGTTTCTGACGTCTAACCCCTTGTAAAATCATCATTTTAGGACCAAAAATGATCCCCCAATGGTTTGTTGGATTTTGACTCCTGTACCCCCCCGCACCTGGGTACCCCTTTTTTGGTGGGGGGGTGGGGGGGGGGGGCTGGGGGGGGCCAAAGCTTCTTCGCGTATTGTGGCCGCTGTGTGTGTATTTGGACATGGGTCCTCGAGAAAATGTTTCTTGTATATGGACCCCTAATGCATGGCGGGGTCCCGGGTCCCAACTCCAGGTACCCCCAGTCGCCCCCCCCCCCCCCCCTCATATGGCAACGCCAGGGAACTGGAGGCTCAGGCCAAAGAGGAGCGAGATACAATAAAGGGACGAGGGACACACTGGGGAACAGAGAGCCATGGCAGGCGAGACTATAGAATACACAGGAGAGAGAGAGCGAGCGAGAGAGAGAGAGAGAGAGAGAGAGAGAGCAGATTGAGACAGCTTTCGCTGCAAAGTGTCTGCCTGTAGCGTGTGGCCCTCAGGCGTACCCTGATGGTTGTTCATACCTCCACTGGGAATTCGGGGCACACGAGACAGAGTGCAGACAGACCAGCATGTAAAACCATTATGGACTTTGGCTTTGCCATGATTCCATCCCCCGACAAGGGGCCAAAACTGAGGACTGGTGGGTGCACAAAAAAAACCTAACCAACATGACAAGCGTGTCCAAACCAACAAGCTGCAAGCGTCAGGGTCAGGTTTAGTTAGCAGTGGCGTTAGGGTGCCTATGTCATGGCATGAGGGAGGGCAAGGAATATTAGGAACGCATGCGATGAACCAAAGCATGGCCCTGGGGGCATGAACCCCCTACCCCGCCGCGCGATCCCCCAACCCAACCCGATTGCTCCTCCTAGACGCCCCCCCTCCCGGCTTCCCAAGCCCAAATGCTGGCTGAGAAGCCCCCCCCCCAAAAAAAAGGTGCAAAAGGTGCGATGGAAAAAGTTGCCGGTCCATGAACGGGTTCAACAACGCTCGGGCACAAACAAGTGCCCAGTCTGTGGGCAAATAGAAGGCATACAAGACGCCATAGTAGACTGCTCTATGTTCAAGGCAGTCTGGGCGGTTATCTAGCACTTTTATGGTCCTGTCACGTGGGAGGAAAAAGAAATGACGATCAAGGAAGCAGTGGAGTTGGTTAATCAAGAATGGTCACTAAAAAATGTCAAGGCTTAGCGATGTGGTCAGGCATACAAGCACACTGGAGGTATCAATGTGAAGTGAAAGCAAGCACCACACCAATTTCTACATTTTTCTTGACGATTTGGTTGTGAGTCTTGCGTGAGTGGCTCCCGTTTTTTCGGGGGACTGTAAGAGCCAATGGCACAAATTCCTTCATTCCGTCGATTGGCTCAGGGAAACAGGGGTACAACCAAGCAAAGGGGAGGACCAGCCAGCCACAAGGCTGAGCTCATGGTGGCAATCGCACACCTTCTCCCAAGCCCAGACAAAAGCAAAAGAGACAGAACCAGAGGCCAAGAGGCCTAGGACAACAAAACCAAAGGTTTTGCACAAAGTTCAAGACTTGATCACGGAGCCGGTGAACGATGGGTGGCGAATTGTGTACACGGATGGCTCTGTAAAAAAAAAACCCCAAAAAGCAACAAAAGACCGAGCGGGCAAATTTGGGGTGTTTGCGCCACATGACGACCAAGGACCCGAGGTCATGTTCTCAGGGTATGTCCCAGCCAAGTACAGGCAAAACAGGGGGGGGGGGTGGAAAAAAACTTTGCGGCTAGAAAATTTTTTTGTACCCCCCCCCCCTTTCAGGGGTTTGGTCGTGAGAAAAAATTGTCGCACGAAGACCGTAGCATTTCGAAATTTTTCCCTCTTGGACAACAAATTGTACAATTTTGGTAGTGATTGCACCAAATGAGTTATTGTACTTGGAACATCTCTTTGCACATTGCGTGTGATGATTTGTTCTTCCCCAAAAACCTGCCAATGCTCGTGCCCTTGTCCCATTGTGCTCCTTGCTTTGGTCTCACCAGATGTATGCATTGTGCATAGGTCATGAAGTGTATAGACCCACAGTTAGCATCCCAAGCCCCCAAGACTCCCATCTTCCTTTCCACTTTACATCTCGGCAAATGTCAACTCACTTGCTTTCTTCCTCACTGGATGGATTCTGCATGGGCAAACCGCACTACGAATGGTTGGAATTGTATTTGTGGGTAGCGGCCATCAATTTTGGCGGGTCCACACACACAACACTTTGCCACCCATTGCCAGGGCAAGAAGCACAAGGCTAGAATAGCTCATTGAAGGCAATGCGCCCATTCCCAATGACGCAATTCTTCTCCGCTGCTGCTGCAACTGCACCGCCTGCCGATGCCCGCCCGCCGGTGCTTCTGACGCGAGCGGTGCATTTTTTTTTATATTTTGCAAATCATCTTTTTCCTCTCTCCTCATACATATTGTACCATGTTCCTCAGAAGGCAAACACAACCCAAAACGAACATCGTGTTTGGTTTATGTGCACATATTTTGGTTGCGATGTGCGTGCAAAAGTCATGGAGTGCCGGGACACACACATCCACATAAACACACACACACACACATACACATACACACACACACATAGACACACAACCATGGTACAACCAAGTGCTTATCCATTGTGTGACATGTTGTTGCATGATCCAGGGGGTATGGGGAAAGAAGTAGTATTGGGGCTCTGCTACTTCTGACTGAGGGAGCTCCGCCGCTCCTACTTAACCACAGTTGAAGGGTGAGACTTCCCTCCCACGCTTTGCACGTTGAGCCGGGGCTGTAGTCTTCACATTGATGGGCATGCACTGTTTGTCACTTGTCATGTTTGCTTTCTATGCAATAAACTAACCATTCGGCCAGAAACATCCACATTTCAGGGGAATTCTGGATATCCGTCTAATGAAAACCCCCCCCCCCCTCCCGGGGGTTGCCTATTAAAAGAGCGCTGTGTGCCGTAACAATGAGCCCCCCCCCCCCAAGGCAAAGCAACAATGGATCAGAATTGTGGGCAGCACTGCAAGCATTGCTGGAATTTTGGGACCCCAAAGTGGCCATCCCGACGGGTGTGTATTCCACAAACCAACGAGTACAGCACACCAGGACTACAGGGCCATACGAACTACAACGGCGTACCATGGTGGGCCAAAGGTCCCAGTTGGCTGTTTAGTTTTTTGTGGGGCAAGTGCATTCGCCCAGTGCCTACTTGATGGAGCATTTGCTTTTGTGTTCAGTAAGTGCCACGTTGTAGGCCTTCACATTGTGTTTTGGGTATTACGTGACTTTCTCATAGCTATGGCGCACGGCTGCTCTACAAAAGTCACTTTGTAACCTGGAGCATCATGTGCCCATCCTTCTTGCGGCGCACTTAGGTCCTCCATCCCAGCCATGTTCTCTCAGCATTCCTGCAGAGCATCAAGGGTTGGGATCTAAGGGGTGTACTCGGTGGCTAAGCATTCAGATCACCCCACCTCCGCTCCAAGGAGGTCAATCTAGAATCTGGGGGAATTACTTGCATGCGCACACCGTGCACGCACCGCGTAACGTGTTGGAACAAACTATGGGGAAAAGGTCACTCCTTGGTTCCTTGGTTACTCGATGCTCACTTACTGCCCAAACGTTTAGCATGGATGTCAGTGACACTCAACGGCGGTGAGCCAAACGCCGCAAAGGAAACTCCTTAGGGCGGAGTGGTGGCCCTGCCCATGGGACTGTGTGATGCCACATCTCACAGCCAGAAAGAAAACCGTGCTTCAGAGATGGTCTTATGCCACATCTCACTACCAGCAAATGACTCTTCTTTTGAGACGTTGTCAGTGACATTGACCGAGTAACTAGTTGGACGCGGCCACATCCAGCGCCAGTAACTCAAAGTCGAATGGGCGCGCACCACGGGGGCGGTGGCCATGGCCGAGAAGGACAACAGGGCAAACGTTGGCGATTTGTGAAGGTGGCATGCACAACAGGAAGTTCGAGTGCGACTAGTAGAGGAATCCGCGTCTCGCCTGGTGAATGGATTCGTTGCATCAACAAGAGGCCCGATCATGATCAACGAACACGAAACTTTTTAAGTGCTGTCTCGGCTCTCATGGGACCTGATCACCCAACTCCATTATAGGTGGATCAAGAAACAGCGCACGCAGCGCCACCCCTATGGGTGGGAATTGCGGGTGATGGTGTGGCTTGCGGGTGGATCCAAAGACATTGTCATGGGGGTGAGCACAACAGGGGGGGGGGGGGGGGCACTACCTTTGGGTTTTGTGGGAACCCAGAGTAATAAGCCAAATCAAAGGCATGGTCTATGGAGCACAGGCGGGGGAGGGATCAGAAGCGTGCTTCCACTTTTGCCTCTTGCGTTCTTAGCCCAGAGAGGCAGGTGGGACGCCGGGGAATTCAACGAGCCCTATCCTCCCCACAACAGGACCCGAGGCGACCTCAAGTGGTCGGTATATACCGGAGCCTGCGTCTGAACCCCTACCGCCTTTCACGTGAACCACCACCCGTGTTGGACCAAAATTGCCACGGTGATCTTATGCACACTGTCACATCCTTAGTCTTCCACAACTTGAGGGAGTAGGATCCAGTTGATGAGCGAGGTAAATGTTTTGTTGTAGAAGATCGAATCTGGGCCACACCTGCCTATCAACCAAGCCTTCGTTTATACCGGGCTTGTTATTGGGCCCCGGTTATTCCGCTCTTGGGCCCTCGTTGGGCTTGAGCTGTCAATGTTGTCTGCAGTACACCGTTGCATGCCCAGTCTCCCATGGAGTGTTGTCGGTGGTTCGAATCCTAAGGGGGGTGGGGAAGCACCGAACGCCTCCAAAACCCCCTTGCTTTTGTGGACGAGAGATGTTGAGTTGGCAAGGTAGAGTAGTGGCTCTGGTGAAGAGAGTGTGTGATACCACACCCCACATTGGACCTTTTCGCGGACGGGGTGGTGCAATGGGTATGGCTACATTGGGGACACAAGGAAACAAGAAGCAATGTCCTCCAATATAAAGCTCAGCCCCGACCGGGTAACCACGGAGCTGTAGCATTGTTTAGATTTTTGTGCAATATGGCCGAGATTGAGCCCCCGGATGCAAGGTTTATGGCTAACTGGCACTTGTGGGAGGGGGAAGAGCTGACCTAGGTGGCCCAAGAAACATTGGATAGCGGCCTCGCGCGGTGACCCCAAGGCAACATTCGGGACTAGTTTGGTTTGTGCCGCAGTGCCCTATGACCTGCCATGTGTACTCTCGATGGACACGTGGTGGAACTTAGGTCACGAGTTAAAAAAAAAAAAGCAGTGCTGCAAGGCAAAGCAGTGAACTGAGAATGCTATGACCATATCCTTGTGACTCGGGTGTATGTGTGAGCTCAGTATCCGTTGCTCATGGCCCCCAAAAGGGGGCTTTTGGCCAACAGTTAGTTGGGGGGCGAGGGCACCTCATCCAGAATTTAGGTCATAGGTAGCAGCGGATTGGACCTTAACTGCATTTCATGCTCCGCTTGTCTACTATGGTGAAAGGCGCCGATGGCATATCACTGAGGATCTTTCCTCTTTGCCTTTTGCTTTGCACACCCTCTTGTGCCTAGCCGTACATGGTCGTGCAAACGCATCTTTTACCCACAGCGTGGGTTCCGCATCCTAACAGAGGGGTTGCCCCCGACCCCCCCCCCCCGCCCCCCATGTGTTTGAGACAGTCCAAGTGCCGTTGCTGGGCTTGTGCCATAGAGGATCTGGCACTTCCGTTTTTGCTGTGTGCCTGCCGGGCTTATGCCCAGGAAGCAGATATGATTAGGTTCGGCTGCTAGTTGGGCACACTGAGGCTATTGATGAGAGGGAGGAAAGGGTAAGGCTGCTAGGGTAAGTCCAAGGGCTGGCTGCTCAGGCGTCAATGAATGAGCAGCAGGCATTGGAGGTAAACGATGGTCGGGGACCGCTACCGCATTAGAACGGCCGGAGGAGGGGGGTCCCCCCCCCCCCTTGGACCCCCCTCTCCCTCCCACCTCCTCCCCTTCCAATTTTTGAGGCTGACAGCCCGAAGAGAGGTTGTTAGATTAAGCGCAGGCGCGTATACCCCCCCTTTTGGGGCGTCGTTTGCGTAGCATACCCCAAGGCGTGATGTTGGATGTTCAACCCCTTGTAAAATCATTGTTTTGCCCAATAAAACGATGCTCCAATGGCTGTTTTGATTTTGAGGCCTCTATCCCCTGGATATCACATTTTTGGGAGGGGAGATGGGTGGGTGGGCTTGGGGGGGGGGGTCAAAAGTTTGTGCTCACAAGGATTTGAACGGGGGTGAGGTAGAACAGAGCTCAAGTCAGCCGGCCGCCGACCTAACTGTTGGGCCATCGATTGCTTTACCACTCGACCGTAGGCTTTTGGTACATTTTGGGCTCCCCATTGCTTGTAGCCGAGTCTGCCAGTGCAAAATCCCAAACCGTGTGTTTCTGTCTGCCTGCCTACCTGCCTGCTTGCCCGACTGGCTGCCTGACTAATTGCTTGCCTGACTAACTGACTGATTGGCTGACTGTCAGCCTCTCTCCAAGGTGCACTTCGGAAGGCAATAGAATTTTGCTTCGGTGCCTTTGGCGCCCATAGGATTTAAGCTTCCAAATCTTTGGCCCGCTTTCGGTGGGGACCATAGGAGGAGGCCCCCCCCCCCCCCCTTCACACCCCCCCCTCTCCTCCTTCTAGTACATCCCTAGGGCTACGGGAGCTGCTTGTGGAGCGTGCCTGGTCTCACCAGGCATGGCCCTTCCAGTTGTGCAGTTGAGCGCAAACGCAAGAACAGGAGTACGTCTACAGCGCCTGCAGTGCACACGGACTCACTAGGGGCGCACTGTGCGCTGTGCCTGCGCTGTGCGAAAAGTGGGCTATTTTGGACCCACTTCCCCCGATGGCCAAGGGGACCGCGGTGACTACCATGTTCCCGTACAACAAGCCTGCCGGTGGTGGGGGGTTGTCAGGCTGGTCACGGGAACACTGACTTACTGTTGGGCGCCGTGCCCGCGCCGTGCCCACGCCGTGCCCACGCTGTGCAAAAATGCCCCCACTGTCGAGGAACTCATGGGCTGGGCCAATTTCACATGGCGGGAGGGGGGCCTTCCCACCCCACCCCGCTTAAAAGGGGGGGGCGCTTGGGATGGGATGGGATGGCATACCTTAGCACTGTGCATTTCGAATTGGGAGGAAGGGTGCATCGAAGGCAGGTGTGCTTATGCTTTTCAGGTGGCGACAATCAACATTTTGAATAGGTTTTGAAGAGCAACCATCCAGATACCACCAAGAATAAACAGTAACCGTCTGGCTACAACCATCTGATAGTAACCATCTGGCTAGGCCAAAAATGCTATCACTTTCCATTTTTGATTCTGGCACTCAAACGATTAGGTTCCATCCCACCCCAACCCGTTATAAGGAGGGGGGTGCCCTTAGAGGGGGGGGGGGGGGGCTTTTGGGGTGGTGTGGAATCCCCCCTCCCCTGCCCCGCCAAATGAAATTGGAGCGGGCCCATTAAGTCTGGCACGAGGTGAGGATCATGCTGATGATGTAACACCTGACATCATGGCCGTTTCGACCGATGGTTGGTGGGTGCGTCGCAGTTGAACCGGTCTTGACGGTCCTGCAGGGCCTGGCAAGGATGCATTGGAAGGGGGGGGAGCCCCCCCCCCCCCCCTCCAGGGCGCCCAGCCTATGCCTAGCCACTGTCTCCCTGACGCCAAGTGCCAGCTTCAACGGCATTTGTATTCGACAGTAACCCCCAACCGCTTTGGCAACCTCCTCCAACCGCCTGCCTAACCGCCTCTGGGGCCGCCTCTGAGGTCCCGTCCCTTCCAATGCACCCCTGGGCCTGGGCTGTTCTGTTTCGTCTGCTTTCATGCCCATCGCCTTCATTCCAGGGCCTGGCATTTCCTCTGGCACAATGCTGCAGACTGTGTAGCAGGTGATGTAGCGATGCCGGCAGAGTTCTTCAGCGTCGACGTGCCGTGGATCGAAATCGATTTGGACCTTCCACCGCGCGAGCGCTGGAAAGCCGTGATCCCGCGGTACAAAGATGCAATAACCGCGTTCCTGGAGGAGGAGTATGACGACGAATCGGAGATGTTTGGGCTGTTTGGCCACAGTCTATCGAGACTGTTCGGGAAGGTCCGCGTGCCCTCCGTGCCGTCCCATGTGCCCTCGATGCCCCTCCGCGCCGACCAGACGGGTGTCCCTGGACATAGGGCCCAGACAATCCCCCAGGACATGCAAGGGGCCGGGCCACGCCACCACACACCAGGCTTCGTTTATAAGAGCTATTTTGCAATGGGGGGGGGGTCTGGGTGGGTGGGTCTTCAGCCGGGTGGGTGGGTCTGAAGCTCTGGACCCCCCCCCCCCTTATAATTCTGAGGGTCTCCTGGGTTGGGCTCCAGCCACCCCTTCTTTCTTTGCTCACAGGTGCCTTGTCTGGTTGTTTGCTGGTGCCCTTTTCTGCTTTGTCTTGTGCAGGCACCATGCCAGAATCTCTTTGTGGTTGTGGGGCACTGGTTGGGGCCTCTGAGCAGGCCAAAAGGGAGCACCTGAAGAGTGAAAGGCACAAGCAATGGGAGAAAGCCAAGAAAAGTGCAAAGTGCAAGTTCTGCACAGAGCAGTGCACAGATTGGCAGTGCTGCACAGAGTGCAAGTTCTGCACAGAGCACCATCCCTGCACAGAGCACCATCCCTGCACAGAGCACCATCCCTGCACAGAGCAACACGTGCAGCACAGAGTGACAGTGCTGCACAGACCAACAGTGCTGCACAGACTAACAGTGCTGCACAGAGTGCAAGTTCTGCACAGAGCACCATCCCTGCACAGAGCACCATCCCTGCACAGAGCAACACGTGCAGCACAGATTGGCAGTGCTGCACAGACCAACAGTGCTGCACAGAGCACAAGTTCTGCACAGAGCACCATCCCTGCACAGAGCACCATCCCTGCACAGAGCACCATCCCTGCACAGAGCACCATCCCTGCACAGAGCACCATCCCTGCACAGAGCACCATCCCTGCACAGAGCACCATCCCTGCACAGAGCACCATCCCTGCACAGAGCACCATCCCTGCACAGAGCACCATCCCTGCACAGAGCAACACGTGCAGCACAGAGTGACAGTGCTGCACAGACCAACAGTGCTGCAGAGAGTGGCAGTTCTGTACAGTCCAGCAGCCCTGCACAGAGCAATAGTGCGGCACAGTGTCCAGAACAAAGCAGCAGTGCTGCAAAGGGCAAGAGTCCTGCACAGAGCAGCAATCCTTCCGAGGGTCCTCAAGGTGTCACAGGAGGGACACAGCCAGCCAACACCACCAACAGCGGCGGGGTCGTACATTTCTTGGCATGTACGGCAGCATCAATGGGTGACTTGCATATTGATGGTTTCCTTTTTGCTATATGTGTCACCCTTTGGGGCTGGGATGCCTAACCGGGGAGAGCGCCTTGGCTTCAATTTGGTTTGCAAAAAATGCTCCCCACAGAATTATAGGGG
This sequence comes from Eutreptiella sp. 'Long Island Sound 2002', assembly GCA_964036045.1. NCBI lineage: Eukaryota > Euglenozoa > Euglenophyceae > Eutreptiales > Eutreptiaceae > Eutreptiella > Eutreptiella sp. 'Long Island Sound 2002'. The sequence continues at coordinate 3,455,057 of OZ038393.1, read as the reverse complement.
GGGGGGGGGTCTGGGTGGGTCAAAAGTTGGGTGGGTGGGTCCAAAGTTGGGTGGGTGGGTCTTGTCCATAATACCCCCCCCCCCTCTTATAAACGAAGCCTGGCACACACGCCCAGCCCCCTTTTGACCGCTGGGACGGGTGGCTTTGGCAGCCCACACACATGTATACCCGTTTGTGGGATTGCACAGGCTTCCAAAGGCACCAAAAAGCACAGCAGAACCAGGGGGCAGTGTCACGCGAGTGTTGACAGGGGACGTTTGGGGGAGGTGAGGGAAGGAAGAATGGATCATGTGAGCAAGTGATGGAGAGAAACGAACGCGCGGTGCGCGCGATGCAATGCGCGGTGTGCGCGCGGTGCGCACGGTTTGGTGCGTTGTTTTATGAACACACCATTTTTTCAGTTAGTCACAGCGGGTTGTAAACACCACTCTCCCACGAGCATAAGTAGAGCCTGTGGGAGCAGAGGGATCGAAAATTTGCAATTACCCACCTCCTTCGGCAAGGGGAGGCACACCTGGAGACGGTCGCCCCTAACGATGATGGGTGTGGAGTTCTGAGGCCACCACCGCAGAAGTCAAGGTGCTGAATCCTTTTTTTTCAGATTGGTTACCTTCACCCCTTTGCTCCATTGCACTACAGCTCACATCTCTTTTCTTGCTATTCTTGTGCTATTCTTCTGCTGAGAGGTGAAGAGAGAATGAGGAGGAGGACTCTGACTGAGGGGCACCTTACTGGAATGAGCACCCCGTGCAGTTTGAACCGCGAACCATGTCGAAACGAATGCTCCACAGGCTTGGGCACCCTGTGGGGCACCCTTCTCGGTGTGGGCCCTGCCGAGGAGGTCTCTTTCTGCTCAACGCCACCCCACCCCCTCCCCCATGACATTGGTGAGGAGGTAGAGTGGAGGCCTCTGTTGTTGTATGCTAACCCCTTAGGCCACCGCATCCCTGCCACCCTGAACCAACCAAAGACGAGTGCGCGGTGCATGCGCGGTGCAATGTGTGGTGCGCGTGGTGCGTTTGTTTCTCTCATGGAGGGACGTTCCGACAAGTCGACGGGGTGTTCTTCTTTTGCCCCCTGCTGATTCCGGCGTGAAGCGCCACGCAAGGGTAAATCTTTCTTTAATTTTTTTTTTAAGTGCCACGCAAGCACACTCACCGCCACCGAACTCACCAACTCACCAACCCACGATTTTGGGGTCTGAAAAATGGGGGGAATGGGGGAGAATGGGCGGAAATGGGGGGCGCGGGGATTGGGGAAATAGCGGGCATAGCACACGGGACGTGGGTCGTGGAGGGTTGTGGCGGGATGTGGTTGAAGAAAACGGGAGGAAAATGGGACAAAATACCCATTTTTCACCGTCCCGGTTTCCCCATTCCTCCGGAGGTCGAAGATCCCCCCCACACCACAACCCGCGCACCGCACACACCGACGGGAAAATTGGATTTTCTGCCACTCACCAACACTCACCGCCACGGTGGCTCGTGCGGATGCCTGCACCTGCGCTGTGTGCCCTACGTCTCTTGTGCCCGGTGCCCCACTGCTGGTGCGCCGGTGCCCCGGTGCCCCTGGTGCACGGCTGTGGGCGCATTCCTGCGCATTACTGTGCGCGTCCTCCTCGTCCCCGCTGCTGTTGCTGCAGCCCGCTCGGCTTCGGTCTGGCATTCGATGTGGGGGCACTCGCGTTGATATTCGCACCCGCTGGAGCGTGCGCTCGCCTTTCTGCGGGGCCTGTGCGGGGCAGGCGTAGCCTTACGCGTCTTTCCTGTTCAGGCCTGCACACCATTGCCGCCAGAGATGAGGTGAGTGTCGGGCGATCTCTAAGCGCCCTTCGTGATCGGGTCTCCTCCTGCTATCGGGTCGGCCCCCCTCGACTGAGGGTGGGCCAGGCCTGTGCTTATTTTTTTCTCCGCAAGGAGGAGCCCCCCCCCCCCCCCCCAACGAAAGTGACCACCGTGGGAAACAACGAAATTTACGGATGGGAAAGCCTTGTCGGGCGATTTTCGGTACACAAACGGTACACACGTTTGGGTCCCAGACCCCCCCCCCCCTCTTCCCCGCCCCTCCTCCCGTTAAGCACAGCCCTGGGGGGGGCCTACTTGGCTGTTGATGACTTGAACACAAGTGGGATCGTGTGATCTACCCAGTCTCCTGTTGCAGCGTCAACAGGAGACTGGGTGGATCATCTTGCCAGCCATTCTGTTAGATCACCCCAGCCGTGAGAGCGCAAGTGGGGCATGTTGAGGTCATCTTGGTTCGGATATGCCGCTGCTCGTCGTTTGGGGCGGGGGGGGGGGGGATGTGGGAACGCTGGTTTTTCCTTGATCGGCACCTTCAAATAGGGATGTCCCAAGTTTTGGGCTGAATCTCATTAGGAGGCCCGATTTCCCAAAGATGGCCCGCAGGGGCAGGGGTGGGGGGGGGAGGCTGAAATAAAGATCCCCTCCCTTTTTGTAACCTGGGAAACACGATTCTTTTTGGATTTTTTATTTTTTGAGCCGGAGCTTTTTTCCTGTCCCAAGTCTATGGGTTTGGCAAAGGCAATGCGGGAGGGGCACTGGTGCACTTTCTGGCACTGTTTGCTAGTACTGGCGTGGAATGTGCGGTTGGCGGCCATAGGGACCCTGTGGTACCCCTCCAGAGGGCCGGAAGTGGGGATGGTGTAGTATGACTTTCTTTCGACTGAGCAGGCCCGCAGCAAAGGACCCTGGGCAGGCGGTGCAGCACACCGTAAAGCGTAGCCATTCCCCCTCCCTGCTCCCTCCTCCCTCCCTCCCCTCGCACCCCCAAGCCCTGCCCCCCCCCTCCCGCCGGGCCCCATCAAGGTCAGCAAAGAAGTCGGTCGGTGGTTGTGGCCTCCGAGTTTGTTGGAGGAGATGGCAGGGATCGCGGACGTCACAAGCCAGTGGAACCCGGAGTTCAATCACAGCAAATGGGTGCTGCTGAACGTGGCGTACGACTATTTTGCCCGGTGCACGTGCGCCGTGATGGCCACCGGATCCGACGCGCCGCTCCACCTTCGAGTCATGGACTGGGAGCTGGACGCGCTCCGCGACCTCACAGTGAACGCGGTGTTCAAGAAGGAGGGCCGGGAGTGCTTCCGGGTGACCACGTGGGTGGGCTTTGTGGGGGTGCTGACCGGCATGCGGCGCGGCAGCTACAGCGTGGCCATCAACTACCGCCAGACCGGCGGCAGCGTCATCCGCAACCTCGCGACCGCGCTCTCGAAGAGCTGGCCGCTGGCGTTTCTGGTGCGGGACGTGCTCGAGAACGTCCGCGGCTACCGGGACGCCGTGAAGCGGCTTGCGACCGCCCGCCTCATCGCCCCGTGCTACGTCATTTTGTGTGGGACCGCGCCCGACGAGGGGGTCGTCATCACGCGGAACCGGCTGTCGGAGGAGCGGCGGTACCTCTTGTCCGAGCAAAGCATGCACCACAGACCCCCGGCGAAGAAGGCGTTCCGGTGGATCGTGCAGGCGAACATAGACCACTGGGTGACCCAGTCCGACTCGGAGGATTTTCTGGTGCAGAACTCGCAGGTGCGCGCGCACAACCTCCAGCAGTCGATCAAGCTGCTGCGCTGGCGGTGGAAGAGCGACGCGCGGCTGTGCGCCGCCGGCTTTGATGCCATGAACGCCCCCGAGGTCTGCTCGGAGGAGACCATCTACCAGACGGTCATGCGCCCGGCGACCGGTTTGTACGAGTCGCAGATGATTGGGTACGTGCCCGATGACGAGGAGGAGGAGGAGGAGGAGGAGGAGGAGGAGGAGGAGGAGGAGGACGGCGACGAGAGCCGGGACGAGGGCGTTATGCCGGGCATCTGATGCAGCTGCGCGTGCGACGCCGCGTGCCTCTGTTTGGGAAGTCGAAGGGGCCCGGGGCGCCCCCCACGTCCCCTGGAATGTCGCTTGCCCCAATAGTCCACAGTGCCAGTGAAAGGACCTTCCTGCAGCTGCAATGCAGCTGTAGCAGAAATATCAGGTTTGGGTCCTGGCGCATGGTCCCCCGCTGGGCCGTCATTTGGTGGGCCCCCGGGGGGTGGGAGGGGGCACTGTTGTGCGTTATGGGGGCCCTATGCAGGGGGGGGGAGCAGGCCTTTGCTTAGTGGCTGGTTGATACTATACCGGGGGGGGTGGGTGGGTCAGAGGCCAAAAAAAAGTTTGTGTACCTAAAATCGACCTCCAAGTTCGGGCCCCTTTGATAAATTTCATTTTTTTCCTGAGGAAAAATTTTCTGATGTGGGTGGGTGGGTGGGTGGGTCAGCCAAAATCCCGGGGGGCCAATTTGACCCCCTCCCCCCCCCCCAGTATCACTAAGCAAAGGCCTGGGGGGGAGTATTGGACAAGAATGACCGGTGCCCCAGCGCATTTTTGTTTTCACATCGATTCACGTTGCCTGCAAAGCGGTAGGGCTGTCCTGTGTCACGGAGCAATCAAAGCGTGCCTAGACCTTTTGACAGCATCCCCCAGGTCATCGCTCTCCGCTGCCTCGGGCCCGTTGTCAGATCGCCCCCCCCGGGCGCCCCCCCCCCCCCCGCCCCCACCACCACCTCCGTCCCGCCCATTTTCCGTGCCTGTGCCGCCTATGGTGACCAATCCGAGCCCCAAGGGGCGTGCAGACCGAAATGTATTGGTTTGTAAGGGGGGAGCATTGACCCACGGCACCGGCAGTTGCCATCTTCATCACGGAATGTGGGGACACGTGGCGCGGCGTGCAGGCGGCTCTGCCACCGGGCGGTTCTGACACCAGGGGCAACCGCGAGTTGTGTTCCAATGCACCTGCATGTACCCCCCCCCCCCCCTTGTATAAGCTACGCCCTTGTCCAAGCTACAGTAGGCGTAGGGACTGTATTAATTTGGGACATTGGCGTAGCTTATACAAGGGGAGGGGGTACATTGGATGTAGTTGGTAGCAACATTGTGTTCATTTTTGGGGGGGGGGGCATGGATGCTGGTGTACCAGATGCTTGACGAAGCCATTTTGTCCCGTTTGATTGAAATGTATGTTGAATTACGCACGTGCACCTTCATCCGTGCAATAACGGAGCGCATCCTTCTGCGTTGTTAATTGACTGGACCTGCACACGAGGTATGTGTGCGTCCGGTCGGGGGAGGAGGGCGCAAACCCGCCAGACCAGCCGGTGCAAAGTGCAGCATGTTGTTGCTTTTATTTTTTTGCGGGCGCGGGGGGGGACCACGGCCTTTGAAGGACTGTGTGAAGGAGGGGCTGGTGCATTGCAGGCACCCGATGTGAACAAGGACATGTGAATATTGAGCATGTGAGAATCATATCCTAAGTCTCAGTTTATATCCATAAATTCCGGTTTACAGCGAGACGAGAGGCGTGTGGAGGAGCGTTCGCACCTTTTGATCACGCCTGCACATTGTGTTCTGGTACCTGTAGCGACAATTGTGGTTAGGGTGAGGTGTGGGCAGGGTTTCGTCATGCATTCTTCTGGCACCATGCGTCACGTGCAAGCATGGGCTTGTCCAAGCACGGGACCCTGTCTGACTGTAGTTCTCCTGACTTTCGGCGTGGTTGCGCGGGGGGTGGGGGGGGATGATCACGATCACAATGAGTGCTTCGGCGGTCCATCCTATAGTAGCCTCTATTCAAGCACCGTGCACTCCCTCTCTTGCCCTCTCAACAATTAAAATAGCCCGCACTCCTCTGACCAACTCATAGGATAGACGGCCAAAGCAGTTTGAGTGAGGGAAGCGAGACATACTATGCTGAGCTGTGTCTGCCTGCAGACACGTCGCGTTGAGGCATACCCTGGTGGTTGTTCATACCTCTACTGGAAATCCAGTGGGCTGAGATAGTCCCTGGACTGTAATACCATCGTGGACCTTGGAGTTGCCATGATTCCAACCCCCAACAAGGGCCCGCACTCAGAACTGGTAGATGCCAAAAAAAAAAAAGGACACCTATGATCACAATGGGTGCAAGCTTGAGCAAGCAGCAGCGTCTCTTTCAACACATTCAGAAACCTCAAAAGTAGTATGGACCATCACAGGCTGGGCTGGTGTACGGTCCTCTCTTGTCTCCCAGCATTCGGACATTTGCGGCATGCTTGGATGTGAAGTGCTCTCGCTGTACCCAGGCAAGCCTGCCACCCATGCCACTAGCTGAGTTCATCATGACTTGGGAAGCTGGGATTGTGGCGTCCTTGGATAGTAACACACAACCACAGGCGGAAGAGGTCATCTTGTCTCAAGATAAAATGGTTCCAGTGTCCAATTTTCGCCCATGAATAGCCATACGTATTGATGGTGCTGCTGTCGACATCATTGGGGATTGCGCATGAAGTTTTGCATCCTCATGTGTTCATGTGTGCTTTCGTATTTGGCACGCCCCACATTTTCCACTTAGACACCCGCTGATTTTTATCGTCTCCAGCAGACTTTTAGTTCTAAACAAAAGCCCATGCACTAGTACGGGAATGATCTTCAGCGCACGGCAGACACATAGGGAAAGTACTGAATGCTGGTCCACAAAGGCCAATGAACGGCACGAGCAACATTTTCATGGTAGTTTTTACCATGCAATTTGTCAAATTGTTCAACACATATGAACTGATGAGAATTGCTCAAAAACGAAGATCATGGCTGATAAACTGTAAAGCTGTCTTTAGGATAAAAACTGTTTTGGAGATATGTTGCCACTCTATTGTTGTCATGTATGAAAACCAGTCTATGTATTGATTTTCGATTCATGGGCAAAAGCATTTGCACATTGCACATCAAGGTAGTTTTGTTGTTGGCGCAAAGATTAATGGTTGACAGCCCGGTGACCAAAGGGCCAAGTTGTTTACAGAAAAATTCGACAGTTGGGGAAAGGTGGGTTTCTACTCAACAACCGCTGATTTCTAATTACTTAACTGCACTGGTGGTTCCACATGCCCCAAACCACTGCAGTGATTTTCAAGAATTCACCAATTTAAAATGCACGACACTTGCTGCTTTGTTCAATCCAATTTTCTTCAATGCAGGCCTGAGCACAAAAAGATCAAATTCGAGGTGAAGAGAAGGACAACAAAAGTTTGAATGTGGGAGGAATCAAAAGTGACCCTGGCGAGCATGATAGATGTGTCACCATTAATATCCAAAACCCCTCTTTAGGTGCTTTTTTGCATTGTGGATATGATTCTCTTGTGTTTGAGGACTTGGCATGCATACTTTTAGCGTTGAAGAAATTTTTCGACCAAAATTATCTCGTTGGTGGCACATTTTGTTGTGAAACCTATTTTCTTTGTAAAACCACCACATGTTTATTTCGTAGAAGTATCGCTCTTTACTACAAAACCTGGCACGTGGGAGGTTTCCATGTTTTTGTTGATCGCCGTAGCCGCTGTAGGTCGCAGCACCGTCACATATACGCATTGATCAAAGCATGTATTGCCCACCACTCTTTGCTTGGCTAATTTGTTTTGTTTTCATTGGTTGCAAGCTTCACCACTGTTGCAACTTGACCACTTTTCTTAGAGGAGAAAAATGCATCATAGGGTACATCACCGAGAAAAACAACCAAAACTCAAAAAATTGCAAATTCCTAAGCGCTCTCCACATTGCCCACACATCGATATAGAATCAGCAATTTATAGTCTACGGTGTTACTTCACGGGCATTATTCCGTGTGTAGTGTACGCGTGTGAATGATATGACGCTTCGACCACCAGTGTTTGGTATCCGAGATGGTTCTCTTTGACTTCTTATGCTTTGGTGTCCACAACACCGTGTTACTAAATACATCCATGAAATCACATTGATCATGCTGCGAACCATCTGGGTGTGGAAAAATAGAAAGATACTAGCATTAGGTTCATTCATTCATTCATTTTTGGACGGTTTATACAGCCATTTTGGCAAGTCTGCTGGTGTTTGGGTGTACCGAAGAAAATAAGTATAAGTGACAGGCGGTGGGAGTGGGCGGTGGTCTGTTGTCTGTGTAGCTGATGTCTCATTAGTGGGACGCCGTGCGCTTGGAGGTTATAAAGGCCTGCTCAACCCAGAATAGTTTGCGGTGCTGCCCGTTGAGTAATACTGACACAAGATCGTGTAATTGCCAGGGGCGTGAAGCAAAACAAAAAAAGAGGCGTGTGAGGGTGGAGCACAGAAAAAAAAACGGAGGCAGCAAATACAATAAATAATCTCTACCAACATCCTTGATTCTTGAATGACAATTATAGATACTTCTTTTGTACATTACCACCCAGTCACAGTTGCGGGCCTAGCAGCAGAGCAACTATTAGCAACACTTTCCGCACTAGGACTCATGCCCATTTCAACGCAACCTTGCGCAGACCAAATGCGTGGTTGAGCTCCCAGCGGCGTTTGACACAGGTCGCCCCCTAATGCATGGTGATAGACTACTATTGGTCACAGATTCTAGTTTTATGAAGGATGGATTTTTGTTGGTTTCCGGAAGGAGCTGGCTCAGCTAGCACTACACAATCCCCATATATGGGCCAACTCTTTAAAACCGGTTTGTTTTCTCTGCTTTCTGCTCTTTTGGTGCCCTTTGCTACCTTTCATTGAAACGGGCACCCTCAAAATATACACAAAAATGGTATTATACATGAAAAATGAAATTTTTGACCTCAAATACCCCCTCCATGGGGTTTGAACCCACGCTCTACCAACCTTAGAGTTGTGTTTTTCCTCTAAGCTACGACCTGTCGTCGACGATCTCAGAGAAAACCGTAGTATAATAAAAAATTTGGAAAATCAGTACTCCTTACATGCTCCAACCACTATTAACCTCCCATGCTCTTAAAACCGGTCACGCGCTCACTGAGTTGTTCAACTAGTGATTTGCTGTACCCAGAGCTTTGATTTCTGATGCAATCCAAAATGTTTTAAGGATATAAATTTTAACAAAATGACAGAAGGAAATGAGACACTGGATTTTCACGAGTTCGTGCTGAAATTGCCGGATTCGGCGTGGAACCTGAGTTCTGAGTCGTTGGAACATGCAGCACAGTTGGCAAAGGAAGGCGCAATGAGTGGTCTCAGTCCTTGGCAGGCAGCGCCACTGTATTCCAAACTTACAGGAAAGAAAACACTGGCCACTGTCAAAGACACGATGGCCTTGGTTCGTGATGCCTTACTCACCTTAAAGGGCGACGACATTGGCAGAACAGGAACGTCGTCGCATCGCGAAGACGTCTTCTTGGCATGCGAAACTTTGAGCGGTCCCAAGGACCACGCTGGCCCCGCGTCGGACAAGGAGTCCACGTTCGTGTAGCGCGATGAGGTTCTGTCGCTTCCTTCACGCTTGTCTGCACTCCTGGAAGAGCGAAAGGTTTTGCAAGACGAGTTTCGCAGAAAAAAGATGTTGAAGCACCTTCCAGTGTTCGACGAGTTCCATAGGGCAGCTGTTAATAACGCGCCAACGCACAAACATCCAGCGGACGCAGAGAAGCGTCGTTGGGAACAACAGGTAAAAGACGCCATGCGAGTCCTGGGAGTAGTCTTAGCACGCGAAGAGGACACGACGGTGGCTCCGGAAGCACCTGTTTCATTGGTACTATGTGAACATCTGTTTGCAATGTTGGGTGCGTTGGACTACAGCATCCAAAGCTCCCGGCGAGTGGCAGTAGATAAACGGTTTGAACAACCTGCGATTGCACCAGAGTTACTCTCGAAGGATGACATGTCACTACTTCAGTCGCGCAACAAATTACAAAAAGACCTGAGAGGCACGCGTTTCTCCCCTTACTCGCATCGTAGTTCTTTCCGTTCGTTTTCAACACGAGGTCGTTTTGATCCACGGAGATCTGGCAAAGGAGGCAAAGGCAAAGGTAAGGGTTTCACCCAAAGATTTGTGCCACGTAACGACAAGTTAGATGAACGACCACAGCAGTAGCTTGACTGTAGAGGATTTATTGGCGCCAGCCGTGTGCGTGCCACTGCCGATCCATCCCCACATGCCACTCTATTTGCGCTGTCGTGCACAATTGCATGAATGGGAAGCGTTGAAGGACACATACGCGGCGTCAGTGATTCGCAATGGGCTGCAGCTTGATTGGGTTGACGGTTTTGATCCGGATCGGCCAGCCGACGACTTCCGTCCTCGTTCTTCCCACGCAGAGGTAACCGACCCTGAATTGGTAAAACACGTGTTGGATGCAGTGCAACAGGGTTGCATGGAACGCGTCGAGCGAAAAGACATTAAGTGTTGTGCAAGTATGTTCGCAGTGGACAAAGCGTCAGACGAGGCACATCCTGAGGGAGGCCGTCGACCTATCACCAATTTGAAGAACGTGAACCAGTTTGTACAGACCACCTATTTTCGTTTGGTCACTCTGTGGGGCATTTTACCGTTCTTGAGACCCGGTCAGTATGCTTGCAAAATTGACTTGAAAAGTGCTTATTTTCACATGGGTATCCATCCGCGGGATCGACCTTATTTGGGGGTCTACGTCGACGGTGAATTTTACAGGTGGTGCGTTTTGCCGTTTGGATTAAACGTTGCACCACGGGAATGGCAACGCCTCATGCAACCAATTTTAAATGCCGTGCGCGAACGCGGAGCACTCGTTTGGGTCTACTTGGACGATTGGCTCATCATTGGCAATACTTACCGTGAATGTCTGGAACACACACGTTTTTTGGTACAACTTTTGCATCGGTTGGGTATATTGGTCAATGTCCCAAAATCATGTTTGGAGCCGTCTCAAGAAATTATAATGCTTGGTTTTATGCTAAACTTCAGGGAAGGATTCGTCGCGGTACCTCCAAAGCGCCTACAAGCAATTTTTCGGGACGTGAACAGACTGGCACACAGTCACACACCATCAGTGAGGCGATGCGCCTCCGTTCTTGGAAGAATCCGTTCCTTGTTGTTCGCCATGCCCCATATCCGACTCCTCAGCGACGCCCTGGCGGTGCACGTGGCGGTGGCAGTCCAGGCTGGCTGGGAGGCAGACGTGGCGCTCCCGGAGCGCGTGTCACGTCAGTTGATGGATCTGGCGGACGAGTTACACCAGTGGAAGGGACGCACCTTCGTAGTTTCCATGGGTCACGTCAGGGACATGTACTCGGACGCGTCAGATCTGGCGTGGGGCGGAGTCCTTCAAGGGAATGCCCAAGCAGCGTTCGGTTGGTTCCTGAATCGAGAGGAACACATAAACGTCAAAGAGTTCAGGGGAGCCCTACTGACTATTCAAGCGTATGCGCTGAGGGACACCACGCTGCGATTTTTCACCGACTCAATGGTCCTTTACTGGTATCTCCGCAAGTGGGGAGGTCGCAAGCCGCGGTTCAACGCATTGATTCTCCAACTGTGGAATTTTACACAAGCCAATCGCATCGAGATTCAACCGTTTTACGTGCACACCTCGGTGAATCCGGCGGACATTTGGTCTCGGCTTCGTTGGACACCGTCGGAGGCTACCTTCCCGTCGGACGTGTTGACTTGGATCCTGGAGGAGTTCAAAAGTTGGATTCAGCCGGAAATCGATTGGATGTCAAGGAGTTCCAATGCGGTGTGCAGCAAGTTCGTCAGTCCGTGTCCTCAGCCGGGGGCTTACGCCATCGATGTCTTCTCCCAGAATCTAACTTTACTTTCACCGGGGTGGGTCTTCCCGCCGTTCAAGCACATACCTCAGTTGGTCAACAAAGTGTTGGAGTCACCAGGGGTGAAGGTTCTCATGGCTCTGCCGTACAGGCCGCGCGAGGTTTGGTGGAACCTATTGATGAAACACGTGAAGTTCGCAGTGAACACGTCGGAGTTCCGTTTGCAAATGCCAGACGGCACGGAGACACAACCACGTTTCGTGTTGACCTTGGCGTATGTTTGCGTGAATACTATCAATTGCGAGGAGCTACCAACGAAGAGGCGACGCTTATCATCAATGAAATCGGGAAGGACACCTTGAAACGTTACAATTCTGCGTGGCACATGTTTGGTACGTTCTTGTTACAAGACGCGGCGCTTGCTCCACTGTTAAAGGTGGAGCGCTTTGGTCAAATCCCACTGATGACGGTGGCGGTGCAACTTTTAAAGTTTTCACGCACGCATTCTTTAAGTGCTGGGCGTATGGCGTATTCAGCAGTGTGTTTATTCCCGTGCTTTTCGCAACTACGTTTCGAGGGTATGCTACGCAACTTGAAACGAGACTGGTTCGTCAGTGTTCCTCATTATCATCGTTTCTATGATGTACGGCGTCTTATACAAGTCATGCATCAGCAACCTGTGGAGACGGAAGCTCAGCTGCGCTTGCAAGCCATTTTGTCCTTGAGATTCTTTGCCTTGTTCCGAGGCGTTGATCTGGCGCGATCACGTAGGGATATCCAACGCGCTGCTCAGCCTTGGTTCATTTCTGCTAAGCGCAAAGGGAGGAGATACTATGCACGTTATCCTATTCACAATGTTACGCCACCGTCAATTGATCCGCAGCGCTGCTTAGCGCGTTATTTGGAGGCTACTGGTGATTACGAGGGTTCTGAGATTTTTGTGTCCCTACGAAAGCCACGGAAGCCTTTATCATCTGATACCATCAACGGTCTCACTACTCGCTGGTTAAGGAAACACCTACTGGAATTGGGGGAACTGGAGACGGATTCGTTTTCCGCGCATTCTACACGAGGAGCAGCAGCAACTGCACTAATCTATCTTGGCGTGGATGCGCATGTGGTAGCAGCATTGGGTGATTGGTCCTGTTACGATACATTCAGAAAGTTTTACGACAGGACCAGAGCTCTGTTGCGCATTGCGCAAGTTCTGGTCCCTCCTGATCTGGCGACTGGAGAAGCGGCGCGCGCTTCGCGCCTGGCGATTAATTAATTCTTATGAAGGGTTCAGTTCACGGGAGCTCAGTCTTCCGTTCTGTTGCCCATATATGGGGATTGTGTAGTGCTAGCTGAGCCAGCTCGGATTTACCCGAATAGGTGAGGAGGAAAGAAGAGATGGCGAAGCAATAGCACTACACAAGACACATATATGCCCACCCTGTCCCTCCCTTAAGTTCTTCGCTCACCGTGAAAAGCAGTTGACACTTGGGTCGTCGGTTGCCACGGTTTTAAGAGCATGGGAGGTTAATAGTGGTTGGAGCATGTAAGGAGTACTGATTTTCCAAATTTTTTATTATACTACGGTAGAGCGTGGGTTCAAACCCCATGGAGGGGGTATTTGAGGTCAAAAATTTCATTTTTCATGTATAATACCATTTTTGTGTATATTTTGAGGGTGCCCGTTTCAATGAAAGGTAGCAAAGGGCACCAAAAGAGCAGAAAACAGAGAAAACAAACCGGTTTTAAGGAGTTGGCCCATATATGTGTCTTGTGTAGTGCTATTGCTTCGCCATCTCTTCTTTCCTCCTCACCTATTCGGGTAAATCCGAGAGGGTGGTGCCTCTCCTCCGGAGCACTTGTTTGTCCCAATGTCAATCCAATAATAGGTACCTGCAAGATTTGAATGATATTATATGGGACTGCCGCAAAGGAGCCTAGGATTAGATCATTAATTCGCTCGGCTATCAATCAATGGTGTCGTCACTTAGCAATTACATGGAAAACCGTCCCTACTTGGCCACATAGAGGACATTTATCAGTCTCCACAAAGTTGACCATACGAGAATAGACCTGCAGCCGGAGATGACAAACTTCCATTAAAAAACATGTAGGTCGGGAAGAAGAGCTTTGACTCCATGCCAACTAAGGGCTGCACTAGAACGCCCTTAGACATCACACTTGTCCACTGAGACTTCGCAAAGATAAATCAGAGGATTCACAACTCTCTTCTGTTGTACCGTACCACTAAACTCCCCCCCACCGTACAAGAACATGCGCGTGTTCTTATTTGTTTGCGTGTTCTTATTTTTTGCGTGTTCTTATTTCTGAGACCTTGGTGTGCAGTGTTCCCAGCGCCCTTTGTTTGCAGAAATATGGCAGAGTTGAATGTTGATGACCCCTCCTTTTGGTTTAATGATGTTTTGGCTGCCAGAGATGAGGATGAGGCCATTGTGGATGAGTGCTGTGAGGCGGCCACGGATGATGTCCACCTTCGTGTTCCCTTCACTTTTGTCCCCCCTGTTGCACCGCAGGGGGCCTTTGCTCAGCCCGCTGCTCCTCATGTGGCTGCCAAACCAAAACCAAAAGCAGCACCCAAGCAATTGTCCATGACATCCTTCTTGAAGCCTAATTAAAGACCGTGCGAATCGACCAATATGGCCCGAACCCTGTTGTGCATTGTTTGTGCAGGCACGTGCTGAAATTGGGACCCCGGGACCTGTGGGAAGCAACAGGGTAAAAATTAGAAATTCTTGGTATGCCAGCAAGGGCTGGCCCATGCAGAAATTGGGACCCTGTCACATGCGGGAAGCATCAGGAAAAAGTTTAAAAATCCCAGGCATGCCAGCAGAGGCCAACAGGTGCTGAAATTGGGACCCTAGGACCTGTGGAAAGCATCAGGGTAAAAAAATTCCTGGTATGTCAGCAGGGGCCGATAGGTGCAGAAATTGGGACCCTAGGACCCCGGGGCCGGCTGCGTGTTCTTATTTTTGACTAAATAATAAGAACATGCGTGCGTGTTCTTATTTTGACTCCGTGTTCTTGTACGGGGGGGGGTTTAAATGTTAACCGATGTTTGCTACCAATTGTACTAAGACACCAAAAGTTTCTCCATAGAGACCCCAAGTTGACGACCGACGTTCGAAACAGTGAGGGACAGAAGTAAACAACCCCTGTTGCATGTGTCAAGAGAGAGGGGCGCCCAAGACTTAGCCGGCTCAAGTTGTATGGTCAAAAATACCTGCGAACATGGAAACTGGACAGGTTTAGAAAGACAGTGAAGAATTACTTTTTCGAATGATTGGAACAGCGCCTCGTAAGAGATTTTCAAAGAATATTTTATTTCTGTAGAGTGACACATACGCCGGGGGTGTTCACAAAAACTATTGTTGTATGGCCATCCCATGCGCGACGCACCACGCAAAGGAGGACATGTGCTCGCGCATGAAATTGTCCGTCGCAACCCGTACAATTCTAACCTCCAATGCGCGAGGCCTCGCGGATTGGAGGTGCCAAGAAAGTGTAGAAATGAAGATGGCGAAGTCCACCAACTATACAGCATGTACATTCCCTTTGATGCGGCGCTGCTGTATGGCCGGCTCTACAGGTCCCGCCGGCATCTTTAGTTTTCATGCTGTGGTCACCGCTGACTTGAGTGCCAAACGGCGTTTGTAGAGGGGCGTAACTGGCAACACGGTGGCATAAATCATCAAAATGTGGAAACATCTAGCAGTTACTAGGAACCGAAAATAGTGCGTGCGACAAAGAAATCCTCAAGAACTCGTCGCGCGAGAAGTATACCACACGTAGATGATCACTGCAAAAAGATTTTTTCATGTTGCGAAATTTCTGTCATACATTTACGCCAATTTTTTTTATAGTGACAATGCCCCTACGTCCCGGAGAAAACAGTAGCACCGGCATCCGGCATATTCTCCGATGTCTCCTCGCAACAACCACGGTACCACACGGCAGAAGACTTCCGGGAAGGGCTAAAACAAGGGGATGAGGGCGCGCGATTGCTGTTTACTTTTTTGGTGCGACTACACAAAACGTTGCAGCGTTCAAAGAGCAATCGCGTCCGAGGAAAAGAGATCAGTGGAGGCTTTGAAAGAAGATACTTGGTGCCTTTATTTGTGGATGCGCCATCGGGCAGTGCCGTACAAGGGGAAAGAATATTCAGCTGTCATTGTCAACCAATTGTGGAGAACATCGTGTGCAAAGTCAACTGTTAACAGATCCCCGGGGCGTTACCGAAATTTGGTGTTAACAAAAAGTGGGGGGGATTTAGGCTTTTTGGGCAATGCAAAGTGTCACCATGCCCATATATAGGGACCTTTTTGGCAGTGCAGAGTGTCCCCATGCCCGTATATGGAGGCCTTTTTGGCAATCCAAAGTGTCCATGCAAAGTGTCGACACGCCCATGTGTAGGGGCTTTCCGGCAGTGGAAAGTGTTCAAATGCCCATATATCTTGAAACTTAGGCCAACACAAGAACCACCCCCACAAAGGGCAGTGTGCATACCCAAAATGCACTGGTGCCTACCAAAAAACGCACCATTATTTGCCGAAAAAACCCATTTTGTACCCCCAAAATCCCCGGCAGCTACCAAAAAATCCCCCAAAATGTACCAACCCCAATGTACCCAAAAACCCCCCTATCGACGTTGGCGGAATGGACCCCCTCAAATCCAATATGCACCAACAAAAACACACTTTCTACCCCCCAAAAAAATCTGGCTTCCCCATGTATCCTACACTTGTGGACCGTTATGTACCAAAAAACCAACTTGGTTGCCTCCTTTCATACTAAAAAACCCCAGGATGGGTTGCCTCGGGGTTTCCTCCTTTCCAGCACTTTCTATAACTGAGGCCCCCCTCCTGCACCCAAGCAAAACACCGAGAGGACACTCACATTTAGTTCCATGACCTTCCATTCCCTCTCCTACCTCCATGCCTGAAATCTGCCTGAATGGAGGCCTACAATTTGGGGGGGGGGGTTGGCTAACAGTTCCGAGGATGCACCTAACACCCTGCCTGGGCACCCACACCCCACTCACTCCCGGAGGGTATTACAAAAAAGATTCCAAAAACTGACCAGAGAAAATGTACTAAAAAACCCCAGATGTGTACTTCAAGCCCCCTGAATTGTACCATAAACCCCCCCCTAATTGCACCACAAAACCCCCCTAATTGTATCAACCCCCCCCCCCCAAAATGTACCATAACACCCCCCGAAATGTACCAAAAACCCCCCAAATGGTAACAAAAAACCCCCCAAAATGTACCAAAAAAACTCCCGCCAAATACCAAAAAACCCTCCGAAATGGACCAAAACCCCCCCCGCACGACCCCCCAAAATGTACCAAATCCCCCCCCTGAGGGGGTTTTCTGGCACATTTTGGGTTTTTTTTTTGGGTATATTTTAGCTGGGGGTTTTTCGGTACATTTTGCGCCACAACGGGGGGCTGTTTGGTACAAAATGGGGGGTTTTTTTGGTATTCACCACAAAATGTACATATGGCAATGATGGAAGTGGACAGCACATCGGCACAATGAATGTGATGTTGAGGGTGGCGACCGACGCCATGGGGAAGAAAAAAGCCCATATGTGGCAGGCTTTTTACCAGTGCAAACTGATCCACAGTGCAACAGTTTGGGAGTCTTGGAAGTGTGGTGTGCAGCTGATGCCACAGAGAGGTAATCTGACGGCACCATTCTACGATGAACAGAGCCCGATATTCAACGAGCAGCAACACTAGAGGCTCTACTGATGTGTAAAATCTTGGGTAGGAATGCATTCGTTGTTTGTGCAAATTCATGAAGCTTGAAGAGGCAGTATGATATCTACAAACTGCCAACATGCTGTACAGTGTCCGGTTTGGACAGGGCTTTGTGAAGACATGTGCACAAACAACAAGAAAATTCGATGCAATAGCAAACAACTGGAATCAGAGTTCTCGCACAAAATGACTGCACAATACAATAACATACAAACTCTGCAACTCAGTCCTGTAACAAAACAACCCTTTCAGCAGAGCGTGAAAGTGTATGTTTGGGCACAATTGAGGTCGGTACTGATAGACTGAATGTCACCGCCTTTCGACAATTTCAGCTGTTAGTTCTCAGAGTATGCACAGAACGTCGTTCACTTGATGTACATCCGATGATCTGGCTATGTACAATTCCTAAGGGGTTTGGAGTGGGGGCAGGGGGGTGGTCAGTGGATGATTGTGATCCCAGCCCTCCGTGAAATGCAACGATGATTGCTTTCTGGGAAGGTCCGGCCACAGCGAGCTGGCGAAGCCCGCTCACCAGATAGCACTCGAGAAATCTCTCGGAATCAAGGATTAGAGCGGTCCAATGCTACGATCGTCCCACAAGGCGATGCGGTGGCGGACATAACACGGAGTGAGGAGAAGCTGAACCTTGAAATGCAGTGTGAAGTGCCATGCTCGTGGGCATCCCAGTGTGCTACTGGAGCACAAGGAAAACTGAAGGCTGAGTGAAAACAGCGGTGCACCATGCGCAGTGAAAGCAGTATCAAAGAAGGAAGTCAACACTGTGGTGGAAAAGGTCGTTGACCACTGTGGGGGTTGGGGGAGTGTGGGGCATGCGGACTCTTTTTGGGTTGGTATTTCAGCATAGACATGAACCAACACATCAGAAATCCATTGCAATAGCAGGAAGCACTCAGGCCACCGTAGTGACTGTAGTTCACCACAGCCAGTGTGTGGCACACAATTGACAGGAAATGGGCGGGCAGGCGGGGCCAGTGGGCAATCTAGCCGTGAAATAACAATAAATAGGTCTGTGGGAACATACAAATGACAGCTCAACCCCGAGGTATTCAGTGAAACCACCTTTCACTGTAGTTGTCAGAGTTACAGGGCTGTGAACGCTTTTTGAGGCGATGCATTGTGGCTGCAGCTGCCCGGAAAAGGTCGTCCACAATGGACAATTTAACCTCAGAAGCTGAGCGGCGACATTGATCGATTCCCCAAGGTACGAAGGGAATCGATTCCCCAAGGTACCAAGGGAAGGAACCAAAAATTTTGTTTTCTTCTTGTTACACGTTTCCATGAGTGTGCCATAATAGTCAAGGACAAAAGTCCCCTGGCACCTGCGGCGAGGCGTTGTGTAACACTGTCGTTTTTTGTTCTGAAGTCACTGGAGACTTATTCCATACAGTGCAGGTTATGTTGAAATTCATGGCATTGGCAGCGCATGCACAGCTGTGTCAACGCATTTGCAGGGAGAGGTCAGATCGGTCAGTACAAGGGAATGCAACAGACAGGGCATCAAACTTGGGCCTCAATCTGTCCGCCAAGGATGATTGAACCCCATCTGTGCTCAGCAAAAATGTGGACAGAGAGCTGAGACGGACTTGTGCAAGAATTACCGAAGGTACCCCAAAAACAGGATGCACCAGAAGCACACACGTAACCGGGACTTACATGCACGGCCATCAATCGACGATGGTTGTCACCCTCCAGAATCGCTCTGGTATCCAATACAATACTTCATGTCTCAACGCAGCGAAGCTGTGACACACGTTGTCCGTGTAGTTCAGCGAGGCGCCATCAGGCACCGCCACAAATAGTTCATGTCGTCCAGAAACGCGCTGTCGGGCGCCGCCACCGATCGGGTTTCAGGTCAGGACCGTGCCTTTCGACTTACCTGCAGGGGTGACTAGTGGATGTAAGGGGAGGCCTTCCGGCAAAGAAAACAAAAAACGGTCTGGGAGCGTGAAGGCAGGGAGGGACTTGCCCTAGCAGAGAACACGAGGGAACCGCAGGGAAAGCAGAAGATAAGAGGCACGAGGAGCAAAGGAGAGGGCACAGGGAAGCAGCTGGAGGGCGGGCATCACCCGGACAGTGCTGCCCTAAATCACACAAAAACCTCCTGGTGGTGCACAACATATCATTGTCAGATGCAAGGAAATTCAAGACCCTGCTTTGTATGGTGAGGGGTACAGGAAGGTCAGATTGTTGCAGACCCTGTGGCTTTCACCTCGCAGTGTCAACCTCAAAGAGAACGATGGTCAAGATGTGGGTGAGGCGGTGCTCAAGGGCCTGCACCGTCATTGCGCATGCACATATTTTACTCCATCTATGATGCACTGCACTTCGTTCACCAACCCATTTGATCCCCTTGCACCCGAAAAAATCATTTCTGGCCCCCCAGTTTGGGCCGAGGACAAATAGCTGTCAACACAATTGACACCGGTGACGAAAGAACAAAGTTTCAATGGAGACCACGAAAAAATGATAGGCATTTTGAACTACGGACGGGCTGCACAGAGCCTGCGTTAAAAAACAATGAGTGGCCCATCCCTCGAAATATATCCACCCATGCTGGTGCAGCATTCCCCCAACAAACATCTTGCCAGCGCCTTCTTTAGGTGCCACGATGCAAACATCGAAGCAAAAAAAAACACCATGAGAATTTCCAAGGGGCTGGGGACGGGGGTCAACACAAAACCTGGATCATTAGGGGCAAGACGGTCGGAAGGTGTCCACCATGCATCATAACATCCTCCATGCAACACAGTACATTTGCAAACCTCCCAACAAAGAATGGCCACCCGCATGTAAACTATGGGAGCATTTAGAGAAGCCCAGATGCACCAAGAGTTCAGAAACAGCTATCGCTGAGCCACACTTAGCATCATCATGCAGAACTCATCGAAAGTCAGCTTGTGGTCGTCCATCACTTTGTAGCGTTCCGCATTTGATCGCATTTTCTCAATCGCCTGCACACCAAAGTTTTCAAAAGTTTGAAAGAGTTGTTCGAACTCCCCGCGGTCTAGCCACCCATTGCCATCCACATCCAATTCATTGAACGCGTCTCGCAGCTGCCGCTCCGTAACCAGAAGGCCCCCAACATTCACCTCTAGCTGACGCTCCAAATACGGGTTGGACTTGTGGACCCGCCGCAGCGCACTGGCGAACATGGCATCTGACGTTGAGAGTTGGTCACACCATTTGGCCACTGGCTTCGGCCCCAAAGAATTGGCAACAGTATACGGGACCACCTCCCCGGGGCACTGGATCATCGATCCATTACTGAAACGGCCGCGTCCAAAGCTGGGATAATACGGATGCTCCAACGAGGTCTTTGGAGGGATCAGTGGGGGATATGTGGTTTTGGCACGCTCCTCGTCCTCCTGCTGCATGGCGTACTGTGTTCTGAGCGGCGTGATTTGGCTGGCGTGCGAGGACGTCGGATCGTAGTCAGGGTGGGAACTGACAGCAAGCTGCACGAGGGCGTTCTTCATGGCGGAGGCTTCCAGGTCTGTCGACATCGAGAGCTGCGTAGCCTTGAGTACAGACGGGGATCCCGCTCTCACTTGCGGCAAAATGCTTGGAGCGCGCTTCATGGACGTGGCATTCAATGGTGTTGCTGCTGCAAGTACGGTGGTGTTGTTGTCCATTTGCTCTAATGTTTGAAACGCTACGCGGCGGGAAATGACTGCGTTCACCAAAGAGGCCGCGATCGGATTGCCATGCATTGGGATGTAAGCCAACCTTGTGTTGTTGACGAAAACGGATGCTAACTCCTGCTTCATGGCGTCCGTGATCTCGTTGTTGGATAAATCTAGATTTTGGAGCATTGTCATTCTTTTCAACGCGTAACATAAGCCTCGGCACCCTTCGTCTCCAATCTTATTCCCGCTAATCGTCAACGAAGTGAACAACGGATTGTTGTGCAACGCCAAGGCTAATGCTGTAGTTGACATCGAGTCCATCCCACACTTATCCAAATTTAATGAAGTCAGCGATTGATTCTCCTTAATGGTGGCCGCGAGCACGGTCACGCCTTCTGTCCCGATCTTGTTGCCATCAACTTGGAGAGTTTCCATTTGCGGACATAAACGCAAAAGAATGGCGACCTCATCCATACACTTGGCCGTGATTCCAGTGTTTGAAATATCCAAGTATCTTAAGGTAGATCGCTCTTTAAAGCTGTCGAGAATAGGCTTTGTCCCCTCGTCTCCAAGGTGGTTGTTCGACAAGTTGACTGTCATTAATGAAACTTGTAGCAAACTATCCCCAAGCCTCGTGGCATGCTCTGCCGTGATCATGTTGTTCTCCAGATCCAACTCCATTAAGGTGCTGTTCCTTGTGAGCGCGGGGCCAAACTCGACAACGGCTTCCCCCAACAAATTGTTGGCGAGGTTGAGGGCTTGGAGAGTGGTGTTCGCCTTCAAAACATCAGCAAAAGCCTTGCCTCCCGCAACGTTGATTTCGTTCCGCGATACGTTGACATGCTGGAGCGTCGTGTTCACTCGTAGCATTTCCACAAGTGCGGTAGCTCCCGCGTCACGCAACCGATTTCCAGACATGTTGAGCTTCTTGAGGCGCTTGTTGTGGGCTAGTGCATCGGCCATTGCCGCGGCGCCTGTCTTGCGAATTTTGTTGTTCCCCAGGATAATGGATTGTAATGTGGTGTTGTGTTGCAATATGGAGGCAATGGCGATGGCCCCGGAGTCCTTGATGTTATTGTCGGAAAGATCTAAGATCTCCACACTCCGATTTTGCTTGAGACCTTGTATCAGGACCATGACCCCATCGTCAGACATGTTGTTTCCCGAAAGCCCCAAAATTCGCACAATATCGGTGGAGCACAAGCCTTCGGCAATTGTGCTTCCAAGTGTGGGCCCCAACCGTCGATTTTCCAAATCTACTGTGGGGTGCATCCACAGTTCTTCATCGAAGTGACCGGAGGCATCCACCATCCTTTTGTTTGCCACAGCAAACACCACGAGATAAAATAGACACTCAGAAATGCAAAGATGATTAGTATGAGAGAGAAGCCTCCGATGCAGAGTGCACAGGATAGTCGCACGAAGAACCGTCTTTGTTTGCCTGGGTAAAGTTTTGTTTCGACACCCTGCCTGGCATGCACAGCACTGCTACAGTCACAGTCAATTCTTCGGACAGTCCTGCACTGCTCACCATGCGGACAGTCCTGCACTGCTCACCATGCCAGTACCAGCGACTCAATGCCCCCGCGCCGGGGCTACGAATAGACACAGGGCCCACGCACTGGGGTGGGTGGGTGGGCTGAAAAACAGTAACTCTGAACAAGGGTCAAAACATAAAGTTCTTGGGAACTTTTGGTTTTGTTTCGACACCCTGCCTGGCATGCACAGCACTGCTACAGTCACAGTCGATTCTTCGGACAGTCCTGCACTGCTCACCATGCATATATCACACTGCAAAGCAGTACCTTGGTGCTAAGTGTGGTCACCACTGCAGGTGAGGAAAGGGCTGCCTGTCTGGGTGGTCTGACTGATGTGGGGAGTAGCACTGTTGCACCCTTCTGGCCCACTCAACAGCAACAGAGGCCTCATTCAAACTGGAAGCACAAAGCAGAGAACGTCCGAGCAGCCTATGACGGCCACGCAGGACGGCCCCAACCTTCCTGGTCCACCTCGCTGCGGCAGGGTCGCTGCAGGCAGACCCGGCGAATATAAAGTGACTGCCTTATCCGCGATACGGACGTGGTTCGTAAGAACCAGTAGGTCACCATACATTCGCGGGGCCTTTTTTGATTTTTTTTGATACCGTGACCACCTAAATTGACCATCCAAGGTATGTAAAGCATTTTTTAGGCTGTATTTATGTGTTTGTCACCCTATTTGGGTATTGGGTGCGCCGGGGGAGGCGGGGTGGGTGGGTGTGTCTGCGGGAACGATGTGGCTGCACACGGATGCATACCCATGGGGCTAATTTACATAGTGTTTGGGCCCTGTTTGAGAATCTTTCATTGCTTAAGCAATTCCGAACGTCGATACACAAATCCTCCATCCCTTTGTGGCGCACGGCGCGGGGAAATATTGTGAGCGTGTCCCGGTTTTGCGACAATTTGAATGTCGCTGCAAACGGTCCGACAACGCAGTCACAAATGGCTGCTCTGTACTGTCCACCGGCTGGGATTTGCCTGGGGTATGCGACTACACTAGCCCCAAGAGCGTTGTTTGCCATGGAACATGCATGTGTCGCCGGTTACGTCCCCTTGGCCTCACATTACGCATTGTTGACTTCCCAGTTTGTTGCAGCCCCCGTCTAGCTTGAACGGACAATGGGAACTGAAGTCAGAACCCTCTTTGAGAAGCTCATGGGCAATGACAGCCTCTAGTCAAAGCAATATATGCACAGGGTCCCTACTTAATGCTATGCCTATTTATTTTTCCTGGGCCTGTCTTGTATTAAGTTTAGCATCTTGTATGCAAGTCGCTGCACTTTGCCAGCACACGACATCAGACACTTTGCGTGCCATGAAGAAAGCCATCAGAAAGTGTTGCGCTCGAACCCTGTGGTGTGTCACAGCCACAATGGACCGAGCTGTATGTGTGCACCGAATTCTGGCAGCCAGACCACACATCATCACTGATTTAATCACGCTTTGGCTGAAACGCACTGCAATTTGGTATGGGTCATGGCACAGCCCACATGATGGTGCATGCACCGCGCATTGTGCACATTGGTGTCCAGACTACGATGTTGTGTGTGGCCCGTATCAGTAGCACCAAATGATGGGAGGCGAGGGTCACCAGTTTGAGTCTAAGGATGAGCATTGCTGCTGTTCTGGGCGGGGTGCGCTTGGCTGCTGTAACATTACCGTCCCTTGCAGGGTTGAGGTTTCATAGTCATAGTACCTGCAGTGCCAACTGAGAGGAGTCATGGTGTCAACTTGCCACCGTTTTCTCTGCCGGTCCGTCAATGATTCGGTTTTCATTGCAGGGCCGAAAGGCGCCCATGGTACCATTGACGAGCATTTTCTTGTGTTGACGTGTGCCTGCTCTTTGTGACTTGCACACCACATGTCTCCGTACGGGGAGCCAAACGGGATTGGTACACAACCTAAGTTCCCAGTCCGCCCTTTGATGGATACCTGCAAAACATCCCGTAAGGCACTGCTACTGGATGGACTGCTGCATGAGCCGTCAAGTGTGCATGATTAGAACTGTTATGCTTTTGTGAAGCCGAACAGTGCACCGAAGTGTGCGTTCATCATGGACATGTGTAACAAAACACGACTGCTTTGTGAAATTTGTCACATACGTTATACTTAGATGATATCCAATACATAATGTGAACACTTCTTTTCATGTGTGCTGTTCTTTGCCATTGAAGTGCAAAAGTATTTAACAGGATGCACAGTTGTACTAGCTGTCAGTGTCTATGTGAATCGGCAGATGCCTGAAATCAAACACCGAATATGCTGGCTTGCACTGCGTTGTCGAAAAAAAAGATAGCAACAATATTTCTCCCAGGGTATTGCATTTGGGCAAATCTAAAAAAAAAGCAGTGCTTTGCACCACCTACAGTTATGGGAGACAATGCAGGATACACATATTTCCGAGCTGATTATGAATGCTAGAGCATTCACCAGTGCATAGGCGTTTCTAGGTTGTGGAGAGGCGAATGACACATGAAAAAAACTCCTTTCCAGTTTCCAGTGCTGCAAATCATTGATTGCTCCGTTTTGATGGATACAATGCATGTGTTCAAATCTTCTGCTTGGATGACTTGCTCAATATTCCAGGGATGCGATGCATGCAAGTTCCAACACGAAAAATGACACACATGTGTTTGATGCTCTTGCCCCTTGCCCCAGTATTGTTGGTACAAAACTTGGGGTGGCTGCAACATGCACTGCATATGACTGAAACACACAAACTCTTGCATTGTTCTCTTTTCGGAAAGCATATGCTTGTACAGTTGTAAACAATGCAATCAATCACATGCAATCAATCACATGCAGGCAATGGAATTTGCATGGATCCCAGACGTGAGCTAATCAGCCATGTGCACTTCAACATGTGAAAACATGCACCCTAAGGGAGCATGTTCTCCCTCCGTGTAAGAAGCCACCGAGCAGGCAATAACAGGTTAAAAATCCAAGTTTGCGCTCAATCACTCAGGAGCACCAGACTAAGGTGGTAACACCCTTCTGCTGTTGTGCCACAGGGTTCACAACACGTTGTCAGCGGTCAGCAAATGGCAGCTTTAGTTTTAGGTCTTTGGAGGCTTTCATTTTGTTGCCCGTGCCCCTATCATCGTTATGTTGTGCTGAACCCGTTCTTTTTTCTCAAGTGGTCACTGCACTCAACATGATCAGTCAGCGCACGCTGAGGGCCCTCTATATATCAACACAGCGTCGGACATCAGCTGCCCTTGCACTACTAGACATGCGTGCACAGCAATGCCTTCAGCACACAGAAGATGGAACGCTTGCGTGTTGTGCCTTTGCCAATGACAGTGACAGAAAGCCTGCGCTCTGTGCTCCACGAGTGTTGCCAGTGCCTGAGGACAGGCCATACCCATCCGAACCTCAAAATTCGCTCATCTTGAGAATGACACTTTTGGAACCAGCGTGTCGCTGTGCTCTAGAGAAACCATCGCTTGCCGTTCCGTGCAGAAGAGAATTGACCATCGAAACCCGCGTCAAAGAAAGTCGTCGGGCCTCTCGCCGATGACTGATCAATGGCCCCGTCAATTGAGCCCCTTTCCTTTGTTGAGGGCTCTATTGACGCCCCTCCCCTGCGTTGAAAACCCTCGCAGGAGGGACAATGAGGAGCACATATCATCCGCCGAGGCCTCACTGGACCAGCTACTCTTGCTGGGCGCCCACTCAACTCGCCACCCCCGGTGCAGGGGAAACCCACCAACCAGGCCCTTGGAGGATCACCCCCCCCCCCCCTACCAGCCTAGAGCAGCACCACCCGTGCCAGTGCAATCAGGGAGTGCGGACCGCCCCCAGTCGTGTGTGGAGCATGGCCACCCCCTGCCATCGGCAGTAGTGGGCGACCAGCGGCATGTCAGTAGACCTGGAGGTGGCGTGTCCAGGCCGACAACTCCCCCGGTGGGCTCAGTGTCAGGCTCCCCCAGCCTCCCCACCGGGGCCTGGAGCACCAGGCGACACACTTCCCCAGGCAGCACGCGCGCCCCACACACACAGGCACGGCGGCATCTCCCTCCCGCGTGTGCCACCGCGGGGTACGGGGGCGGTCATCAGTCCGGCAGGCCTTGAGACCGGACAACCGTGAACCCGCCGGACCAGTTGTGACGCGCAGGGAAGGGCGATGTCTGTGGTCCCGGAGGTCCGGATGAGGCCTTGACCCAACCCAACCCAACCCACCCTACCTTGGCACTCACTGCCCCGCACGGCACCCCCCCCAAAAAATGTCTATCTGCCACCCCTCGTGTCCCGTCCCGACTCCTTCTATGTTCCGCCTACACCTCCATTCACATTACGTCGCCACGCTGCACCCACAAAACCGAGGCCTCCACGCGCCCCGCACCACCGAGGGGTAACGCTTGCCGATCCGCAACCCCCTGGGCCCTGTGTTACCCTTTCGCACAGCACATGCGGTCTTCACTGTCATGGGACACTCTTTGAGCATTGCCCGCGCCGGCGTGGGAGGGGCAGCGGCAGCGCCTGTGAGCAGAGGGGGCAACTGTCCCACTCTCACACGAGGAAAAGGCTTTCCCAGTGGCTTGGGACAAGCAATGCAAACCACTAATCTCTAACACCGCTGACCAGCGCGTACACCCAGAGCCCGGTGGTACCAACTGGCGGACTGGGCGGGAAGAAAATTGCTCTGCGGGGGGGGGGGGGGGGGGCTGACGCGGAAGCCCATTTTCCCAACCCCCCCCCTCCTTGGCCGCCGTGATGGGAGGGGGGGGGGTTCAGGGCGGGGGCGCCTGACCTGCCGTGCCAGGGGGGGGGGGGGGTCAACCCCACATCTATGGCTCAAAATGATACCCACGTCGCGCTGATCATTTTGACTACTCAAATGTGGGGGGGGGGAATCATTGGTGGAAAAAATTTTTTTCGGGCCAAATTTTGTGTTCCTGTGCCTTTGGCGCCAACATCCGTTCTTACACAAAACAAAGGGCCCGACACGGAACCCCATTTCTCCAACCCCCCCCCCTCCTTCGGCGGGCGTCCATGTCACCCCCCCCCCCCCCCGCCCCCCCCGCAGAGCAATTTTCAGGTTGCCCTGACGCCACCCTTGTTCCAACCCCCTCCCCGACCGCCATTTCTCTGACAACCCCCCTGGCGGCCCCCTTCCTCTCTGCACCCCTCCCCTTGCTCCTCACCTCCCCGGCACCAGCAGCCGGGAGTGGAACGGGGGCAACGGCTGGCGTTGCCAGCGCACGGGCAGTTCGTCGGTGCCATCTCAGGGCCGGGCTGTGGGTTGGTCACACACCGGTGCCCCGTCGACGAGCAGGGTACCGCAGGCGGACGGGAAGGGGCCGAGGGCGCTGGACGGGGGTGCGCGCGAGCCCGACGCGCCACGGGGGGACTGACCCGGCCCCCCGCCCCACCCCCGGCAGGCGTCCAGCGCATTCCCCGCAGCGCGCCCTCTGCGCACCCAGCCATGCCCGCCGATCGGCAGCAGCCCCCCTCGGCCCGCCACGCCGCCGGCGGGGGGGGGCTGATCGCCGTGGGTCCCATGGATTGGGTCTGGGCTCCGTGGAACGGCGTTCGGTGCAGGGGGTCTGCCGACAGGATTGACTGGGGCACCAGCCGCCGCCCGTCGGTGAGCTTCGGCACGCCCCGCACGCTCTCTGACGTTGGTTACGCCGCTTTGTGTCATGCTCCTGTGCGGGAAACCGCCACACCGCCATAACCCCCAGCCTGGAAGGGTGCGGGCCAGGCGCTGGGAAGAAGGTTCAGACAGCGGCGGCCAGAAAATGCAATGGACGGCGAGTTCCCCGGGCCACGTGCATTTTTGGAAAATTGTGCCGGTGGACCCGCATCGAAGAGCGCGGAAGCGCGCATCCAATGGTCCACGTTTCGGCCAAATCCGACGCAGCAAGACCGGGTTGTGGTCATTTCGGACCGCCGGCCGGCCACGGCCGGGCCAACAATTTTGGAACCGAACGCAACGTTTCCGGGTCAAAGTCGAAAAATTCCAGAAGCTTCACGGTTTTGTGCAAAGATAAAGAGGGCAAAATAAAAAACAACTGGGTGGGGCTCGAGCTGGCGTACCGCGGCCTGAGCCCCAGCCGGGGCTCATCTCCGCCAGCCCGGCTCTCCGCCAGCGAGTCACCCCTGCGCCTCGCCGGCCTCCACGTCCACGTCCAGTTGTGCGGTGCCGGTCGCCAGATCGGCGGCGGAGATCCCCAGCTGTCGGCCGCGTGCGGCCAGTGCCGCGCTCCGTTGCTCAGCCATGCGCGCGGGGAGATCCGCAAAGGGGCTTCTGAAGTCCGCGAAGGGATTCTCCACAGCCTTGAAATCCACGTTCTGAGGCAGCAGACGGGGGCCCACAGCGGCAGGGCTGGGGAGGTAACACAGGGGGCCTGTGAAGGGGGAAGGTCCTGTCTCATACCTGGCTGCCGGTCATAGCGTGGCAGGTGAACATTAGAAGAGAGCGGGGGGTCTGGGACCCAAAAATTTGTGAGTTTGTGTACCAAAAATAATCCGATCACATTTTCCCAACGGTAAATTCTATTGCCTTCGGCACGGCACCTCGAAGAGGGGAGAGGGACGGCCATTTTTGAGCTGCGAGGCTGGAAAACTGCATAAGTAGGTTGTGGCCCAGCCCCCTTGGGACCCCCCCCCCCCCCACACCCAAATAGTGTGAAAAACACATAAAGAGGGGCTAAAGCATGCTTTACATAGGATATTTGATCATTTTGCATGGCCAGAGTACCAAAAAAGTCAGTTTCAGAAGTTTCCATTTTTGAGCTACCGGGGCTGGAAAACTGCATCAGCAGGTTGTGTACCCTAGACCCCTCGGGAGCCCCACCCCCCCAACACCCAAACAGGGTGAAAAACACATAAAAAGGGCATTCGTCTTTGAGCATCCACTGGAATATGTACAGAAGCAGAGGGGCGGGGAGGTGGGCCGAGTCAAGTTCAGGCGCCCGTGGCCTCCCTTACAAGCCCCCCGCCTACGTCTGCACGGCGGCCAGGAGGGACGCGCTAGAGGGGAATAAGTCTCTTCTGTGCTTGCCCTACCGTGCTACCGTCGCTGCGGCAGTGTGGACTGAGGTGGCGAAGGCGCGGGGGGCGCGTTCGCCACGGGGTCAGAGCCCCCCCCCCCCCCCCCTCGCATCGACGGTTGCGGAGTGGGGGGGGGGGGGGCGGAGCATGTCTGCTATGGACGTGGTGGCATTCGGCTGCGGCCGCCTGGGTCCTGGAGATGGGGATCGACGCCGCGGTACGGCGCGGCTACATAGGGCCGCCGAGATGCGGCCAAAAACATCGGGGAGCGATGCCGGAGGCTCAGCCGTCGGCAGGGGGGGGGGGGGGGGTTGCTCTGTTGGGAGGGAGCCTTGTGGTGCCGGTGGTGCCCTCAGCGGGCCAGCCTCTGGATGGGCGCTTGGTGGCGCCGGCCCGGAGTTGCCTCCGGCGGTTGTTGGGGGGAAAACGGGTCAACAATCCCCCCTCCCGGTTGCGCTGGCCCCACACTCACTGCCCTCCCCTGGTCAGCCGGGAGGTCAGGTTTGGGGCGCTTCGGGGATGTGGAGTCCTCGGGCCCCAGGGCCCAGGGGGGGGCGAGCCCCCAGCGTCCTGGGGGGGGGAGGGGTGCACCGGCGAGACACCAGGGGGCCCGAGACTGGGAGGGCTTGGGAGGCGGGGTGGGCCCGGCCGAGCCAGGAGGATAGCGCCGCCGCCCCAGCGAGCCGGTCTTGGGGCACGCGCACTTGGCGGCCCGGTGCGACCCGAGGCGGGGCCTTTGGGCAACGCGGGCCCGCCACGGGGTCGGCATGCCCCTCATGTCCAGCTCGGCAGCAGCGGCTTATGCCCCAGCCCAGGCTTCTGCACCTGGGGCACGATGGTGCCCCATGCTCCAAGCATAGCGCGCCATGAGTGCCGCTGCCCGCTCCCAGCGGGCGGCTGCGCTGCGGAGCCGCGAGCGGAACGCTCTTGGGCGGCGACCGCGGGGGCCTCCTGGCGTATGGCAAGAGCAGCGCCCCCCCCTCGAGGGGGCGGGGGTAGTAGTCCATGAGAAAACGGTTGCCCGAGCTACAGCATCACCTCGTGGCGTGCCGCGAAAAACGGACGGGCTGACAGGCCAGCGCACACTCGGCCTCCCAGGGGGAGGAGGGAGCGACACCGCCCCAGGGGGGCCCCGCATAGCAGTGTGCCTGCCACTAGGTGGCGCTCGACCAGCCCTGCTGCCTTGCGCAGGATTTGGTCCCGTTCCCCGAGAGGCAGGCGTGTACACCGCAGACGGTGATCCGGGGAGGCCGGGAGTGCCCGCCCCGCAAAGGCCTCATAGTCCAGGGCCACCTCAGCCCAGGATATTTCGGTTGGCCCGAGCATCCAGTCCAGCGCCCTTGCCCACCTGACCAAGTCCTGGACGAAGTCCTTGGGCCACCGCCAGCCCGGCGCGGCCCCCGGCCGGAGGCGCGGCTGGTTGCGGATCGCATCCCCCGGGAGGGGGCCGACAAAGTCGTCTCAAGGGAAAGGGGTTGCGGGGCCGCGGCCGTGGCTAGTCCGGGAACAGGGAGTCCCCGTGGCTCGCCTGGTCCCCGCGGCCCGCGGCCATGTGGGTGGCGAGGACCGCAGGTACATGCCGTACATGCGGTACAGGAACTCGTCCAGAAGTTCCCGCTCCAACCCCTGTGCCAGCCGGAGGGGGAAGAGGCCCGCCCTCCGCAAGCAGGCCGGCCACTGGTCTGGCGGCCCAAGCTGGGGGAGGGCCGCCACCGCGTCTCGCAGCCAGGGACACCTAAAAAATACATCAAGAGGGGCTAAAACATGCTTTGCATAGCATACTTGATCATTTTGCATGGTCAAAGTATCAAAAGAATCAGATTCGGAAAATTCCATTCTTGAGTTGCCCAGGCTGCAAAACTGCATAAGCAGGTTGTGCCCTAGACCCCTTGGGAGAACATGCTTTACATAGCATATTTCATCATGGTGAGTGGTCACAACATCAAAAAAACTTTTTGCAAAATTTTCCATTTTTGACCTGTAGAGGGCGGAAAATTGCTTAAGCAGTTTGCACACACACCAAATGCCATTGAACCACCTACAAACAGCTATTTTGAAGCTTTTGAGGGGCCCATGGCTCGGGCGCCCTCAACCGAACTCTCAGAGTCTGTCCGAAGCCCCCCCCCCCCTCCTGTCGCGTGCTTGTCTGTGCTCAGTGCCCACCTCACAGCACAGCTGAGGCAGCCCACTGAGTAGAGAAGGTGTTACCGCCGCTTTGCAGCCCCGCCCTTGGTAAAATGGGGGTGCGATGCCAATCCCCCCACTTCTCCTTCGGTAGTTGAGCAGCCACATTTGTAAGTGCCCGCATTGATCGATGTCTCAAGGCACACAGGGATTGAGTCCAAAATTCCGTTCGCTTCGGACATGTAACCACCATACATCTTGCTTTGCCATCAGTGATTTACCACAACTGAGCTGTCCTTCAGTAGTAATGCCTCGGCTGCCCACAGCCTTGCAGGCATCGGCGTTAGCCGCAGCTGAATTAGCCAACTAGCGGCAACCAGTGGATTGATTCCCACCAGCAGATTGCTTTGTCTTGATCTGGCATTCTTCTGCCTGTCGGCGCAAACTCGTGCTTGTCGAACTGCAACCCTCCCTTGCTCGAGACCCAATCCCCCGCCCCTACGGTTTGGGCTGCGATGCAGCGGCAGTTCACAGAATGCACAACCTGCCCCCCTTTCCCATAACAGACACGGACGTATGAGGGCAAACAATCAAACCTCCAAAAAGCCTGCGCCCTGGCCGCCCATGACTGTGAGACCAGCAGCGGCGGCGGCACTCGCGATATTCAGCATGAAGGCCTGACCGTACGACACCTGCAGAGACATGGGTACGTGCGGTGGAGATGGGCACCGCTGGCCGGGGCCCCAACAGAAGGCAGGCAAGCGGTAGTTACAAAACGGGGGGGGGGGGGGGCAGGAACACGATGTCCCCAAAACACTGTCGCCCAGAAACACTGTCCTCCCGGAACACTCTGCCCCCGGAACACCATGCCCCCCGGGCGGGGGGGGGGGGGGGGCGGGTGCTCTGCGACCTCGTTGTTGCGGCATGGGATCGAGTCACAGAGCGCAATGTGAGCACCAGCAAATCAAGTGGACAGGTAACCCCCTTTGCACCGATCAAGTGTTCCCGTCTCGTCCTGCTGATCGATGCACTGCACATCAGCAGTGGAGCGGATGCGGGCGCGCAGCCCAGAAACCCCCCCCCCCCCATCGCCACTCCCTCCAGACGGCCTCTATGCACAATGCACAAGGGGAGGAGAGGTGGGGGGCGACCCCCGTCGGGGCGTGATGGTCCGTTCTGAACCCCAAGCCCATGCGTCAGCCCCTATGCCCCCGCACCCCTCCGCTGTGCATTGCACGGGGGGGGGGGGGGGGGGGGGCTGGAGTAGCCCGCATGCCAACGTGCAGTCCAGCAGGGCACTTCCGCTGTCACAGCCAAAAGCGCTGATGCCAATGTCCCTCACGAGCGTTTTGATCTGCAGTTGTCGCCCTGCGGCCCTGTGCCTGTGGGGGAAGGGGCCGCAGTCCGCACCCGCATCCCACGGGAGGGGGCATGCAGTCCACTGCTGCACGGTCAGGGGGGGGGGGGTCGACTCCTTGGTTCTGGACGCCCACTACCCCCCCAACTGTTGGCCGAAGGCCCCATTGGGGGAGGGGGGGGGGTTGGGAGTGGGGGGTTCTGGGAGGGGCAATGGGGGGGTCGGGGGGGGGGGTTAGGGTTAGGGTCACCGAGCTGGTGGAGCCAGTCTTGGTTTTATAACCCTTTTTAGGGTCTAGGGTGGACCTACCACGTTTAGCAGCAGCAAGCAAGCAAGCAGCAAGCAGCAAGCAAGCAGCAAGCAAGCAGCAGCACGCGCGAAATGGGGAAAAATCAGACCTCCGTCGTGGTGCTTCGGATTCGGCTGAAATTTTGGTGGATGATACCTATGGGTGTGAGGGACAACCACACAAAGTATGAGCCATAAACTCAACGGTGGCGGCTGGGAACGGGTGTCGCAAGTGGCGGACCTCGGTTTAAAAAACTGCAATTTAGGGCCAAAAACAGCCATTTTTGGGCCAAAACAACCCTAGAACCCATTCAAGACGGCCAAACAAAGGGAAAGTGTGGGTACACTCCATGTGCGGCTTGACTTTCCTGTGTCAACGAGCCCTTTGCGGCCCTCTAACTCCACCATATGTCCTGGAAACGGCCCAAAAAGGCCCCCAGAAGCCCCAAATTTTGTGCAGATTGGCTGGCGACAGCCACAAACCAAGAACAGGCCATATCTTTGGCTACATGGCTCAAAACGCGATTCCGAGGGCACCTAGTCCACCCGCAACCTCCCACGTTTTGTGGTTTCCACCCCTCAGAATTGCCCAACTGGACGCCTAGACCCCCGTACCCAGGCCCAGTAGGTTGTGGCAAGCTCAAGCCCAAACAGGTGGGTGCCCAAATGGGTCAATAGGGTCCAATAGGGGCAGAAAAATGACTTTTGTCAAAAATGATCCTAGACCATGTGTGATGCTAAAACAAGTGTTTTTGGACTGTTTTGAGCTTGTGGTGGCCCATTTTGGTCCTCCGAAAATCCCAAAATGCCTTGAAGATGCGCTATTTTGGGACCAAAAATGGGTCAAAAATGGGTCAAAAATGCATCCTAGACCATTTGGGGTGCACAAACGGGTGAAACGAGCCCATGTTGAGCCCATTTTGGGGCATTTTGGCCCCTCACAAGTCCACAAAAGCCTTGAAAGTGGGCCTTCTGGTGAAAGGGATCACTTGCAAGCTGATTCCACTCTGTCAACGGCCTTCAATGTGTGACTCATTGGTGTCCCTCACCATTCATATCTAATGTTCCCGCCCCCACCAGCTCGGTCCCAATATTCAGTCTTGATTACCAAGCTGGTGGAACCAGTCTTGGTTTTATAAGCCTCTTTAGTGTCTAGGGTGGACCTAACAGGTTTGGCAAGCAGCAAGCAGCAAGCAAGCAAGCAGCAAGCACGCGCAAACTGGGCTAAAATCACAGCTCCATCGTGGTGCTTTGGATTCGGCCAAAATTTTGGTGGATGGTACCTATGGGTGTGAGGGACAACCACACGAAGTATGAGCCAGAAACTCAACGGTGGCGGGCGGGAACGGGCGTCGCAAGCACCGGACCTCCAGTTCAAAATCTGCAATTTAGGGCCAAAACCAGCCTTTTTTGCCCAAAACCGCCCTAGAACCTGCTAAAAGCGGCCAAATGAAGGGAAATAGTGGCTACTCTACACATGCAGCTAGACTTCCCTCTGCCGAAGGGCCCTCTAGGGCCCTCTAACTCCACAATATGTCTGCGAACCACCCCCAAAAGGCCCCCAAAAGCCCCAGAATTTGTGCACATTGACCGCCGATAGCCCCAAACCAAAAATAGACCATATCTTGGGCTACGTGGCTCAAAACGCAATTTGGAGTGCACCTTATCCACCCACAACAACCCACTTTTGGTGGTTTCCACCCCTCAAAATTGCCCTAGCCGACGCCTAGAACCCCGTACCAAAGCCCGGTGGGCTGCGGCAAGCTGCAAGAGGTCGCCCAAAGAGGTGGGTGCCAACATGGGTCAACAAAGGCCACCGGGTGCAAAAAACTGACTTTTTCGAAAAATGATCCTGGACCACATGGAATGCCAAAACAAGTGTTTCTGGCGCGTTTTGAGCTCGTGGTGGCCTGTTTTGGCCATCCTAAATCCCAAAATGCCTTGAAACTGGGTTGTTTTGGGACAAAAATGGGTCAAAAAATGGGTCAAACATGTGTTTCCAAAAATGGTCCTAGACCATTTGGCGTGCACAAAGAAGTGAAATGAGCCCATTTTGAGCCCAGTGCAAGCCATTTTGGCCCCTCCAAAGTCACAAAATGCCTTGAAAATGGGTTGTTTCGCGACAAAAAATGGGTCAAAAATGGATAAAAAACGTGTTTTTCCAAAGATACTTTGGGACTATTTGCGGTGCACAAACAAATGGAATGAGCCCATTTTGAGCCCATGTTGAGCAATTTAGGCCCCTTTGGGCCAATTTGGGACCACAAATGGCTCAAAAACGGGTCAAAACCATGGTTTTCCAAAAATGATCCTAGTCCAGTTGTGGTGCTCTAACAGATGAATACAGCTCATCTTGAGCCCCTTTTGAGCTGCTCTCATCCACTTTCGAGTGCGTAGCTCATTTGTCGTTGAAGTCTCCCAAGATGTTCCTTCCCCCACCAGCTCGGTCCCAATATTCAATCATGGCTGTGCCCGCGGCTGCTGGGCACATTCAGCGGGGCCCGGCGCACCCCCTCCGCCATGTCCGCCACCTCCCTCCCGGTCAACGCGGCCTGATCTGTGGGCGCGGAGGGGGTGCGACGTGCGCAGCCAAACGCCCGGGTCGCGATCCCGTGCCCCAGCCCCACAATCTGCGTGGGGCGGGGCACGGCACTTGTACGCCAAACAGTGGTCTGGCATAAGCGCATTCAAACAGGAGCCCCCCCCCCACACACACGCGCGCACACGCGCACACACTTTGGTATGACCAAAACAGAAGAGTGAAACAGAAAACCTCCCACTCCAGAACAGATGCTCCACAGGACAGGGGATGCAGTCAGCTGCCGGCAGTACACACACAGAAAGGGCAAAGCTCACAATCAGCGATTGGTACCCTGGGCCTACTGCAACTTGGGTGCACCCAAGTCATCCCTCTCTGTCGGCGAGCACCTTCGGTGTGATGTATTAGAAGAGAGGAGAGGGGGAGAAGGGGGTGTGGAACCCAAATCAATATTCACTTTGGTAACTGTCACTTTTTCCCACTACAAGATCTGGGTCCGGGGGGGGGGGGGGCACCTCCTGCAGGTGTCAGCTGTACTCATACCTGCCTGGCCGCAACGGACAGCCGTTTGGTCTGGGGGACGCTTGGGGCATGGCAGACGCCGACGAGGGCAAACGGCGAACAGCAGCGGCGAGCGATTGTGGGTGGACAGCACCGCCGCCGCCTCCCGTGAGGGCCACACCTGCCGGTCCTGGGTGCCTTCGGGGGGGCCGTCCCCGTCCAAGCGCCTCAGAAACATGCGCTTCTTCTTCTTCTTCTTCTGCATGTCCCTGTGTCTGTGCGGCAGAGGTGAGTCACCGCGGTTGAGGGAGGGGCCAGGCGTCGGAGGGACAGGGCTCAGGGTGCCTCATAGGCCTGCAGCACAGGGCAGTGTCTCTGTACCAACACAGTGCAACTCCGAGGGAGGGGGGGGGGGGGGGCTTCGAGCCGGTGCGAATGAGGGCTGCGGGGGGGCGGGTCTGGGAAACAGGAGCGAAGTGCCGGACCCTGCTGCTGCACGCAGGAGCGAGGGGCGGACTAATGACGGAATTTTCTTATGAAAAGTCAATAAAATAAATCGGCGCACAGATTTATCTTATGGTCCGGAGGAATTTTCGTGGCGCCCCGGTAGATAAGATTAATCCGTGTGCCGATTTATCTTACTGACTTTTCGTAAGATAATTTCCGCGCTAGGTGTATCTTATGGGCCGATTTCATAAGATACATTTCATAAGGTCAATCCCGGGCGCGGATGTATCTTATAAAATCGGCCCGTAAGATACATCTAAGGGAAAATGACCAGTCACGACCCAAGTGCCGTAGTCGGCAATTTTTGTTCATCTCTTTTGTATATTCAGCAGCCACACGTAGCGCGGGGCTGTTGCATAAGACCTCCGGCATCGCGAAAAGTTGTTGTCTGAAAAACTGTGTTTTCAGTCAATCAGAGGAGGTGGGACGAATTCGGCACTTGAGCCATGGCTAAGCCTCGATGGAAGGGGGGGATAGATAGCCTGCCAGCATGCCGCCACATGGCCCACGCTATCCAGCAAGGCGCCCGGCAAGGCACCGGCAGGCGCCCCCCCACCGATTGGGCTTCAGGTCAAAGATCGTGCAACGTCGGGTTTGCACACCCAATCCGTTGCGACGCCGTGTGGTAAGTCGGCTTGCCCTACCCCAGATCCGATCCAGTCGCCTCCGGGGTGGTGGTTCCAGTGCACTGGCGAGTGCGCCCCGCACCCACGAGTGCGACAGACGGAGCATCGACAGACATCCCCCCCCCACGAGTGCAGCCCCCATTCGCAGAGCGAACGGGGGGTTGGCGTTGGCATTGCGTCAGAACAGCTTTTTGGAAGAAGATGGGGGTGGCTCAGCGTTGCCGAAATGTTGTCCTGTCAGGTCTCGTTTTGAGCAATTTCAGACGTCGTGCGATGCTTTTGGTGGACCCGGCCCTGAGTCCAATGAGAAGGGGCGCAGGACTAGGGAAACGGGCTCAAAAGGCCCGCCTCCCCCGGAGTTGCAATGGACCGCAGGCCAGAATTCAGGCCGAAACCATGGCACCAGTGGGGGAGCCCCTGTTTGATCTGCTTGAGGTGCCTGTGGCGTCTCGCAGCGTGCGACATGAGGGCAGGTGCAGAAGGGCAAAAAAATTGAGCAAAAATCTGCTGAAAATCGGTGGACAAAATCTTGGAAGAAGGAGAAGGCTGTGCAGACCAACACAAACAGTTGAAGAGGAATTTCGCGCCGGAGCTGCTCCGCATCAGCATCCGAAAATTGTGGGGTAAATTCCGCACGAGACTGGCATGCGAACTTTCGCACACGGGAACAGACCCGTCCCGAAGTACTCCGCCTTCGCGAGGACCCCTGTGCATCCCCGCCCCCACTCCTCTCACCCTCTTCAGCTGTAAGGAAGACAACCCTGGGGCCGAGACTGCCTGCAGGCGACCCGTGTCGAACATGAGCCCCACAGCAGAGCTGCAAAATCCATTTGGCTTCGTTTGCCGTTGCCGCCGTCGGGCTGCAGCCGTTTGGGTCGTCCTTTGCGCCAGAAAACCAAATGGTTCCGCCTCCGTAACAGACCGCCGTCCACCATGACATAACCGACTTGGGTTTGGGTCTTGGCTCACTCCACCCGCTCACGGGGATCTCTGTGCTTCATGGTTAGGACACGGGCAAGGCACAAAACCAAAGAAACAGCATTCAACAATGGTTGGCGGTGGCGGTTGGCGGTTGGCAGTTAGTGGTGGGTGGCATTTGGCGGTCGGCGGTTGGTGGCTGGCGGTTGGTGGAGCTTGGACAGTTACCCTCCACCCGCTGACGGTTATCCTCTGTCGGCTGTCCCTTTCCTTCGGCTACTGCGGTCGGCCTCAGACAGTCCTTCGCACAAATCAAAAAGCCACCTGGATGGTACAGGGGGTCGGGGGCGTTGGCTCGTTCCGCTCCTTTCGTGGCCTCGCACTCCGGGAACAAAGCACATACCGTTTGCGCTCATCTGCGGGCATCTCCATCCACTCCACCACGAACTCCGCCATCTTCTTCCCAAGGCCTAGACGTGGGAGGAAGAGGCCCCACGGGGCGCCAGGCTTGGCTTTGGTGACCCCCCTTCCCACCTCCATAGAGATCCGGCCAAAGGAGGCTAAACCTCCAGTGAAAAGAGATGTGCGGTGGCATCCGACGTACTCCTATTTCCTTGTGCGCATTGGCGTCCCCAAGCCAGAGCCGAAAGGGCGGCGGGTCGCCACCGGACCCAAGTGGCACACAAGCTCGAACACAAAGCGTGGGGAGACCAGTGCGTTGGGGCACGGAAGGGAGCAGGGGTACCAGGGCGCTGCAGCACGGCCTGAGGCTTTGCGGGCCTCACGGTGTGCTGTGATATGGCAGTGCGAGGGCACGTGCACATCAGCACATAAGGGGGTGGTTCTGCACAGTGCGGGCACAGCGCTGAATAATGAGTTCGCGTTCCAATGACCACCCTGAACACCCCCCACCGTCGAGGAAGCTACGTCCACGGGGCAAAGACAGCGGATTTAGGCAGCAATCTGGCATTTTTAGGATGAAACGCAGTTTGTTTTAACACATTGTCTGACTTTTTGGACTGAGTAAGAATCTGAGCAGTTCCGTGCATGCCAGCATGGTAGTCACCGCGGTCACCTTGGCCATGGGAGAAAATGGGTCTAAAATAGCCAGAGCACAGTGCACAGTGCCCGCCCTGAGACTGATGCTCAGTGGCCGACAAAAGATCAGAAGAACCTTTCTGCCAACAAGAGAGCGGCCAGCAGGTGCCTGGCAGCAGGTCACCAATGAGAGAGCAGACGGAACAGTACAACACCCATGGACTTTGCCGTGAGAACAACAGGAAAGTGCTTGACTCCCTCCCCCCACGCCAACAAAGCGCTTGCGAACTTCGTCCAGTGCTGCCCATTGATGGTTGCCGCTCCACTACTGTTCCAATTTGGGCTCCTGTTCCCGAAATAGCTGCCCATTGTCCGCGGCTGCGGGCCCGTGGCCCCTGGCTGGCCCCACACGCTGCAACAGAACGGCTGGCCACTTACGTCCAGGCACACGTGCGTGGCACCTCATGCGAGTGGGTCCTACTGAGTCACACATGGGATGTGGGCAGCTTTTGCCGAGGCACGCATCACAGGACACAAGTGGCGGTGCATGACGGGGAGTGGGCACACCTGTTAAAAAAGTAATCGTGGACAGCCCAAATGCAACCAGCAGAGCCATGACCACCATTCCGACGGCGAATATTCTCTTCAGCAACGGGTCGGGCTTGTTCCACACTTGCACGATCCGTTTCTGTAGAAGGTACCAGGAGTGCCAAGATCTGCTGTGCCATGTGGTGTGGTGTGGTGTGGTGTGACATGTTGTGGTGCGGTGTGGTGTGCCGAAGGCGCTGTTTCCATATGGCAATGGCCGGGATGTCTTGCTTACGGGAACTGCAAAACAGGCAGGGGTGTGTGCGTGTGCGTGCTCCGTGCGGCGTGTGTGTACGCACTTGCGCGGCAGCCAGGCTTGCCCTCGTGTGTGGCGGGTCTAGTTCAGGGCCGCTCTGGGGGCCCCCTGCCGCTCCGTTTGTTGGTTCAGTTGCAGTTCCCGCACGGCCCACGCCATGGTGCCCCCGGGCCCTGTTAATGAGGCCGCATGTGTTGAGACTCCTTCACCACCTGCTTGATGAACTCCGTCCTGATGTCGTGCGGTCCCGTCAGTCCCATGTGGGCCATACGCAGGGACGGCGTGGCGATGGCCGCCGCCCACTGCTCTAAGACGGCAAGCTCCCATAGTTGGCCCTGTACTTGCGCGGTTCGCAGCCCAATGTAGATGGTAAGCCACGCATGCAAGCGTTGTCGGGCCGGGCGCCATTCGTGGGTCTGCACCGGGCAGGTCCACACAAGTTGGGCCGTCTCTGGGCTACTCCCACACAGCAGGCACTGCTCGTGCATCTGCACGTTGCGCTACCATTATGGCGGGCAAGTTGCGTATGCGGTGGGCCCCTATGTGCCTTTGCTCGTCGCTGGTGAACCAGTCCAGGGGCAAGCCCAGGCCCGGCTGGTAGTTGGGTCCCCACCTGTGCTCGTAGGCAGTGGGGCGGAGCGCATGTCCCGGAGGTCCGCGATCAACGTGGTGGCAACCCCCTCCCACTGGATCACCGCCATCAATGTCCAGGTAGACGCGGCTACTAGGGAGGAGCCACAGGCGAATCTCAAGTGGATGCTACGGTGCCCGTATGCCTACCTCCCCCCGGTACGGTACCAGGACCACAGCCAGCTAGCTCCAACGGACCCGCAAGAATGGTGTGCGCGTATAGGTGGTGTATCTTGTCGCCACATTTCCCTCCTTCTTGGTACGTTCGGAGGGCGCCCACCGCTGACTGAGTTTGGTACCACCCAACAGGTGCCCTGCTATGCCTCCAATCTTCTGACGCACAGCAGCAGGTCAGCGTTTCTCTTTCTTGGGACGTTCTCATCCCCGACGTTGTCTCAGTCGTGTACTCCCCGGCGCTCTCTCATACGCGAGTTATGCCCGCCGGGGTGGTGCCTGCGTCCGTAGCCACGATGGCCCCCTGGATTGTAGCCAGCGAGGGGAGGTCATGGAACCATATGGCCGGCTCTGTCCGGGGCTATAGGTACATGGGGGCCGCCGTCGGGGCCTTATGGGGATAGAGCGTCGCGTGCCCCCTGAAGTGCTCCCGTAGGTGGGCCCGGACCGCCGGGCCTAGCTCCGACGGTAGGGCCCCTGGCGGATGCAGCACCATGTAGAGGGGGCCTCGATGAGGGTGCCCTAGGCATTTGTGGGTGAGGCACCGGGTGGGGTACCTGAACAGGGCAACTGCCTCGGTTCAGACTTCGATCCACGGCTCCGGCGGCGGGGTGGGGGTGATGGTCAATACAGTGTGCTGCACACGAGCCACCCACTCCTAGTAGGGGCTGCCCGGCCGGCTGCGGTGCCACACCATCGTGGGGCCCTCCGTGCCTGTGGCCTATAGGAGTGTGGTCACCCGCTACTCGTCGTGCAGGCACACGTGGAGGGGGGGTTCGGCCTGTGTGCCGATGTCCAACAGGCTCACCAGTGGTCGGTGGAGTGTGGGAAAGCTACCATCTTTTAGCGACCCCAATGGCCGGCAGCTGCTATACTACATTTGCATATGGGAGCACTTCCACAGCCCTTGGCTGTGACGGCACACATGGCACTGCGGCACATGCATGTCCCTTTGGGGAGATACCCTCCGATGCACCACCCCACGATGATGTGGGTGGATGATACCATCACACACTGGTGGTCAAAAAGGGGGCCAAATGTTTTCGTACAAACATGCAACTGGGAGACTGCTCCCACGTAGTGACGCAGCTTGCCATAGGATTTCCGCTGCCAACTAGCCCCAGGCAGTGCAGCGGTGTGAAGCAGGAGTTCCACAGCCCACTGCCCCCAGTCAGTGAGGCGGCGTACCGTGGGATCCCCACTACCCACTGCCCGGCGCAGTATGGTAGTATACCGAAGGATCACATCTGCCCAAGTGCTGGCCTCATCAATGCCCGACCAAGGCCTGAAGCACATAGGCCTAGGCCGAGTGAGAACGCCGTCAAGCACAGCAGCAGGGCTTCCCCAGGGCGGCCCTAGAACGTAGGCGCCTAGTACCAGAGAGGGTGGTGCCCTCTGCCACAGGTGCACCACATCCAAGACACAGCGCGCGTTTAGACACATAGCCCTCCTGGCTTGCATTTTCCCGCGTGCAAAACCACTCCGGCCATTGCCATTTGGTACCGGAGCCTTCGGCACACCACACCACTCCACACCACAACGCACCGCAATGCACCACGCCGCCGCACCGCACCGCACCACACCACATCACACCACACCACACAGCACCGGCTCCAAGGTGGCCCTATCCCTGGAGGAGGAGGCGGATTACAGGCGGGGGTTCGCCACCCGCCGGCCCACCCAATCCCAGAAGACCCCGGAACTGTGGCTGCACCGCTTGCAACGGGCTATGTACAACGGGGCGCAGAGTGACGACAGGGTCCCGTAGCTCACCTTTCGGGCATACTGTCTCCGGCAGCGCCCGCTAGAGCGGACCTAGGCAACCAGGGCACCCCGGTCGGGTTTCCCGGCGGGCGCAATGCTGCCCCCGGTGCGGACCATCCTGTGGCACATGCGCGCCATCAGTGGAGGGGCCCCATAGGGGCCGGAGGCTGTGAAAAGAGCCTTGGTGGCCATGGGGAGGGGGGGGGCAAAAGAGGCAGTGCCTCCGCGACCTCCGGGCAAGGAGCTAGCTGCGGGCCTAGGCCACCAAGAACCTCCGCCGCAACCCCGAGCAATCAATGGAGGGAAGTACAACGGCGTACGCCCCCCCCCCCCCCGGAAACACATCAGCAAGGTACCCCCGGCGAACAAACTCTTGCTGAAGCCCAGGGAGACCTTGGCGTCCCTGCGCCAGAGCCGGGAACGCCTCCAAGGACGAAGCTAATGCATCTAGGACGACCTAATGCGGTGGCGGGTCTTCCGGACCTACTGCACCTCCTCCCCAAAGCACCCCTGCGGGCGCTGGGGGAGTATGTGCAGCCCCGGCACTTGTACCAGGTTCAAGTGGCAAAGGCGCGTGGGCCTGACTTGGCGCTCCCAGAGGCCGGTGTCTGCATAGACATCACCTGGCACCGCTACATGAGTGACGCCCACCAGCGCACCCTCTGCCTGGTCATGTGCAACCCCCGCATACGTCCACGCGTGGGAAAGCGTGGAAGGGTCACGCTCTTGCTCAAGGACCCCATCCGGCCGCTGGAGAAGGCCAATATCCGGGGAATCACGCTGTCCCTGCATATCACCAAGCTGGAGCGG
Organism: Eutreptiella sp. 'Long Island Sound 2002'; assembly: GCA_964036045.1. NCBI lineage: Eukaryota > Euglenozoa > Euglenophyceae > Eutreptiales > Eutreptiaceae > Eutreptiella > Eutreptiella sp. 'Long Island Sound 2002'. Next base: position 3,411,454 of record OZ038393.1, on the reverse strand, counting down.
GTGGCCTTCTACACGGAGGCCTCCCGGGTATACGAGCGCGCCCTGGGATATGCACAGCGTAGTGTCTCTGAAACACCACAGCTTGGGTGAGATGTGATAGAAGGCGACAAAACTTCAGATTTTCTAGACTCCATCGAGGCCATCAACCACACTCTGTGGGCCAACACCGGCAGCCACATGGAACACAATGCTAAGGCAGACTGCGTATGACCCTTGCTGCTCAAATGCATATCACAGTTGCATCACACATGCACATGCAGGGGGAGCTCACGTTCAACAACAGACCACGAGTGTTGAGGGACCATGACCCCATGACATCGAAGGTTTGCCCATGTTTCTGTTGCAAGTAGCACCGAGTGTTTGGCCGGTGCAACGTGTGGCTGTCGGGCTCACGGGAATCCTGGAGCAGCAGGTCTATGCTCCGCTGGTCTGCACTAGGCTGGGGCCCAGAGGGCCTTCCGGGGGTCCAAAGCTCATCCATCCAGCAGTGCTGGAGGTGTTGAAATGGATGGCACTGTGCTGATCGAGACCTTGCTCATCAGTATGATCGTAGGGGGGGAAATGGGGGGGGAAATGGGGGGGGGGGGAAGGGGGGGGAATGGGGGGACCTGGCGAAAAACGAGAGAAAAATGGGACGGAGAATGGGACAAAATACCCATTTTTCACAGTCCCATGTCCCCCATTTTCCGGAGGTAGAAGACATTGCCCACAATTTCTTGTGTAATAATCAGCTCACCGCGCTCGCCGACGGGGGAATGAGGATTATTGCCACTCACCAAGACTCGTCGCCACGGCGGCTTGTGCGAATGCTTGGATAGTGGGTGGGTGGGTCGCAGAGGAGCTAGACAGTAAGGGGGCTGGCACAATGCGGGGGGCTGTTGAGGCCGATCATTTCGTCCGTCGGCCGGTCGTATTGGTGTAATTGGCATTCCATCGGCGAATTCCATCACACCCCCAGGGCCAGGGGTCCCAGTTCTATGGAAGCGGAACGTGCCACGAATTATCCACACGAAAAAAAAAAATGCCATGTTTGCTAAACTGTTGTGAATGGGTCCGCCTGGCGGTACAACCGTGGTCTTCCCCTACACCTCATCCACGGGCACCTCAGAGGGCCAGTGTGGTGTCGTTTGGTGGAGTGTAGCGTCGGCAGACTTGGACTTGGAATTGTAGGGCTTGGACTTGGACTTGGGTTGTTGCCTGTGCTGCTGCTGCTGCTGTTGCTGCCGCTGCGGCAAGCATGTATCAGAAGGGAGGTGTGTGTCTGGGAGTGGGGTGGGGGGGGATCCAGAACCCCCAGGGTTTGTGTACCGAAACTGGCCCAAAGCCATTTTTCGTTTTGTAAAGTTCATCATCACCACAAAATCCGGATCCCCGGGGGGGGGGGGGGGTACAGGGGGTCCAGGGGGAGGGGGCGGGGCCCTCGGGTATTTGGTAAAACTGAGTACCAGACGAGGTAAAACTGAGTAAAATGTGGTACAACTTAGTAGATTTGAGGTAAAACTGAGTAAAAAAAATTTTTTAAAAAAATTTTTTTACTCAGTTTTACCACGGACTCGGGGCCCTCCTCCTCCGGTCGTCAGCCACTCTTATACATCCTCGGCCGGAGGGTCGTTTCTCAGGACTGAAAGCGAGCCACAACCTCGACAAACTGTGCGCTCGTGCCCCGTCGCGTGCTCGACGGAGAGACATACTTTGGTGTGGTCGATGCTGATCGCGGCCTGCGCCAGTCTTTCGGACGACGAGACGGCAATGCGCAGGTCGCGCACCTTCGTTTGGAACTCCTTCCGGTAGGGGTCGAAACTCGTACCCAAGTTCGACAAAGTGTTCACAGTCTGTGCGACGGGAACCGCGGGGCAGCCGGGCCGTGGAGAGCGAGGCGCATGCGCAATGCAGCTGTCGCATGTGCGTGAGAGTGGGACGGTTGTCCTTCTGCTCACAAGCGCTGCCCAGGGATGCATTAGAAGGAAAGGGGCCTCAGAGGCAGCCCCAGAAGCGGTTAGGCAGGCGGTTGGAGGGGGTTGCCGAAGCGGTTGGGGGCGGTTACTGTCGGTTACCAATGCCATTGAGGCTGGCACTTGGCGTCAGGGGAACAGTGGCTGGGCTGAACATAGGCTGGGCGCCCTCGAGGGGGGGGGGGTGCCTCCCCCCCTTCCAATGCATCCGCCGCTGCCTCCGCCCCCCGGTATCCACTCCACTTGGCCGGCGCCCGCAAAGCGTCACATGCAATCTGCCCCAAAGCAGTCGGGTGGGGGCGGGGTGCGTGGGACAGAGCCCTCAGACGCTGTTCCTCTCCGGGCAGTTGGCGGCATCGATCGACTCCTCGCCACTCACGAAGATCCACCAAAGCCGCAGTGTTGGCCCACGTCTGCCCCGGCTGTTGCAGCAGGGGTCACCGCAGGGCTTTCCTTAAGGGGGGGGGCGGGGGGGGCCCACCTTGGCAACGCCAACAGAAACGAAGGTTCACAGGGACTCTCTGCTTCATGGCCATGGGACCCTCTCTTCTTCAAAGGTTGACGGTTGGTGGTTGGTGGCGGTTGGCAGCGGTTGGCGACGGTTGGCGGTTCGCGGCGGTTGGCGGTTGGTGGTCCCTCGGCACTGTCCTTATGGGCTGTCCTTGAAAAAAAAAGAATCTGGCTTCTTAAGGACCGCCGTGGGTCACCGCCGCAGGGGCAAGGAGCACGGTTGTTGGGGAAGAGTGCATGGCGGCGATGCCCGGGTGCCCAGCCACGGAGCCGGGGCCGCCGCTTCGTGCGCTGGCTAACGCGGTCTCCAAGTCTCTGGTAGGGTGGTGTGGCCGGGCGGCCAAGCCTGCGGGGAGGGCCTGGGCGTGCAGGGCCGGACCCCCCACCCAACCCCTCCAGCCCCCGAACCCTCCGACAATGGGGAGGAGCAGGTTTGTCAGTGGGCCCTACGCCACCACCTGCTCGGCGGGGGCCTTCGCCGGTTCAGTTGCGCGCGTGCGTCTGCCGGAGTGCCCTATCTGGCCTTCATACGACGGGGACCGACCTCCGGCTAGTGTGTGTTCAGGATGCTCAGAGTTCACCGGGAAATTAAGTCATGCGACCACTGTCCGGCAGAGGGACCGAGCGTGGTTAAGAATCAGCCCCGCACAACGTACCCCTCCATAATATCCGCCCGCACCGACGACGCGCCGAGGGTTCAGACACGGGGTTCTGGTGCATTTCGGGCGAAAACCACCAGTGTTCAGTGTTTTGCTCTCAAATGGCAAGGGTTCGACTGAAAACGGGCAGGAGACTTGTCGAGAGCCGGGCGGCGACGATCCGTCGGCGCCCCTTTTCGGCCACTGCGTGTCGTCGCTTTTGATCGTCGCTTTTGACGCTGCTGTTGGCGTTCAGTCGGAACGAGCTGCGCCCCATATCCGAATCAGTCAGACCCGGCTTCTGTCGATCACGTGTGACACTAGTGGCGAATGACGCCAGTGGTCTGAGCCAGGCCTTTCTCCGCAGCGGCTGCGGGGGGGGGGGTGGGGGAATGGCAGCCTGGGCTCCTCCGCCTGACCCCCGTCCCCACCCACATCAGAAAATTTTGCCTCAGAAAAAAAATGAAATTTTCCCGAGGGGCCCGAAATGGGGGTCGATTTTAGGTACACAAACTTTTTTATTGGCAGCTGATCCCCCTGTCCCCCCGGTGTAGGTCACGGTCGCCAGTGAGCCGTGGCACCAGCGTGCACCGGGTGCCCGTCCCCATCCTGAAGCAGAAGAGGCCGTGTGGCGTTTAAAGGCGCGTTACACCGCGTCAGCCAGCGCACGAAGCGGCGGCCCCGGCTCCGTGGCTGGGCACCCGGGCATCGCCGCCATGCACTCTTCCCCAACAACCGTGCTCCTTGCCCCTGCGGCGGTGACCCACGGCGGTCCTTAAGAAGCCAGATTCTTTTTTTTTGAAGGACAGCCCATAAGGACAGTGCCGAGGGACCACCAACCGCCAACCGCCGCGAACCGCCAACCAGGCACCCAGACCTGGTTGTAGATGGGGGCGAGCATGTCCTTGAGGGCGGGGTTCTCTTCGTAGGCCTCGCGGAAATACTTGCTGAGGGACCCAAACGCCTCGTCAAAGGCGGCCTTGCTTTGGGTGAAATCGTCGGAAACGATGTCTTTGAGCAGGCGGTCCCCTGGGCAAAAGCACGGACAACGTGAGGACTACGGGGGCTCGGGGAGGCGCACCGGCCTCCATGTGGACGCCGTTCACCGGCAAACGGAGTGCACTGCCCTGTAGCCAGGCCCGGGTGGTCCCTCAGCGCAAAACCAAAAAAAAACTGCTGGCGTCCACCAAACGCAGCTCCACGGTTGGAGGGTAACCGACGGCTGTTCGAGGGTAACTGACGGCTGTTGGAGGGTAACTGACGGCTCTTAGGGGAAACCGCCGGCTGTTGGAGGGTACCTGATGGCGGTTGGGGGATAACCGACGGCGGTAGCAGGGTAATCAATGGCAGCAAGTAGAGCGGTCGCTGCGGCCTGAGGACCATTGGTGACAATGAAGTGGGAGTAACGTGCTGGTCTCGGTCACGTTGAGAGCTGTGAGTATCGTGTCTCTTCGCGTCTACAACATGCCGACAGGGTCTACAATCAGTGGCCGTGTCTACTTGTGGTGCACAGTGTCTACAGACGATACGTAGACGCATATACGTATACGCGTATACGCACCTATACGTACATATCTGGTCACGGTGTACCCCCCCTCCCCCATGCGCACGTACGGGCGACGTCAGGACAACAGCGGGATGATGGGGTTGCTGGACTTGGACAGTAATCAGACCCCAAGTGGCAAAAAGGCCAACAAAACGCAAAAGAAGCGATCCGCATATTGCCACCGACCTGCCGCACACAGCCGCACGGAGCCACACGGGGCCACTCGAGGTGACCAGTCCCCATGACCATGGCAGTTCTTTGGGTTGCGGAAATCGCCTGGGCACTGCACCTCTACCCCCCCACTCCCGCACTGCTCGACGACAGTACACGCACCGATGGCAGCATGCCAGGCCCACAGGTCTCCTGCCACTATTGACTCGCCACCCTGCACCCCTTCAATGTTCCCAAACGTGTGGAAAATTGTGGAAATTTTTTTGGATTCTTCGTTTGAAAATATTTTGGAATTTTTTTTTGGAATTTTTTTGTCGAAAAATTTCGGAAACATTTTTGGAAATTTCCAAAAAGTCGTCAGCTAGCGCGCACGCATGTGGGTGCAGTGGTGCCGTTGGGCACATACCTCTTTGCCGGAGTGTCGCCACCAGCTCCCAGCCTTTTGCTGTTGTCTGGTCCCATTGCCTGCAGAATCAAGGGGCGCTCAGAGTGCGCATGCAGCGTTTGCCATGGCCTTGGCCTTGGCATTGGCATTGGCCACGGCTGTGGCAGCGACGCTAGCATGCACCAGGGCGCCGTCCTTGACAGTCGCTTTGGCATGCACCACCGGCAGTGGGAGTGGCGCTACCATGGGCCCGTGGCAATGGCTTGGCATGGGTGGTGGCACGGACACCGCATTGGCATCATTGGCCTTGGAGGGGAGAAAGTTGGGTTGAGGGGGCGGGCGGGGGGGGGGGGGGCTTGGGAGCCCATTTTCCAAACCCCCCACCATGGGCTCCCAAGTCTGCCTCCTTACTATGCCCCAGGGGGGTCTGAGAGGGCACCCCTGCGGGGGGCGGGGGGGCGGGGGAGGGTCGATGGGTACCCCAACATACATCCCTCAAAATTATCCCGATGACGCGCTGATAATTTTGAACATACACAAGTGGAGTAAATGCGTTTTCAAGAAAAAGTTTGTCCCACCCAACAGCAGAGGGTAAAACCAAACAAAATTGTCTCTTGGACTTGGGAGCCCATTTGGTCAACCCCGAAGGAACTCTGGGCGATGTCACGTGTGCACAGGCGGCAGACAGCACAAAGCGCAGAAAAAAAATGGGCTCGTCAGTGGCCTATAAGACCATAGGTACCTTTCTATCACAGAACATGGGACACGAAGATGCCTGTGGGTGGCCCATAGATCGATGCAAAGCAGTGGATGCGCAGCGGTACGCCAATGGCCGACGCTAAGCTTTACCCACCAGACCTATAAATTCGGCCTAGTTTCTGAGTTCACAAGATAGGAAGAGGAGATGGGCCCTCCCCCCGGGGGCATAGCCCCATCGGAATTCGTGTCCAGGGGTCAAAAGTGGCGTTAGCGCTGATAAGATAGGAAAATCATGGCACCAATCGGCACAGTGCGCGCTGCAGGATCCTACGTGTGGCATGTGCCAGGATGCATATGCGCTTAGGGACCATATAGCGTGGCCCTAGAGCCAGCGATGCAGGTGGGAAAAGATTGTATCCCGGTTGGAAGGCAATTGATAAGTAACGTGTATGCACCATAAAAGTGTCTGGTCCACGTCCCATGGTGTACCGGCGATGATGCGGGGCACTGCGGAGTGCAACGCCCGCAAGACCGTGGGTCAGGAATACCCCGAAAGCACTGCCACTTGTGCCCAGGACATGATGCTGAGTAAGCACGATGTCCATGTATGGAAGGGTTGCACATTTAAAACTGCACTGACCAAGATATTGGAGATATGTTTATGAGCCTGTGCCGGCGGGGACTGGAGGGCCACTGTGTACTTCAACCGCCAGGTGGCCGTGAGACCGGACGGTTGGGCATAAACAAGGGGGGGACAGTCATTCCCGAGGTGCACGGTGAAACTCATGGCAGTCAAAGACGGGGATGTGAATGTTCCCTGACATACCCGCTGTTCTTCAGTCATGCAGGTCGCATAAAACCGGTAAGCCCCATACCTCACACAAAATGTCACAGACGGATTGCATTTCCTACATTGGGGACGGTCCCCGGGCCCCAACCAAGATGTTGTCTCTGAATTGTGCCAAGGACACCATGTTGCCACGTGGTGTTGTCCACAGTAGGTGTCCCCGTGGAGAGAAAAGTAGCTGGCCGATTTTTCGCATAAAATATGTGCATTTTTTGGCACCCTATATGGAACGCAGGTCCGCACTCTGGGCACTAAATGGGCCCATCGGGATCGCGCCTGTTCGCGACCACACCTGCCCTGAGGCTTGTGTGTAAGTGTGTGTCAAAAGTGAAAAGTACACCCGGTTTTCCAGGTCTTGGTGCAGGCGGTGTGTGAATCTGCTGGACGTTCCCATCCCCGCCTTATCCAGTGACTTATTGTCGCGGTGAATGCTCCATACTAACTCCTGTACGTTCCAGTGACGTTTCTTATCAAGCCATTTGACGGATTCAGCCAGGTCTGACATTATTGACTGGGGGGTAACGTTGTTGAACTGACCTGAACAATCGCATTCGCCTAGTATAGTGCAACCCCATTCCGGGAGGCCGTGAATCCAAGGTTGGAGGTCGGTGATACACAGGACCAAGAAAGATGCCTTGATTTCCTGAACCAGCAGCTTCAACATCAAAGTGAACGCGCGCGCTGCTGTGCGTAAGAAAAAGCTTTGTATTTGTGGCTCAACAACGGCTGCAATCAGCCGCCACAAGATACACTGTTTGATCAAGGATTTCGCCTTACCCAACAAGTACAACAGTGGTAAAGTGCCGGAGGAGTTTGCGGGCCACTTGTTTTGTTGTATAATGCGACACAGGGCCTACATGACACCAGGGCCTATGTTTATTGCCTGGGACTCATAACCTTCGCCTTCCACAAAGCGGTGGGTTTCATCCCATACCCATTGCCGGCACAATCCAAACAGCATGGTTGAGCTTTTATCGGCAACTCTGATGCAGGCTACCGTGCTTAGTTGCTCTGCTATGTTTTGTACGTGCCGTCGGAGGGTGGGGAGGTGGTCCCCGTCTGTCTGTGGTAGTGCTTTGGACAAGAATGATTTTGAAAAACGGTCCTGAACTTTGAGTGTCGCAGGTCAACCCCCACCCCCAACATCCTGGGGCTCCCAAGCCCCCCCTCCCCCCCCCCCCCCCCCCGCCGCCCCCTCAGAGCAAATTTCTGGTCGCCCTTGAGGTTGGCATTAGCATTTGAATGGACGTTGGCATCCGCAGTTGAATTGGTACCGCCTTCGGCCTTCGGGCGGGCCTGGCATGGCCAACTTGTCAGTGCTGCCATGGCAACACAATTGGCGATGGGGGTAGCCTTTGCGATGGCATATGGGCTGGCAATGGTAGGTCCCTTGTCCATGGGTGGCGCCCCGTCCAGAGCCGTGACACCCCGGCGGACAGTCTGTGGCGGGTAGGCGCCGAGGGAATGCGGGGGGGGGGGGGGGCTAATGGTACGGGAAGGGAATGGGGAGGAGGGGTGCGCAGCACACACTGCCGCTTCGGTTCACTTGCGGGGTACCTGGTTCAAATGAAGTGCAAATGAAGTGCAAGGGGTACTGGTTCAAATGCACATCAGCTCTGTGCCAAGAATGTGCAACACTTGAAAGGAACACTGCCAAAAGCAGAGGACAGTGTGTGTTTGTGCGGGGGGGGGGGGGGGGGCTTGGCATCATGGGCTGTTGTGTTGCCCTGTTGTGTTGCCGTATGTGGGCGGCGGCGCCCATCGGCCTCTCACCCCCTTTGGGGGAGGGGGGGGGGGGTCATAAAGGCTCACCGCCCAGGGGGGCGGGGGGGGAGGGGGGCGACTCCTGGGGTTTGGACACCAACTACCGTGTTGATCAGGCTGAACAAGATCCCCCAAATTTCGTTCATGGCTGCTTTTGCCACATCATTTCCTCTCCATTTTGTACCCCAACAAGTACTCTGACCCTAACCTAGGGTTAGGGGTACACGTACTCTGACCCTAGCCTAGGGTTAGAGCTTGGGCTAGGGCTAGGGCTAGGGGTAGGGTTAAGGTTAGGGCTAGGGGTAGGGGTAGGTGTGGGGTTAGGACTAGGCTGAGGGTTGGGGTGGGCGTTGGGGTCAGGGTTGGGTTTCAGGATAGTGTTGGGATGCAAAATGGACAAAAATTTCCTTCGGGCGCCTTTGGTGCCCATGGACTCCTGAAGGCGGCACCTTTGGCAACTAACTGTTGGCCGGAGGCCCCCAAGGGGGGGGCGGGGTGCTATGACCCGCGGAGTCCCCCCGCCCAGGGGCTCAGCAAGTGTTTCGGGTGGTACTTTCCCGCGGGTTTGGGTGTTCAGGAGCAAATGGTCCACATTGTTTGTGCACAGGCGGTGGGGAGACATGTTTCGATAGGCGAGGGTGGGGCTGCTGTCCCTCTGCTCGGCTCCTGTGAGTGTCTGGCCCTCGACGCAAAATGGGCGCCCCCTGCGCGTGGCGATCCCCTGGAGCGGGGCAGCATGCCATGGCATTGGCATGGGCGGCACAGCACGCGCAGTGCAGCTGACACTCGCATGGCTACGGGCATCGGCACATTGGCGGCAGGGGCGCGGGCACCTGCTCCAAGAACGGGATCGAGACGTCGTGGGAGGTCGGATGCTGCTGCTGAACTCTGCCAGGTCTTCATTGAGCGTCGTGTACTGGGCCACGACATCTCTGCGCCACCGAAGGAGACTCGCACCAACCTGCGCTCCAGAGGGACCTGCTTGCAGTTCCCTTTTCCCTGGCCAACCCCCCGCGGGAAGTATTAGAAGAGAGGAGGGGGGGGTCCTGGGACCTAAAAGTTTGTGTACCAAAAATGGCCCAAATCAATATTTCCTTTTGTAAATGTCATCTTCCACACACTATGAAATCTGGGTCTGGGAGGGGGATTACCCCCCCTTCCTCCGATGGTTGTCAGCCGTTCTAATACATCCTTGGCCCCCCCTCCCCCCCCCGCCTCGTGCCACAGCCTGCCTCAGATCAGGCCCCAGCTGTCGCCCCACTCCCAGCCACGGTGCCGCTCGAAGTCCCAGCCACCAGACCCTGCCCCAGCCCAACGCCCTGGCTCAGACCCATCGCAGCCGCAGCCGCAGCCGCGCCGTCCGCGGCCTCGGTGGGGGATGGGGTGGCAACTGCGGCAGATCCGCAGCGCAGACCCCTCCGGCCCCCGGTGCACCTCCGTCATTGAGGTGGGGTGGGTGTGTTTGGCCAACGACCCGGCCAACCCCAGCGCCCCCGCCCGGGACGTGCACAGTCCCTCCTCCACACATACCACAGCCTGAGCCCACAGGCCCAGATCCCGCAGCCCCGGCCCCGGCCCCAAGTCCGTCCCAAGCCCACAGCCCATGTCCGGTCCGCGCGCTGCTCTCGGCGCTAGCCCTCGGGGGCGGTTCTGCGCAGCGCGGGCGCAGCGCCCAACAGAAAAGTAGCGTTCCCGTGACCACCCTGAACACCCCCCACCACCGCGGGGGCTGCGTCCACGGGGCAAAACCAGCAGATGTAGACAGCGATCTTTTTTTTTGTGCAGACCAAGATGAGCTGGCGTACGCTGCGCACCATACGGTACTCGAGACACCCTCTCGGAATCAGGGTTCGGAGCAGCGCAAACCAGATCAGTGCCGAATGTTGGCTTGAGTTCGCCATACACTACGGCTATCGAATGTTGCATGGGCTGTCTGGGTCGGCTCACCCCCTCCCATTGGCGCCGGTTAGACATAAACCATAGGAGAGGAGTGGTGGGTGGGGTCTGCAGCCCGGAAGATTGTGTACCAAAAATAACTGTCCAGTTCGACGAGGATCCCTGTCTGTGGCTGTGTGCCGTCCACAGGGCAACACCCGCAGATTCAGACAGCAATCCGCATTTTCAGTGTGAAACGCAGTTCGGTCCACCTCATCATCTGAGTCTTTGGACTGAGTAAGAAGCTGAGCAGTCCCGTGTCCGGGAACACGGTAGTCAGTCACTGCAGTCCCCTCGGCCATCGGGGGGAAGGTGTGCCCAAAATAGCCCACTTTTCGCACCGCGCGCACACAGTACACCGTGCGCCCCCCTGGGCCCTGGCCCCGGCCGCAGCGCCGGGTCCGAATGCAGCCGCAACCCCAGCCTCAGCCTTGGCCGCAGCCCAAAGGCTGGGGCCGCAGCCGAGCCCCAACCCAAGCCCCAGCCCGACCACCAGCCCCGGCGCTCACCGCCACCTCCATTCCACCCTCCGACCCCGGCCCATCCGCCCCAAGCCCAGGCCCTGGGCAGACCCAGCACCGACAAGGGCCTCGGCATGCGCCTCAGCCCCGGCCCCAGCACCACGCCTCAACGCCAACCCGAGGGCCCTGGGGCTGGGGTGGGGCGGGCCGACACATACCCCCGAGCGTCCCTGAGGCGCACTTGGGCCAACAGCCGCCGCAGCTTCGCGAGGTCGGAGCGCAGGGCGTCGGCTGCGCCATCGGTGAAGGACTCGTCGGACTTCAGTTGGAGCTGTGGTGATGAGGAAGGCCAAGGGCGCGGAGGAACGCAACGTCGCCCATTTGGCGGAGAGCCGGTGAAGCAAGCGGCACGTAACGCTTTTCAGAGAAGCGGCGGACCATGAAACTCAGCGGTAGCACCTGCAGTAGCCGCACGGCCTCAGGGCTCCTTTTGGGGGGGGGGGGTCCAGCCCCCCCCCCCCCCCCTGTGTGACATTCCGTCGGGTTGTTGCTCCTTTACGGGGCCCTGGACACTCACCCGCTCTTCCCTTCGCATGTTGCGTCGGGTTGCTGCGTTCTGTCGGCCGCTGCGGCCGGTGCTCTTGCTGGTGTCGTTTCCGCGTTCGCGGAGCCCAGTAGTTGGTGTGTTGGGGCTGTGCTGAATGTGGCATGGTGTGCCGTTTGCGCGTCAGCAGCGCCCAATAATTGGCGTATTGAGGTGGTGCTGCGGATTTAGAGGCGCTGAAGGCACCGAAGAAATGTTGTGGCCACCCCATAGCCCCCCTACAGCCCCCCTATAGCCCCCCTGTGACCCCCCAAACACGCACTCATCCCTACACCCACACGCACACCCGCGCTGGCAAGAGATACGACCGCCAGCTCAGAGCTCAGAGCTCGGGACAGGCACAAGAACACAGGGGACACAGGGGACACAGGGGGGGCGGGTACCGGGTGGGCCCGGGGCATACGTGACGATACTTCAGCTCGTCGAACTGCCGCTGCAGTTCGGTCACGCGCAGGGCCTCCTGCAGCTGCAGCTGCGCCCTCTCGGTGTCCCGCAGCTGCTGCTGCTGCTCCCGCACGCGCTGCTGCAGCCCCTGCAACTCGCTGGCGCCGGCGTCGGCGGCGGCCATGTGCACGCGCGGCTGAAGGGGGCGCGGGTGGTGCCGCACCCTCTCCGCAGACCCTGTCGGGCCGTGGGCCATGGCCTGCACGGAAATGCAAAGGCTCGCAGTCTGTCGGGTCGGTTGGCGGCGGAACTGAGTGGTCTCTGACGCAATCGCCGTTCTTGGCGGCGATTGGCAAGTCGTGGCAGCCCCAGCCCGGTGCCGAAAAAGTTTGCGCCCCCCTTCATTTCGCTTTCTGCGGGTCCGGCCAGGGCGAGCAGCGGCGCCCGCTCACCAGAAGGCACTCGAGAAATCTCTCAGAATCAAGGGTCGGGGCTGCCCAATGCTCCGGTTGTCCCACAAGGCGATGCGGTCGCGGACACAACACGTTTGTGTCCCCTGTATTATTGCTCAAAGGCACAAAACCTTTGGAGGGTTTCAATTTCGGGCCGAAAAAGTGGCTTTCGGTTCCGAAATTTTCGGCCCGACCGTGCCCCGCCGGGCGTCCAGAACGACTTGGTCTAGGCGCGTCGAAATTGGCCGAAACTCGGGCCACGGGATCGGCAACACACCCATGCTCGGCTTGCAGGCGCCGGGACACACCGCCCTGTGCGGCCGAAGCTCCCGGCCAACCTCCGAGGTCCCCATTGGTCTGGTGGTTGCTGCGCATGCCGCACGTCCACGAACACCAGGCTCCATGCCGTACCCCGGCCCCGACCTTCCGAAGCACGCGGAGGGGCGCCCCTCGTGCCATTTCTGGTCCGGGGGTTGGCGTGCCCCGGCGAGTGAGTCGCTCAGCAGTGAGTTGTTGCCTCCCACGTCGCTGACGCAGGGTTCACCGTGACGCTCCCAGGCGCGTGCTGCCGACCTGCACGTGTACAGCTCATGCGCCCTCCCCGGGAATCGAAGCCACGCCTTATGCAATACACCAAAGTGTCATACCACACAGTCCCAAATGTGTTACAAGAGAGGAGGGGGCCATGAGCAACGGATACTGAGCTCGCATTTACCCCCTTGACACAGGCATATGGTCAAAGCTATGAATCTCGGTACATTGTTTCGACTTGCTGCACTGCAGCGCAAACCAGATCAGTGCCGAATGTTGCCTTGAGTTCGCCGTACACTACGGCTATCGAATGTTGCATGGGCTGTCTGGGTCGGCTCACCCCCTCCCATTGGCGCCGGTTAGACATAAACTATAGGAGAGGAGGGGGGGGTGGGGTCTGCAGCCCGGAAGATTGTGTACCAAAAATAGCCCAAATCAATCTTTCCTTTTACAAAATTTCATTTCTCACTATGGCATCCGGGTCCATGGGGGGGTACCCCCCGCGACTCTGTCCGGACCAGGCCCACGCCCTGACGTACAACCAGGACCATTACCCTCCCGCCAGCCCCTCTCCAAGCCCTTGGCATGACTGAGGGGCACAGGATGGGGCACACCAAGGGCCTGCTGACACGAACGAGGGATGCAGCACGCGGGATCATCAATTGGAATGCGGTCGCATCACTTGTCGCCTGAGACGGACGGCACAATGTGGGGTCGCCACAGCCCCAGCGCCCTAGGAGGTACCCTCTTAACGTTGTTCAGTGTTGGGGGCCTTGTCCGCCGCCTACACTGGACACTGCTGAACATTGCGCCTTAAGCAACAGAAATGGCAAAATATTGCACTGAGATGGGGAAAAGATGACGTGCAACTCAAGAGTGCACCCAACACAAGAGCAAGCACCCGAGAAGAAAGGTGTGGGTGTGCCAAGGTATCAATTCCATTCCTGCTCAGACTGCGCGGTTCAACATCCTCTGGTCCCACCAGCACTGCACACCATCACTTCAGCGTTCTGGCTCCGCAGGAGGCCGCCCATGGGGCCTGAAACCAGCCATGTGAACAGCCACCGCTGACGAGCCTCGTTACATGTGTGTGTGTGTCTGTGTGTGTGTGATCTGTACTTTTAGAGGTGGATCCTTTTGCAGCGTTGGGCTGGACGCCCCATTTGGCTCGGGTCTGCTGAGGCCTCTATGTGACGTTGGTCCCCTCCCTTCTGCGGAATTAGAACCTCAGTGGTTTGTTGGTTAAGTAACCAGAGTGTTGGCTCTCCCGTGCCTCGTCAGAAAAAGCAGGCGGGCTACAGTGTCCTCGGCTGCAGTCTCCTCCAGCCCCTGTGGGACAGGCACTGGGGGGGACCGGGGCGGTGGTGTTTTTGGCCTCCTGCGTTTGGGGGCTGGAGGGGTGAGTGGTTGGTGTGGGGACCTCAGCAGACCTGGTGAATGCCGTGTAGGCCTTTGCAGGCATGATTTTTTGTTGGGCAGAAGCGATTGCGTAGGAAGAGCACGTTTCCGGTGTGTTGGCACTGGGGTGCACACTTTGTGGTGCCCCCTTTGGCAGCAATGGCGCACTCCTCTCTGTTTGAGGGTGCATCTCGGACAGGGAGGTAAACTGTGTAACGGGCACAGTTGCAGTTGGGGCCTGCGAGCTACGTGATCATCTGTATGGTGGCCCAGCTTACAGCACTCTTCGGCTGTCCTCCGCAGCCGCTTCCACGTCATACATGCTGAGGCAGGCTGTGTGTGTGTGTGTGGTTTTTGGTTGAACTGAATGGGCGTCACACACACACACACACACTACACACTCGGTTAGGCTCATAACCGTCTCCAGCACAGAAGCTCTGGTCTAGGCGAGGGCTCGTCTGCAGGAGGGCACCGGCAGCTCGCCGTCTACGGGGGAGAGCAAAGGCAGAGCGTGCCCTCAGTGTGACAGCTGGCCCACTGACCCATGCAGTCCTTCTTCTATAATATGGTGGTTCGCTATGATACATCACCCCTGTACAGCATCGTTCGCACTGCAGCAATGTTTGGTATTTCCACCCGTAGTGTGTGTGCATGTCTGTTGTCTACCTCCGCTCTAGACCGCCGCTGCCCCCCACTGTCACTGTCACTCATCTCCCCCGTCGAATGTTCTGACAGTCCCAGGGGGGGTGGGGAGGGGGTGGGGGTGTCCGCATTCGAGAACCGGGCCTTTTCCACCCACTGCCCAAACGGAGACATCTCAGGTGCAGGAACGGCGGCAGTATCCTTTAATTTTTGACAACCACACTTTGGCACCCAAGCTGACCGCTCCTGCAGCCTGCACAAGACTACAAACCACGTTCGCAGGGTATTAGAACCGCAAAAAAAATGGTTCCAAAAAAAGGCACAAAAGTGCGGAAACACGGTGTTTGACAAGCCCGTGTTCAGACAAGGGGGGGGTTCAGACAAGGGGGGTCATCACTACAAAATCCTGCCGCATGCCCCCAAGCCCTCAATATCATCTCACGGAATACACTCCCCCCATCCCGCCCAGCCTCACCCCGACCCGTGCTGAAGGACGGGACTTCGTGCTTCGATCAGGCGTAGTGGCACGTATGAGGTGCATAAACATGCACAGAATGTGCCCATGTGCATGTCATGCCTTCATATTACTGCATGCATGCTTCGATGTTGCTGCATACACGTGTGTGTCATGTGTCTGTGTTATCGCATACACGTGCATGCCATTCTGTGTTGCTGCATACATGTGAAATGCATGCTGCATGGTAGGCCCTTCTGTTGCTGCATGCACGTGCGGCATGCCCGTTTATCCCAGTTGGTGCAGGCCGTGGCGCAATGCACACCTGTGTGAAGGCCCACAGGGCACATACAATTGCGACCACTGTTGCAGAAATCACCACCACTGCTACGTGCCTTGGTTGTGGGCCCCTGCTCAATGAGGCCACATGTGTTGCATCGCACGGAGTGTAGTACAATGCGTCTGAGCACAATGGCGACGCCTCACGAGCACTGAGGCGGTGCGAAGCCATGTCTGTGCAACGCACTGCCCAGTCCTGTGACAAAATACGGGGCACATGTGGCTCAGTGTCGGTCTGAATGCGCAGCACTGAAGCTTGCTGGACATCCTCAAAGGCCAACACCCCTTGGGATAGGGCGTGGCCGCTTGCCCAGCCACCTCCCCATCCAGACATGCTTGGCCAATGAGCGTGGGAGCGGGGGGGGGGGGGGGGGGTACGGTTTTTGTTTGGCAGTAACAACTTCCAATCCCATTGTTCCATTGTTGTGAAGGTAGTCCTTCGCCAAAAAGTGCAGACCGACAGGGGTCGAATACACCGAATCAAATAGACTACACACAGCCACACAGTGCCATATGCAGTGAGTTCGGACAACAACGAGGCTGCCTACAGTGTACTGCGTTGAAGGTGCTGGCTTCCTTTCTGCCTGTTTTCCCCATCCCTTTACGCTAGTCCAGCCGGGCTGCCTCCAGTTGCCACTTGTCCACAGCCTTCAGTTGGTGTGTGTCTTCGTGCCATTGGCTCTCTCCCTGTGGCAGACAGCCCAATTTCTGAAGCACTGGGAGAGTATCCGCCGTGCGTGCACCGGGTGCACACCGTGCCCGCTTTTGGACTAATACTCGGGTAAATGGTCTCCCCTTGGAAGCCCTCAAAGTGGTGTCCCTTGAAGGTCTTTGGAGTACGCTGAAATAATCATGGGTGATTTTGAGTGAGTGTAGAAAGTCTGGGGGGTTGCTGTTCATTCCCGCAGGCTTGCTGTTGAGTCTTGGTGGCTTGTTGCCAACTCCCGGAGGCTTGCTGTTATTTCGTGAAGGCTTGTTGTTGAATCCTGGACAGTTGCTATTAACACCTCATGGCTTGCTGACAATTCTTGGAAATGTGCCGTCAAGCATTGGGGGCCTGCTGTCAATTCGTGGAGGCAAGTGGTTATTGCTTGGACTTGGTCACCATTTATTCGAGTGTATGTGACCGTCATGCCAGCAAGGCACCGGACGACACGCGATGCGCACCGCGGAGTGGGCGGTGGTTTTGTAGAGTTTAGGGAGGGTCCTTCGAAAGGCGCCTATGGTACCACTAACGAGGATTTTGTTGTGTTGACGTGTGCTTGCTTTGTTAGCCAGCACACCACACGTCTCCGTACGGGGTTACCTACAGTTTAGCCTGGGTAGCTAAACTTAGGGGGGGGCAGACCAGCCGTGAGGGGGAAAAGGACAGATGGTGGACGGCCAGGACAGCGCGTGGAGGAACAGGGCACCTGGGCCTCACGCACACAGAACCACAGCGAGGCAGGCTACGGATGGCCTGTGGACAGAGGCGCGTGGACAGTCAAAAACAGTCAAACGACCCCGGCAACAACCAGCACATCCTCAATACGCCAATTATTGGGCGCCGCTGATGCGCAAACGGCACACCACGCCACATTCAGCACAGCCCCAACACACCAACTACTGGGCTCCGCGAACGCGGAAACGACACCAGCAAGCGCCGCGGCCGACAGAACGCAGCGACCCGACGCAACACTCATGGGAGGCATAGTACGGTGCAATACTGTTTGTTAGACACAAGACAAGTGACATGCATTGATATTGAATTCAGCTGATTCGCTTTATGCTGTTGTGCTTTGTAGGGAAGGTTTGCGGTCCACTCCGGTCCACTTGGGCGACTTTTCCAGGGGAGGCTAAACTTGGGGGTTAAAGTCGGGATAGTTAATACCAAAGTAGCGCGCCAGGCGCGCGCCGGACAAACATTACACCTATCCCCACATGATACATTCAGCACAATAATGCTCCTTGCACTCATCACAAACTCCTTTTTCCATCAAATGGGCCAATGTGAAGTGCCGGGGCCTCGGGGGCGAGTTCAAATTAAATGCAGATTTTGGCAGTGTCTTTGTGAGCACATGAGAATCAGCTCCAAGCGGTTCCCCCATGGTTTGCCTGTGGTGTGACGTGTCAGTGTAATTGGATCTTCCACTTGTTGGGGTCCCAATGTGCCTTTTGATGTTTGGGAAGCGGTCGGAGTGTGATTTCCCACAATGTGGGGTCCCACTCTTCTCTGGGTCGTTTGTGTTGGAAGAATAGCATTTGGCGCAAGGGTCTGGTTGTGGTGTTGTAATAGTTCAGCATAGTTTGGTATGTGTGGTGTGCCAGGCATTCGCTGTTGTGGGTATGCGGGCTCCTAGTACAACCCCAATGTATGCACCGTGCACACACCCGGTCAGCGACTCCCCAATAGGCCACCATGAGAATTCCATAGCTCCGTTTTCACACCCGGACACAGGGTGGCCTTTGCTAAAGCGGAATGTGGTGGAAATCCACGCCTCCTGCCCGCCCCCAGTGATCAGCAATTTCCAGCGGCCCAAGGTGCGCGGGGGGGGGGGGGGGGAAGGTGGCTCACGGGGCACAAAGAGGTCAAGCACACCACCATGCACTTAGCTCTGGCCTTCCATGTGGTGCTGCACCACCATCACCCTCTGCACAATGCTGGAAGTGCAACTTGGTATAGTGAATGTCCCGCAGATGGTAATGGTGTCATTTGTGCTGCACCTCGTGCGTCATTTGGGACCAAGCTTGTGTCCAAGGTTGTGAAGCTCAACCAGAAGTGGCTGCTGACATGCGGGTGGCTGTGGTACAACCTAGTGCGCGTGCTCATGTGGTGTGCTTCTTGTTGTGAGCATCCACTACTTGAGTGCTCAATTCCCTTTCTGCAATGTGCGTCAAACTTGACGGTGTTCAGTTTGAACAAAACATGGCAAATTTGGCACCTGCCGCGTGTCTTTTGCTTGTGGAAGTCTGGTGGTCGCGTCACCTCGGTGACTCATACGTTGCCCACTGAGGTGCAAGATGGGATCTTGGCACTGTTCTGTGCAATGTACAAAATCATGCAGTCCGATCAACACATGACAAACTTTGAAGGTGATGCTGAGCTGGTTTTGCCAAATGAAGGCACAAAAGTCCCTAACTATCATTGCCGCCCTTTTGGTATTGCGCTTCTGTGCTTCACTCACACAGTGAAGACCTATCAATTTTCTTCCACAGCATCAGATTCTTGTATGGACCGCACCTAAAAGAAGGAAGAGCTATTTTATGTTCGTACTGTGGTGATGGTGCAAGCGTGGTCCAAGGGGGGCATGGGGGCATAATCACAATTCTTGGTGACTTGCACAACGTGATTGTGCCATACCACACATGTTGCCATAGGTGTGATTTAGCAGCCATGAAGCTTGATCAGGAATTGTTGGAAGTTTTAGCTAGGAATTAACAGGAGCCATCCAGAGTATCCGCCCTCCCCCCCAACGGGTGTCAATCATGAGGCTGTGGCCCATGTGATTTGGCTGTCCGAGAGGATTGATTTTCCCTGTGCACGCCAGTGTGCAACCGGTGTGGTGACACCCCCTCCCACTTAGCAGAGTCTACAGGGCCCCGGCCCTTGGTAGCGTCCACGTCTACCACAACACCAGCCCAATGGCACAAGCAGTGCACACGAAAAGGAAGATCAGCTGGGGAATCCGGTGCTCGGACAAGGTCAGGTACAACACGTGTTTGAAATGGGCGGTCATGTATGACGTCCTTCGTCACTGCAGTGGCACCTCCCTTCTGTCCCTCCTTATCCTCACCCTCACCCTCACTCTCTGTCGCTCTCCGTCACCTCTCCTCCGCTCGCCTCTCGATGTCCCTCCCTGTGGCTATACCACCATAGTAAGGAGGTGGGTCAGCATAGATCAGGGGAAGAATATATAGCCCAGGTGGGTCCACACTTTATTGAGGCACTCCAGCCACGGCCATGCTGCCGTACTGGGTCCAAGAACACTATCACTGGAATGGACGGGGCATTGTGGAGTGGAAGGGACCGAGAGCATACTGACGTGGACACTGTCTGATTTTCTCGCTGACTGCAGAGTGAAGGGGACGACATGCAGATGATGAACCTGCACTGTTGTATGCAGTCTGCGTTGCGGGGTGCGGAGCATAAGGGCACAGATTACGGCAGACAAAGGCAAAGAGGTCGCGCAGCTGAGCCGTCATGCACCCGGCGCTTGAACTAGAGAGGCACTCGGTCCAAAACCCATTAAGCAGGAGCGCACGGCTGTCCTAGGCGCTGCGGTGTCGGTGACCCCGCGAGCCGAAGGGACGCTGCGAGGGATAAAATGTTACCTTGGCTTTGGTTACGCTGGCGTCCGAAGATCGCCCGGGCAACCTCCCCTCACCTCACCTCTCCTCCACTCCCTTCCCCTCACCTTCCCTCCCCTCCCCTCACCTCACCTCCCCTGACCTCACCTCCCCTCCCCTCCCCTCCCCTCCCCGTCCGCCGCAGTGGGGCCCCGCCCCACAGGCCTGGGCATGCGCCCCACAGCGCCGGGCGCTCCTGGTTCGAGGGGTGGGACGACGAGGCGGAAGAGTCCGGTGGCCACTGGGTGGGTGTCACCCACGACGGCACGATCCGGTGCCTCTCCCGGGGCAACAGGCCCCTCGCCACGCCCCCGGACCCGTATGCCAGTGCTGGCCTCGACCCCCAGGGTATACGCCGTGTGGTATGCGGTGTTGCCTGCCCCAGGGGCGCCCCCGCTGCCCCCGCTGCACCAGTACCCCCGCATGTGGGACGATGCCACCGCGCGAGCGTGGCTCGCAGTCCGCGAGCTCGTGCGGGCGTGGCGGCAGCGCCGCAGGGTGCAGGTCGTCTTTCACGCGCCCTGACCCAGGTGTTCGGGCCCCGGTTGGGCATCCGCCGAGGCCTCCGTGCCCCCCCTGCCCCCCCCCCCCCCCCCAGCAAGATGCGCGTGTCTCCCACCCACCCACCCCCCCTCTTCACCCAACCCGCGGCACGGCGACAGGCCTGCCCCCCCCCCCCCCCTGGCCCGCGGATGCGGATGGGTGTGCACTGCATGCATGGCCGGCCGATATGCAGAGTTGTCGGGACAGCCATTGAGCGCCCCACAGGCGGCCTGTGAGCCTCAAGATCGGCCCTCAAATCAAATCAAATCAAATCTCACCTCCCCTCCCCTCCCCTCACCTCCCCTCCCCTCCCCTCGCCTTCCCTCCCCTCCCCTCCCCTCCCCTCCCCTCCCCTCCCCTCCCCTCCCCTCCCCTCCCCTCCCCTCCCCTCCCCTCACAAGGGCACTGGTTTGGGGCACACATGGCACTGAAGTATCTGTGGTGAGGTACACAAGGGAATCATGGCAGGGCACAGCCTTTGGGCGGGGGCAGATTGATTTGACATCTCGGGGTCAGTGCTGCCCATGCAGACCGAAAACCCCTGGTCGGCTCCACTCAACCTCCCGCAACCTCTGCTGCCAGCTGTCGAGCCCGGGTCTGGTTGCGCTTGCGCGCACGGTACAGGTACTTCGCCTTGTTGAACTCCCCAAAGCGAAAGTCATTCCGGGCCGCATGTGGCATGTCCACGGGCCGCGTCTGGTTCCACCACTTGACGTATGCCCGCAGCCATCGCCCCTTCTTCGACACATGGTGGCATGCGGCATGCAGCGCCCAGACCGCACCCTATGAGGGTGGGAAGGGATGAAGGGAGGGAGGGAGGGAGGGAGGGAGGGTGTGGGAGGGACGGGGGGGGGGAGCCACGGAGCGCGGGAGCGAGGGACAGTGCGAGGGGGGGGGGCGAGGTAGAGAGCGAAGGAGGAAGGGAACGCCCTACGGTAAACTAGACCACAATTGCAGCAAACAACAGAACAGGTCGACTGCACACAGGCCTCCCCTTTCCAGTGGCCCACCAGCAGGGGCCAAACTCTACCCTACTCCAGCCTGCCTTGAACGATGAAACTACTTTTAATCGGACCCTCCATGGCAATTGCACTGACCCTGCAAAACAGTGTTTTTCGGGACCGTTTGTGAGTTTTTGTGCGAAAATTTTGTCAAGTGGTGGTTGGAGGGGTATGTGCATACCTTGTCAACTGTGCACGAAAATGGCTCTTCAAAGAGCAACGAGGCAGCAGTACCCGCCAACCACCGTCGGTTACCGGACAACCAACGTCGATTACCCCCCAACCGCCTGTCCCTCAGGGGAACAAAAGGAATCCTGGATCCTCACGGACGGCCCTGGTCCCAACCGGGCTCCAGTCGCCACGGCAGTTGTTGCGTGCGCTCTGGGTGAGAGAGGGGGCCATGTGGCGAGGGAGGCGGGGGTGACGAGGCGAAGGGTCAGTGTGAGGAGGCAGCACGGCACCTCATACAGTGCCTGCTCCCAGAACAAGTGGTTACAGGCGAGGCCGTCCATCACCGGCGGAACACAGTAGGTGCTGAGCCGCAGGCCTCTGGCAATGCCCTGGTACAATGATTCGTCCTGCCCGGCCTCTGCCAGATTTGGGCGCAGCATCTGCTCCAGCAGTTCCACTTGTGCCTCCCGCGTGCCCCGCTCGCTCCGCCAGAAGGCAAGCCCCACGTTCCGCCGCCACGTATACGGCACTTCACTGGCCGGAAGGCCATCCGGCAGTGGGTCCCGTGTTTCTGCATCATGTGACCCCCTTTTACGCACGCTGCAAGCCCCCTCCCAGGAGTGATTCAGTGGCAGCACGTCCCAGGGATTGCGCATCAGCACCGTGTCGGAGTCCATCCAGAACACATTGTAGCCCCATTCCAAGACCTGGAGCGAGAGAAGCATGAAGAGGTGGTGGGTGAGAGGAGTTTGGAAAGGGGAGGTAGAGAACGAGGAAGAGGAAGAGGAAGAGGAAGAGGAACAAGTGGGATGAGGGCCAAGTTTCTGCACTGTGTGCACATTGCAGTAAAAACCCCCAAGCCACATCTGTATAACACGGCAAAGCAACAAATCCAACAGGATAGACATTAACCAACTAGGTACTTTGATGCACCTATGAACATCTCAATTAACGTTGTAAAGTACAACTAAGCAGCGCCATACTTCATATAGAATTCCTTCGCCGTAACACAGTTCACACCAATGAGGTTGACTTGTTTGTTGGAGTTGTGTATATACTGTCTGAGGGTCCTTGGAGCGCTTAGCTGAGCATCGATCAATCCACCAATCCACATCTTTAGGGTCGGGGTGATGGGGATGTGCCATATTACTACACACACGCATCAAATATGTCAATATTTGATTATCCAACGTGGTGTGCATCTCTTTTTATGCCATTAGTTCCTCTCCCTCTTCCGTTTCAACAAGCGTAGGGGCTGGTTTGGGCTTGGGTTTGGGAGGAGGTAGAGGAAGAGGATGAGGACCAGTGCCCCTCGAAGCGAGGCTAACAGTCAGCCAATCAGTCAGTTAGTCAAGCCAACAGACATTTAGACAGTCATTCGGGCAAGCAGGCAAGCAGATAGAAACACACAGTTTGGGTTTTTTTTTAAGTGGCAAACTCAACTGCAAGCAACGGGAGGACCCCTGCTGCACAACAAGCAGGGGTCGAATGGTAATGCAGCCGGCCGCAGTTCCTTGGGTGGGCGGTGCGAATCCCTATCTGCTGACCTGGCGGACGCGCCACAAAACAACAGCCGGTCGGCCGGGATTCAAACCGCCGACCTGCAAGTCTATAGTCGGCTACATTACCATTCGACGGCTGTTTCTACTGAAGCATTTTGTTCTCCCCACTGCTTAAGCCGTTCTGAGCACAAACTTTTGACCCCCCCCTTAAAAAAGTGATATCCAATTTCAAGGGATAGAGGCCTCAGACTCAAAAAATACATTGGGGGGTTGTCTTATTGGGTAAAATAATGATTTTACGAGGGGTTGGACATCAAATATCATGCCTTGCGAATGACCCCCAAAAGGGGGGGTATACGACGCCTGTGCCTGCGCTTGATCTAACAACCTCTCTTCGAGGTGATTAGGGGTAGAGGTAGATGTAGAGGAATATGTAGAGGAAGAGGACGAGGAGGATGAGGAAGAGGTAGAGGAAGATTAAGTGAAAGAGGAAGAGGCGGAGGAAAAGGTGGAGTTGGAGGAACAAGCAGAGGTGCGGACGAGGTAAATTTAGAGTTACAAGGTAGATGTAGAGGTAGATGTAGAGGAAGAGGTAGAGGAAGAGGAAGAGGAAGAGGAAGAGGAAGAGGAAGAGGTGGAGGTGGATAAAGACGTAGAGGTAGAGTAAGAGGTAAATTTAGGGGTAGAGGTAGAGGTGGATGTAGATAAAGAGGTAGAGGTGGAGGTAGCGGTAGCAGTGGAGGAAGAGGTAGAGGAAGAGGAAGAAGGAGAAAAAGAGGTGGAGGAAGAGGTGGAGGAAAAGGTAAATGTGGAGGTAGAGGTAGAAGTAGACGTAGACATAGATGTAGAGGACGAGGTAGAGGGAAGAAGAGGTAGAGGCAGAGGGGATAGCGAGGGAGGAAGAAGTAGATGAAAAGGACGAGGTAGAGGAAGAGGTAGAGGCAGAGGAAGGGGAAGAAAGAGGAACACGTAGAGGTAGGCGGGACAGGGCAGCACAAACTTCAGCCGCTGACAACCAACGTGCAAAAATCAGGCAAGAAGCGGAATGTGACTAATATGTGTGGTGCGAGCAGTCAATGTGATTGGTTTTTATAGAGTACATACGCACATGCGCATGCATGCATACGTACGTACGTGCATACATACAGCATGAGATGACCAAGTAACATGCATATGTACAGACATACATACCCACCTACATACATACATTCATACATGGGCCAAGTTGTTGCACTGCGTGGGCAGTGCACGCAATGCCCACACAATGAAACCTAGCCAGGTAGGAAGGGAGTAAATCACCCTACATTTATGCAGGCGTCACAAGGGTCTTCATGTCCTTGGTCGTTGGTGGCCGTGGCCAAGCGCAATTTGCTATTGTGTGAGTGTGTTGGAAGATGGTGGCGGCCTTCTAGGGACATAGGCATTCTGCCCCGACCCTATTGGGGCCCAACTTGTTGCAATATGCAGCACTATGTGGGCCGTTACCGATAAGCGATGCTATTGATTCGCAATGATTCGAGAGTGCGGATGCAAGTTTCAAGTGCTGGCTCATAAAGAGAATCCACAGGACATAGTTTCCTAGAGATAGCAAAGCAATGGCCATGAACGTTGGAATCCGTAACCACCCACGTGCCAATTTGTTGCATTGTGAATGTACACGGCGTCCGGTGATTCCCCATCATCATAATCCACCATCCACCTATAACAAAGAACACGTAGCAAAACCGGGTGAAAATGGGCTAAAATGGCTGAAAATGGCTGAAAATGGGTAGCAATTCAAATGTGCCACATCCTCAATGCACGAGAAGCGTAAGAAAAACTGTGCTGGAACAAAAAAATTGTAAAAAAGAGCCAAGACTAGGGTTCAAGTAGTTGCTGGCATACAAAACTTTGCATTGTGCGCGCACTACGTGCACGGCATACCCATGCATGCATAGGATACATTTGGCGTATGCAAGTGGTCAGGGGTGCACGACATGTCTAGTATTCAATGTTATCCACATAGTAAATTCTATTGCCTGCGGCAGTGCACCTCAAAGAGAGGCTGACAGTCAGCCAATCAGTTAGTTAGCCACGCTAGCAGTCAGTCAAACAGTCATGTGGGCAAGCAGGCAGGCAAACAGAAACGCAGGGTTAGGTTTTTTTTTCAGTGGCAGACTTGGCTCCAAGCAGTGTGGAGGACAGCCACCGTCAGAGCATGCAGTCGCCGAATGGGAATGCAGCCGACCGCGGACTTTTAGGTCGGCGGTTCGAACCCTGGTCAGCCGACCATGGTTGCGACTCCGCCGACGACAGTCGTCCGACCAGGATTTGAACCGCCGACTTGAAATTCGGCAGTCAGCTGTGTTACCATTCGACCGCTGATGGTTCCGATACTTTTACGTGTCCCGACTGCTTGAAACCTTCCGAGCACAAACTTTTGACCCCCCCCCCCCCATCCCCCCCCCCCCCCTCAAAAAGGTGATGTCCGGTTTCAAGGGATAGAGGCCTCAGAATCAAAAATCCATCGGGGGATAGTCTTATTGGGTAAAATAATGATTTTACAAGGGGTTGGACATTAAATATCATGCCTTGGGGTATGCTACGCGAATGAACCCCAAAAGGGGGGGGGGGTATACGACGCCCGTGCCTGCGCTTGATCTAACAACCTCTCTTCGAGGTGATTTGGAGGGAGGGGAACCACAACTTATATGAAATCACCATCAGCATTCCTGCGTCTTGTTTGGGCAGGTGGGGGCACGAAGAGGGAGGGGCAGAGGCAATGAGGATCTCCGTTTGAGAGTTAGCCTTCCGCAGTCGGCAACGCCGTATGCTCAAATTGGTGTTGGCCTATTGAGTCGGCGTTCTAAGCTGTTGCACTGAGCCTTAGCCATCAGTGCCCGCCAAACCAACAACGAGATAGAAAATGGGGTGCACGGAGAGAGGGAAGAAGGGACATAAAGAAGGATTTGCTGCTTCATGCTTACAGAGGCACAGTTGAGTACATTACGGTACAGCACAAAACAAGACAACATATTACAATGCAATATAATCTGACACAACAAAACACAACACAACGGAATAGAATAGAATGCAATAGAATGCACGACACTACACCACACCAAACCACACTACAGCACGCTACACCACACTACACTACACCACACTACACTACACCACACCACACTACACCACACCACACTACACTACACTACACTACACTACACTACACTACACTACACTACACTACACTACACTACACTACACTACACTACACTACACTACACTACACTACACTACACTACACTACACTACACTACACTACACTACACTGCACTGCACTGCACTGCACTGCACTGCACTGCACTGCACTGCACTGCACTGCACTACACTACACTACACTACACTACACTACACTACACTACACTACACTACACTACACTACACTACACTACACTACACTACACTACACTACACTACACTACACTACACTACACTGCACTGCACCACACCACACTACACTGCACTGCACTGCACCGCACTACACTAGACAACGAAACAATACAATGCAATGCAATGCAATGCAATGCAATACAATACAATACAATGCAATGCAATACAATACAATACAATACAATACAATACAATACAATACAATACAATACAATACAATACAATACAATACAATACAATACAATACAATACAATACAATACAATACAATACAATACAACACAACACAACACAATACAATACAATACAATACAATACAATACAATACAATACAATACAATACAATACAATACAATACAATGCAATGCAATACAGTACAGTACAGTACAATAC
Source organism: Eutreptiella sp. 'Long Island Sound 2002' (assembly GCA_964036045.1). Lineage (NCBI taxonomy): Eukaryota > Euglenozoa > Euglenophyceae > Eutreptiales > Eutreptiaceae > Eutreptiella > Eutreptiella sp. 'Long Island Sound 2002'. Next base: position 3,384,375 of record OZ038393.1, on the reverse strand, counting down.
AATACAATACAATACAATACAATGCAATACAAATGCGATAGGATTCGACACAACACGATGCGGCACGACACACGGTGCGCTACAATGCACAAGTGAAGACAGGGTGTGGGGGGCTGGCAAACAACCACGTCCGGCATTGTGCAATATTGCAACGGCTGCGTGACCGCAACACCTGCAGAATGGCCTCGTGCTTGCACCGCGCGATGGTCTGGAACTCCGTACTGCCGAACGACTTCAGATGGTGGTTGAGCTCCGGGTCGTCCGAGGCGTATCGACAGTACCGAGAGGTCGGGGCCATGCGGCAGCGCACGCGCGGCACCCCCTGGCACCACGTGAGGATCTCAGGGCTGGTCGTGATGATCAGGACCCAGGTGTCAGGAAGCACAGCCCGGAACCGCTCCAAGGAGTACGCCAGGGGCAACTGGTACGCTGGGGTAGCGAGCATCATGCACACCGTCCGGTTGTGCGTGGCCACGTGGGCGAGCACCTCCTCATCCACAGCGCTCGTGGCTGCAGGGCATAGAGGAGGGGTCCCAAGCAGCAGCAGGAGCCCGAGGAGGGCCGAACGAAGCAGCGGGACCCCGCACATCGACGGGTCAGGAGGGCCATGGCTTCGCTTGAGCACATGGGACAGAGCCTGGCATTCGGAAGATATAGGCGTTCTGCTCACACAGAACGACGGGGGGCTGGCCAGAGCAGCATCACAGCGCAGCAGCAACATCTTGCCACCCCCCCCTCATCTTCTTGCCATGCCCCCCCCCCCCCCCCTGTGTGACATTTCGTCGGGGTGCAGTTTCTTTAAGGGACCCTAGACAGTCACCCGTTCGTCCCTTCACGTGCGGTATCCGGTCAACGCGTTCTGACGGCCGCTGCGGCCTGTGCTCCTTGTGGTGTCGTTTCCGCAGGAGCGGGGCCCAGTACCCCGCCACCCCCCTTGTCCTAGCTGAGTCCCAAATTACCAAAGAGCAAAAGTCCCAAATTAATACGGTCCCTACGCCTACTGTAGCTTGGACCAGGGCGTAGCTTGCGCGCGACACATACAACTACCAACACGCACGTGAGTGATGGGGGGATATGGTGCAGAAATATCCCCATATTCAGAGCTATGTGGGTTCAAGTGGGCAAACACTCACAACAAATGTGTCCATGACTCTGTGTAGCTTGGCAAATTCGTCATATGTGGCTGCACTACATTTGGTACCGCATTAAATTAGGTCCCAAATTGGTACAGTCCCTACGCCTACTATAGCTTGGACAAGGGCGTAGCTGAGACAAAGGGGGTAGTTGGCGCACTGGGGGTTGTGCTGGTTGCTGCAGGGGTCATTTTACAGTTGTTGCTGCCCAGTCCCCTCCACGTCCAGGTGGTCCACCACGTCCCCGCGTTGCGGTGCGCGTGAGGCCGAATTACTCCACCTCTCCGCCCCCCAAGGGCAGCCCCCTGGCTCTGCATCACAAGCCCCCCATCATTTGTGGTGAGATCACTGCCCTGGGGAAGACCACCCCCAGGGCGCCACACACGCACGGCACCAGGAATCCCCTCCCTCCGCACCACCACCACCACCACCACCTGCGCAACGATTGCGGACCCCATTTGGCCGTACACGAGGTTTGGAATGCTCCCCACAGCTGGGATCAACGCCAAGAGCAGTGCATGGTCCATGTGAGTCGGCTTCGGGTTGACGAACAGGACTCAGGTGCTTGGGGGTATATACACTGGGGCAGACGGTGGTCAAGCAGAGGGGGAGGTATGGCTGGTGCATTACACCAATACTGGCACCGCAGTGGCCGGTCAATCACATTCTGGGCAGTCTACTTGTCTGGGCTTCTTTGGCACAATCATCATTTCCGCTGCAACAGTATTGGTGTGCTTCGGCTATGTACAGCGTGTGCAGGTGTTGGTATGTACTTTTCGCTGATGGCCATAGGCCTAGAGACTGTTGTTGGTCATGAAGATGCAGCAGCAACCACTGCCACATACCCACTGCCTGCATGCAACCCACGGGGGTGGAGACAGCTCAGATTGAAGGATTGAGGGCACTCATTCGGCCACACTGGACTGACGCCTTCAGGGTTGTGAGGGGGCGTCGTGGGTTATGGGAGGGCAGGGACTCCAGGAACTCAGCAGGAATGTACAAGAGGCATAGGGGTCGCGGCTGTGGGCTCCTTGGGTTGGACCACCCCTGCACCCCCCCCAAAAGGGCACCCCTTGCCATGGGGTCATGGGGCCATGTTGATCTTGCCCCACACACACACACAATGGCGACCCACGCGAGACTTGCCAACCCATTGGCTTGTTCATTACCCCCCGCGTGAACGTCGTTTGTGAAGGAAGAGAATCTTACGCTCCAAGCAGCTTTCAGCTGAGCCTTCGTCTTTGAAGGTGGTGGCGTCGGAGGCACTTGCATGCTGATGCTGGGGCACCCCATCTATCCAGAGGAGAATGACAAGTAATCCTTTGCATTCCTCTTGCACTTCCGCTGCCCGCAACGCCCTTTGGAAAATGCGACTATGGCCCATACGGATCCACCGCGTGCACCGTGCTAGAGCATCCCCCTGACGGGAGGACTAGGCTCAGGGTGGGGGTGGGATTTAGGGTCGGGGTTGGGGTTAAGGACAGTGTTGGGGTGCAAAGTGGACAAGATCTTGCCTTGGGCGCCTTTGGTGCCCGTGGAGCGTTGGGAGCCTTCTGCGCCCAGGGACTCCTGAGGCCGGTACCTTTGGCAACCAACTTTCGGCCGAAGGCCCCTTGGGGGGGGGGGGGTTTGGAATTTTTGGAATTTTTGGAATTTTTTGGGATGAGCTTTGAGCTTGTCCTCGCAGGAAAATCCTGAGAAGGGGTCCTCAATCAGAAAATCAGCAGTGGTCACGGGCTTTTCCCGCACGGCTCACATGCAAGCGTCCACAAACAAAGCCAAGAAATGAAGGAAAAAATTCCAAAAACGAAGAAACGAGGACAAGCTCAAAGCTCATCCCAAAAAATTCCAAAAAAAATTCCAAAAACCCAAAAACTTCCAAAAACCCCCAAAAAATTCAAAAAAAATTCCAAACAATTCCAAAAAAGGGGGGGGGGTCTGCATCCCGGGACGTGCGGAGTCGCCCGCCCCCCTTCCCCCGTGATCCCCCGACCGCGGTACAATTTCGCTCAACATGACAACGATCATATGCTGGTCAGCGGTGCCGGTAGAATCAGGCCAGGGAAGAAATTACACCGGCCCCGGAGACTCCAAAGCTCAGAGGGACTCACAGACTGGCACGGCATTGCTCAAGTAGCGCCCTGGCCTCAAGGTCATTGAGCCTTTCACACAAGGCCACCGCTGCGTCCATGTCAGCCTGTGCCTTGATCAGCACGGCACACACATCCAAAAGCCCCCGCGATGCGGCGTGGAACAGTGCTGTGTGGCCGTTGTCCCTCACTTGATTCACATCCGCCTGCGCCTCCACCAGGACCCTGACAACGTCCACAGCGCCGCGCTCCGAGGCAAAATAGACCGGGCTCGCGCCTTTGTTGTTTGCCTTGTTCACATCCGCCTTGGCCTGGACCAGGGCCCCAACAACGTCTGGATGCCCGCACGCCGCCGCCAAACAAAGCGCAGTGAAGCCATCGTCGTCCGCGGCGTCCACATCCTCGACCGGCAAGTACTTGCACACCGCATCCAGCTCCCCGTGTCGGGCCGCGCTGCGCAAATCGCAGGGGTCCTGTGGCTTGGCCGTGTTGTAGTCCTTGTAAAGGGCCACTTTCCCGCAGGACCTGTAGATTCGAAACAACTCGTGCATACGCCCCCTCACGCACGCCGTGGCGGTGGTGCACACCTGCACCTCGCACAGCATCCGCACACGCACCCCCGCGACGGATGGGCTCCGGAGCCACCGCACGGCCTGCGCGATGTGCCGTCGGCGCCGCGACTCGGGCTCCCCGTCTGCGTGGGCACTGCCGGGCCTCGCGTACTCCTCCCAGCGCCTCTGGGTCTCTGGGGCTTCCACAAGATCACCGTAGGTGCACCCCATGTCGTACACAACACTGACCAGCACCAATCGGAGGTTGTACTCCTCCCGCAGCTCCTGCTCCGACAAGAGATACTTGTTCTTGACCTTTGCAAACCCCCCAAACCGCTGGGCCAGCAGGGCCAAGAACGTCCCGATGTCACGCGTCGTCTGCACCGCCACCAGGCAACGCACCACGTCAACGTTGAGTGCGGGCCGCGGCCGCATGGATTCGCCGCGATGATCCAAATAGGACAGCAACTTGGCGTACATGCGCCCGAACGACTTGACGGCCGCCGGGTGGAACCCCTCAAAATCATCCCCAAACAGAGTTTTACCCAGTGCCCTGATTTTCGCATGGAAGGTACCTTCCACTGCAATGGCGATCAGAATGAGCACCCGGATGAAAACGGACTCGTGCATCTTTGTGCTGTGCTGAAAATCCCAGTGTGTCTCCCCCCAGTCCTCCTCAGCATCGCCACTGGCATCGGCGTTGATGACTGGAACATTGTCCAAAGAGGGCAGTATGCCGTCGTTGGTCTGAGCGACCTGGCGCGGAAGATCGGGGCGCATGAGTTTGGGAATACCGAATTCCAAATCGACTCCCTCCGCATCGGGAGGCAGGGAAGCCAAGGGCTTTCCCAACTCCGTCATTTTCTGGCTGATCTTGGACCTGAGGTCTGCAAAATTTCCACGGGTGAGGGCGAGTGTGAACAGGTCAATCGCCAACAGGTCACGCAGCTGTGCCTTAACATGCTGCGATTGCGGGGCATGAAACGCAGCATGGACAACCCACTCAACGGCGGTTGCAAGGCACTGTTCTCTTTCCTGATACGGGAGTCCTTTGTATGCGCGCCCATGTCCGCGTGTTTTCAATATCTGAGCCACGACATCGGGCATGTCAATGGGGTCAGGACCTACAGATGGAACAAAGGAGAGCAGGGGACAGCTATCAAGAATAATGGAGAGTTTGAAGAATCAAGGAAAGCAATGGAGAATGCAGAACAATGCAGAACAATGCAGAACATGGAGAACAATGGTGCCACCCGCACACTCATGGGCATAAAAGGGCTTACCCCAGTGTTGTTCACAAACACCGAGGAAGCCAGTGTGGGCCCAAACACGTCAACGCATTCAATGCATACCGAAAAGAAAGGGGAATGGACTGCGGTTGTTGGTTACCGCAAGGCAGTTGATGGCTGTTTGCTGTCAGCTCAGGAGGTTGGTGTGCCAGGCTGTCATACCTACCTTATACCTTTGCTTTTCGCCTTTAAGGCCCATTGAAGAAAGGATTGTACTAATTGGATGTCCCGGATGCTATGGGACAACCCACTTCTCTGTTCAAGTTTCGTTTTTTGGGCTTGGAAACCCCCGGAGTCCCCTCGACATTTGTTGCTCCCCCAGGGGCATTGGTTTGCCACCCCAATTGGCGTGTAACATGTGACACCCCAATTTGTTGGTCCACAAATGTTAACAGACCACCCGTCAGGCTGCCTGCCAATTGTTGTCCGTTGACCGCCAACTGCTCGGTTATCTGTCAACCGCCAAACTGGGTATTGTAGCCAAAAAAGGAACACATTGTGTCCACCATGAAAAATCAGCGGAGCAGTGCATCCCGACCCCACAACTCCCGATAGTACACCAACAACGAGGGCATTGGGGTTCATCAGGCACCTGATCAGCGAGTGGTGACCACTCGCCGCTCAGGTGCCTGCCCAATGCCCAATATGTGACAAAATATGCGATCTTTTTTTTTTGCCAAAAGCTGAACGAAGCAACAACATGGGGGTTCCAAGCCTTTTTTGAAAATCTGTAAATTAAAAAGATGTAGTAAGCAGCTTTAGCAATGGTATGCAATGGCATCTCCCCGAACGGATGTGAATGTGCCGCAGTGCCATGTATGCTGTCAAGGCCAGGGGTTTTGGAAGTGGTCACGCAGCTCTTGGTCTGGGATACGGGTTTTCCACCGGACAAACACCACATGATTCATTGGTTGAGCGAATCCAAGCGTTCCTCAAAAGGCTCCGCCAGAAAGGGTGGAATGCGGCATGCAATTGACATGGTACAATAATGTGCGGCAACACCGCCTTTGCCCGAGTCCCGCTTCCGCTTCTTCTGTGTACGCTTATCAGAAGAAGCATCACAAGGCGGGTCCTCAAACTCAACTGGTGAAATCATGGTGTCTAACAGGAATAGGGGGGCAACCCACCGGTGCAATGCAACAAAAATGTGACCGTGACCATGAGATTGCTGCCAGCTGTAGAAGTTGTGATCTTGAACTACATAAATTGTCACCCTGAGATTGAATGGATGGAACACAAATGCATGGCTCACTCAATTGCACCTCGGCCCCGGGGATAAGTAGTAGCATACAGAGTGCAATTCGCAAAGAGCGAATGAGGCAAAATATGCAGAAATTATGCCAAATTGTGCACAATTATGCGAATTGCATAAACACCTCCCCCTTGGTAGTGGTTCTGATAGCAGACACGCAGGATCAATTGAACTACGTTTTTTTTTGGGGGGGGGGGGTAAACTGTTGGTGTGTTTCCCCACATCCCAGGCAGGCAAACCTCGACAATCGCAGAAGCGCAGTCGGGGTCGGCGTGTTTGAGGTATGTATGTTGGTGTTCCTCAGGACCCCCCCCCGCCCCTGGGCCACTGGCTGGAACCCACCCCCCTTCCATAAGCCCCCTTGCGAATACAGACTCGTCGAAAGATGGTAACAACTTGGTTAGGGTTAACAACAAGAGGGTAACAACTTGAAAATACTTCCCCTCTGTTTTACACCCCCAGAACACAAGTTCAATTGACCCTGCATGTCTGCTATCAGAACCACCACTCACCTTTACCCCTCTTAGGGTGGGTCCTAAACAGTCCAGATGAATTCGTATGGATTGGCCGCCAGCCGCCGAATGCAAAGACCAGGCAGTGTGTGTGGCGCGGCCAGGGGCTTGGAGGAGGCCGGGGCGGTCCATATCCAAGAATGCGCGACGTGGAAAGGAAAGAAATACATTTGGAGCGAACAGAGTGCAGAGTGCGACACGACACAATGCCAAACGAAGCCACACACTTGTGCTCTTCTGTGTCATCGAGTGCTTTGGCCACACAAATCGCGAGCTCGCCCTCCAGGACGACACGAGCGCCTCCAAATGCTCATCCAGCTCCTTGAATCGTGCACGATGTACGCTGCTGTCATTCTCAATGATGATGCGACCGCGCCTCAGAGGTGCACGCTCGGGGGTGAGTGTGTTCCTCATATTCACAGCCGTTCGACGACATGTGCTGCCAGCAGAACACAGGTGCTAGGGCAGGACCAGAATATACATGCACGAATTTGTTCAAATCGTTGGGGCAGCACACACACGCGAGCGCAATGTTGCACAATGCTGCATGCAAGGCGTTGCACAGCCTTGAGCAGTGCACGCAACGTTGTGCAAGTTTGCCCAGGTTCTAATTGGGTGTTGCACAACATTGCATGAACTCCAATTCAGACAACATGCAACCTTGCACACCGTTACCCCCCCCGCCCCCCGTGTAATCCCCCCTAATGTCAGGCCGGTCCCCCCCATGGGGTCGTGAAGCAACGGATACTTAGCTACCATATGACCCCCGTGACACAGGCCATACGGTCATCGCTCTTCCAAGTCCAGTGCTGAATGTCGCCTTGAGTTCGCCCAGCTGGGCCATCGAATGTTTCATAGGCTGGCTTGGGTTAGAACATGGCAGTTTACCTCACCCTCCCACTCTTTTGCGGCCTACACACCAGCTCACATTCACTGCTTCCCCCCTCTTCGCTCTCACTCATCATCTCTGCATCAGTGCTGTCTGCTGTACTCCCTGCATCAGTGCTGTCTGTTTCACTGTCCACCGTGTCCCAATTCTCCTCTGGTTCTTCGTCCTGCTCGGGCATCTCCTCCAGCCCCAGCTCCCTCCACACTTCACTGGCCTCTTTCTCTCTGACTACCCCTGGCAAGGACAACTCTGCACCCCGCACAGCACATTTATCTGCCTGCTCGTTGCCCTCTACTCCTGCATGTGACGGGACCCACTGGATAGAGACACTGTCCCCTAACAACTGCCAGCTCTGCCAGAGCTGCATCCACAGGTCACGGTGTGCCAGCGCGCCCCTCGACCCCACCCACGCATGCCTCTCCCACTTTGCACACTTGCCCTGCAGCCCTGCCCAGACAATTTCGGAGTCCGTCACTATATGTAACTTGATCCCTGGTGTTTTCCCCTGCACCGCTGCCAGCACTCCCCGCAGTTCTGCCCGTCCAATTGTTTGCTTTTCGTGGGCAGGAACTGCTGCCCGCACATTGCGCGGGTTACCAGCCGAATACCACACCCCATACCCTGCATGCGACACCCCTGCTGTCTCTGTCCGCGATCCGTCTGTATAGCATACTTCCCACCCATCCTTGAGCTTTTGATCTATTTCCCTCTGCTTTTCAGGCAGCAGAGACGCCCATCTGATCCATTTCGGCAGATGCCGCTGCCGTTGCGGCAGTATTGCTCCTGTAGGTGCTCGGACCCCCCCCTGAAACATCGGTGCCCCAGAGATAAACAACTGCAGCTCTCTGTAAATGTGCATTGATTCCTGCCTATACAGTGAGGTCTCATCAGTGGGGGTCCCCCCCATGGGGGGGGGGGTCACCAAGTGACGGTCCCCCCCAAACCCCAGTTCCAGTGTAACCTAAAGATGAATTTTCTCTGGAGCCTTTGGCGCCTAGTGTTTCCTATACTTTTTGGGCCAAGTGATGGTCCACCCCATAGGGGGGCGGGGATTGCAAGGGGTGGGGTATTACAAGGGGGGGGGGGGGGTACCTGGGGTGCAATTTGAACAACATGTCGAATTTGAAAACAGGGTTACAGTGTTCACTAACATACAGAGGGGGGGGGGGGGGTTCGGACCGCCCAAAACTTGGAATGGCAAAATTCGGCGCGGTCAAAATTTGGCAGGCATTCGTACCAATTCCCTGATTGTGGCATGAGAACAGGCGGACAAATGTTGCTCGCTGGAGACACCTGGTGCTGAGTTCTCATGGAAACAATCGACCAACCAGCATGTACAAACACAAGAGGCACCACAGTCGCCCCCAATTGGCCTACCAAAGAGTCCTTGTCGGGGGGGGGGGGGGGGGGAAATGCGGTCGCCAGGATTGCCAAAAAATGCGGAAAAATGCGGGAAAAATGCAGAAAATGCGGCAAAAAATGCGATAGAAAATGCGGTTTTGTTAGAATGGTGTTTGCCCCTCGAAACCCCTATGTTTCGTCTCGTCTTGCACAATTGGGCGCTCAAAGCATGGACGGTTCGATGGAACAACTTAGTGCAGTAGTTCAACTCAAGAATATCACGGACTAGGCTCAAAACCGCTAGGGGCAGAAGCTGCAGCTGCTTGGTCAGGCCAGACCGCTGAATCTCCGCGCCGCATCAGGTGCTCCCCCATTGACCCAAACCGCCGGGCTCCCCGGGGGGGGGGGGGGGGATACCCCAACATACATACCTCAAAATGATACCCATGACACGCTGTTCATTTTGAATATACACAACTAGGGAAAATTTTTTTCAAAAAAAATTTGCCCATCAACTCAAGCTCCCATCAGCGAAGGTCCGACCCGGGGGTCGGGTCGGGGTCAATGTCCTTTTTTTTGTTTTTCATCCATTTTTGAATTCTCCACAAAATTCTGAGTATTTTGAGCATAGACACATAGGGTCAAACAAAAAAACTTCCCCCTGCCATCTGCCTAAAAAAAATCTCCGGCGCCTCTGGCGCCCACAAAACCCATTGTTCTTCACAACTAACTGACTACAAGACAATGCCACTAGAATGTTTCCTCTTGAACATTACACTAAGGGACCTGCCCAAAAAATGCGAAAAAAAATGCGGAAAATGCGGAAAAATGCGAATCGCATATTCCCCCCCCCCCCTGCCTTGTAGAGCAAATTGCGTGGGCTCCAGGGGACTGTGCATATGAAGATCACGAAAAACAGACACCTAAAAAAAAAGGCTTCGGTCCTTACAATCCCATGGCAAAATTTAGTAGAAAAATTCTGTTGGGACAAATTTCGCCATTCCAAAAAACTCTATTGCCTTCGGCAAGTCCACCTTGCAGAGAATCTACCCCGAGCAACACACACCCGGAATAAGGTAAAAACTACATAAATACGGGCTAAAACATGCTTTTCATATCTTGGATGGTGATTTTAGGTGATCACAATATCAAAACATAAGTTTTGGAAACTTCGATTTTTGAGCTGTACGGGCTGAAAAACTGCATCAGCAGGTTGTATACCAATCCCGTTTGACCCCCCCCCCCCCTGCACCCAATCGCAAATAGGGTAAAAAAACACACTAATACAGCCTAAAACATGCTTTACATACCTTGGATGGTCATTTTAGGTGAACACGGTATAAAAAAAAAGTTTTGAAAAATTCGATTTTTTGAGCTACCCAAGGTGAAAAACTGCAATTGCAGGTTTTGTACCAATCCCTTGGGAGACCCCCCCCCCCCCCCCGCACTCAATACCCAAATAAGTTGAAAAACACATAAACACGGCCTACAACATGCTTTACATACCTTGGATGGTCATTTTAGGTAATCAAGGTATAAAAAGAAATAAGGTTCGAAAACTTCGATTTTTGAGCTGTCCTGGGTGAAAAACAGGTTCTGTACCAATCCCTCGGGAGACCCCCCCACCCCCCACGCACTCAATACCCAAATAAGGTGAAGAACACGTAAATACGGCCTGAAACAAGCTTCACATACCTTGGATGGTCATTTTAGGTTATCACAATATCAAAAAAATAAGTTTCAGAAACTTCGATTTTTGAGCTGTCCAAGGTGAAAAAATGCATCAGCAAGTTGTGCACCGGCCCATTCACTCATGTTAGCCATTATCCGTGGAAACAGTCATTTCGCGTATTTGGCATGGGTTTTGACCGGCCCTCGGCAAGGCTAGAGACTGCAAAAAACGTCCTTTCATATCCTAGTAGGCATATATTGTCACAACATCCCCACTCACACCCCTCAGAGTGGGTACCACGGGGTCACCGAGGTCGTCACAACCGCCAACATAGCAAAAAAGGCTGAAAACTGCATCAGCGCTCGTCCCACTCCGCCCCATACAAACCGCATGTCAGGACCCGGAAACACTTTTTCGGCTCAAAATCGAAAAAACCCAAAAGATTCATGATTTTCGACACAAAAAAAAGGGGAGGTCATTTTGTCGACATTTTTGACCCCCACCCCACCCCCACCCCTCCCTCAAAAACCGAAAAAAGGGGGTCTCAAATGGGAGGGGGGGTCTAGGGGCCAAGTCGGGAGGTGCCCTCCCAAAACTGCGCATTTTGTGCCCCAAAACAGCCTTTTTTGGCCCAAAACAGCCCTAAAACGCAGTGAAAACGGACCAATGAAGGGAAACGCTTAGTACACAGCACGTGCGCCTTGACTTCCTCGTGACAAAGAGCCCTTTCCAGCCATCTAACTCCACGATATGCCCGAGAAACAGCCCAAAAATTGGCTAAAAAAGGGCCCAAAATGTGCGCAATTTGTGTCAAATTGCCCCAAAACCAAGAACGGGCCGTATCTTGGGCTCCTCTCTCAAATCAGAAATCTGGGAGCACCTAGTCCACCCGCAACCCCCCACTTTTCGTGGTTTCCAACCCTCAGAATCGCACAACGAGACGTCTACACCCCTTTACCTGTGGTCACTTGGTGGAGCCACAGGGCACCCTAGGCCGCGCACGGTGGGGGCCAATTGTGGGTCCACCACGGTCCCCGGGGCGGAAAAAAAAGATTTTTTCCAAAGTTGTCCCCAAACCACTTGGGATGCTCAAGTGTTTTTAGCCCATTTTGAGCCCGTGGTAATGTGTTTTGGCCCATGGAAAATCACAAAATGCCTTGAAAATGGGCCATTTTGGGACCAAAAAGGGGTCAAAAATGGGTCAAGAACGCATTATTCCAAAAGTGATCCTGGACCATTTGGAGTGCCCAAACAAGTGTTTTTAGTCCATTTTGAGCCCTTGGTGATGCGTTTTGGCCCATTGAAAATCCCAAAATGCCTTGAAAATGGGGCGTTTTGGGACCAAAAATCGGTCAAAACTGGGTCAAAAATATGTTTTTCCAAAAGCTATCTTGGATTGTTTGGGGTGCACAATGTGCCCATTTTGAGCCCGTTTTGACCCAGTTTAGCCCATTTGGCCACATGTATGCACCAAGTTGTTGTTTTTTTTTGAATTCCTGACACTCAAGGTGTCATTGATTGTACTCGGGAGAACCCCGGAAAGTTGAAGGTCCAGTTATGTATAGCAGAGGCACACTCAGTAACCGAGCGGACCAGAGGTCCATGCGGCATGCTGGCATAACATGTGTCATTCCTTCATACATTCTTTTTTATCAAATCGGCCGGTTCAGAAAGTGCCAGGGCCCGTAGGCCAGAGTGCAGAGTCTCTTGCTAAATACAGATTTCGGCAGTGCCAGGGTAAGTGCCATGTGTCATTCCTTCATACAGTAGTGCAGTCGATTGCCACGCCGAAATGGCAATTGAACAGTGTGGATCCGGTCTGCATCCGGTACATTTGGCCACATGTATGCACCAAGTTGTACATTTTGCACGTACCTTAGAGCCATATTGTGGAGCCGCGTAGAGTTGGGGAGAGGGGTGTAGATTGGAGGATATATATATATATATATATATATATATATATATATATATATATATATATCCTCCAATCTACACCCCTCTCCCCAACCCTAGGTGGCTCCACCATACGGCTCTAAGGTATGTGGTGCATACATGTGGTGGAAGTGGCCAAACTCCATCAAAACGGGCTCCAAATGGACTCAAAACACTTGTTTGAGCATCCCAAATGGTCTGGGATCACTTCCGGAAAAACGCGTTTTTGACCCATTTTTGACCCATTTTTGATCCCAAAACAGCCCAATTTCAAGGCTTTTTGGGATTTTGCATGGGCCCAAACGCGTCACCACGGGCTCAAAATGGGCTAAAACCACTTGTTTGAGCATCCCGAATGGTCCAGGACCACTTTTGGAAAAACACGTTTTTGACCCATTTTTGACCCATTTTTGGTCTTGAAACAGCCCATTTTCATGGCATTTTGGGATTTTCCGTGGGCCAAAACACGCCACCACGGGCTCAAAACGGGCTAAAAACACTAAAAACACATATCGTGGAGTTAGAGGGCACCAAAGGTCCCTTGGTCACAAGAAAGTCAAGGCGCACGTGGAGTGTACTAGCCGTTTGCCGTTTGCCTTCGTTTGGCTGTTTTGAACCCCTACTGGGGCTGTTTAGGCCAAAAAAGGGCTGTGTTTGGCCCAAAACTGCGCAGATTTGGGAGGGAACCTCCCGACTTGGCGCCACCGCCCCGGGCCGCCACCGGTGAGTTTTTGGCTCAAAACTTGGATTTGGCAAGGGCACCACCTAAGCTCTAGGATGGCTAAAGTAGAGTCAAGCCCGAGGCGTTGGGAAGGGGCAATGGCCAAAACGGAATGGTGACGTGCTTGCTTGTTGCTTGCTTGTTGTTAGCTAAATTTAAGGGGAGAGGGGTGTAGTAATATATATCCTCTAATCTACACCCCTCTCCCCAACTCTAGGTGGCTCTACCATACGGCTCTAAGGCACGGGCGAAAGGTATAATTCGGTGCATACATGTGGCGGAAGGGGCTAAACTCGATCAAAACGGGCTCAAAAGACTTGTACACCCCAAATGGTCCAGGGTCACTTTTGGAAAAACGTGTTTTTGACCCATTTTTCACCCATTTTTGCTCCCAAAGCGGCCCCTTTTGAAGGCATATTGGGATTTTCCGTGGGCCAAAACCCGTCCCAACGGGCTGAAAATGGGCTAAAAAAACTTGTTTGAGCATCCCAAATGATCCAGGGTCACTTTTGAAAAAACCCTTTTTTGCCCTATTTTTGAGGGATTTTTGGTCCCAAAACGCCCCATTTTCAAGGCATTTTGGGGTTTTCCATGGGCCAAAACGCGTCACCACGGGCTCAAAATGGGCTAAAAACACTCGTTTGAGCATCCCAAATGGTCCAGGATCACTTTTGGAAAAATGCGTTTTTTACCCATTTTTGACCCATTTTTGGTCTTGAAACAGCCCATTTTCAAGGCATTTTCCATGGCCCATAACGCGCCACCACGGGCTCAAAACGGCCCAAAACACTTGTTTGAGCATCCCAAGTGGTCTAGGAACAACTTTGAAAAGAATGATTTTTTTCGCCCCAGGGACCCCGGTGGACCCACCGTTGGCCCCTGTGCGCGGGGTGTGCTGCCCTCCGGATCCACCAAGTGACCACTGGTACGGGGGTCTAGGCGTCTCGTTGGGCGATTCTGAAGCTTGGAAACCACAAAAAGTGGGGGGTTGCGGGTGGAATAGGTGCCCTCGGAATTCGGTTTTGAGCCACGTAGCCCAAGATACGGCCCGTTCTTGGTTTCGGGCCTGTTCGACACAAACAGCGCACATTCAGGCCATTTTTAGCCATTCTTGGGCCGTTTCTTGGACATATCGTGGAGCAAGGGCAACAAAGGGCTCTTGGTCACCGGGGAATTGAGGCGCACGTGAGTGTAGGAACCATTTGCCTTTGTTTGGCTGTTTTGAGCGTGTATCGGGGCCGTTTTGTGCAAAAAAAAAAAAGGTTTTCTGGGGCTCAAAATGCGCAGTTTTGGGAGGGCACCTCCCGACTTGGCGCCCCCGCCCCGGGGCCCCACCGGTGAGTTTTTGGCTGAAAACTTGGATTTGGCAAGGGCACCACCTAGGCTCTAGGATGGCTAGAGTAGAGTACAGCCCGGAGCGATGAGGTGGAGCAATGGCCAAAACCGAAACGAGGGGTGCTTGTTCCTGCTTGTTGTTGCTTGTTGCTTGCTTGTTAGCTAGATTTAAGGGGAGAGGGGTGTAGTAATATATATCCTCCAATCTAATCTCTAATCTACACCCCTCTCCCCAACTCTAGGTAACTCCACCATACGGCTCTCAGGTACGTGCGAAGGGCACAACTTGGTGCATACATGTGGCGGAAGGGGCTAAACTCGGTCAAAACGGGTTCAAAATGGGCTCATTTCACTTGTTTGTGCACCCCCAATGGTCCAGGATCGCTTTTGGAAAAACGCGTTGTTTACCCATTTTTCACCCAATTTTGGTCCCAAAGCGGCCCCTTTTCAAGGCATTTTGGGATTTTCCATGGGCCAAAACGCGTCACCACGAGCTCAAAGTGGGCGAGAAACACTTGTTTGAGCATTCCAAATGGTCCGGGATCAGTTTTAAAAAAAACGCGTTTTTTACCCATTTTTGACCCATTTTTGGTCCCAAAACGCCCCATTTTCAAGGCATTTTAAGATTTTCCATGGGCCAAAATGCGTCACCACCAGCTCAAACCGGGCCAAAAACACTTGTTTAAGCATCCCAAGTTGTCTAGGAACAACTTTGGAAAAAATGATTTTTTTCGCCCCGGGGACCCTAGTGGACCCACCGTTGGCCCCCACCGTGCGCGGGCCGAGCTGCCCTCCGGCTCCACCAAGTGACCACTAGTACATGGGTCTAGGCGTGTCGTTGGGCGATTCCGAGGGTTGGAAACTACAAAAAGTGGGGGGTTGCGGGTGACCTAGGTGCGCCCGGCATTTGGGTTTGACCCACGTAGCCCAAGATACGGCCCGTTTTTGGTTTTGGGCTTGTTTGACACAAACAGCGCACATTCATTTTTAGCCATTTTTGGGCCGTTTCTCGGACATATCGTGGAGTTAGAGGGCAACAAAGGGCTCTTGGTCACGGGGCAATCAAGGCGCATGTGGTGTGTAGCAACCGTTTCCCTTCGTTTGGCCGTTTTGAGTGCGCTTTTGGGCCGTTTGGGGCAAAAAAAAAGGCTGCTTTGGGGCACAAAGTGCGCAGTTTTGGGAGGGCGCCTCCTGACTTGGCGCCCCCGCCCCGGGGCACCACCGGTGAGTTTTTGGCTCAAAGCTTGGATTTGGCCAGGGCACCACCTAGGGAATAGGATGGCTAGATTAGGGAAGGATCCGAGGCGCTGGGGTTAACAGCCAAATCGGAGGCATGGCATGCTTGCTTGCTTGCTTGCTTGCTTGCTTGTTAGCTAGATTTAAGAGGAGAGGGGTGTAGTAATATATATACATATGTCCACTAATATATCTGCAGGGTGCAGGGTCACCGGGTGGGCTTTGGGATGGAAGTAGGGACCCCACCCCTATTTTGGGGTCGGGAAACTGAAAACTCCCGATTACTATGTTTTTGGATGTATATAGGGGTGGTGTGGGTAATTTTTGGTATATAGTGGTTATTTTTAGTACTCTGCTTAGGATCCTAGTAACAGTGATGCCATGCCCTATTCTTAGCCCTCGCGGGCCCTTTGTAGGGGCAAATACCCACTAATGACCATGCCATTCACTTCTAAAACATGTTTTTTGCAACATACTCTCGTCCATTGTGATGTTCCGCAAACTAATATTTGGGGTGGAAAAGGCTAGTATTGGGGATTTGGACCACAATTTCACCTATTTTTAGTACTCTCCTCAAGATCCTAATAACAGTGATGCCATCCCAAGTTCAGACTCGCCACCTGACTGCCCTCCATCTCCACCGCCCAACACATAGTCAAATTCCCCCCCCCAAAGGCCCCTAGTCCTTCACCACTGCCACAAGAACTGGGAAGGTCCCCCTCAAGGTCCCCTCTAGTCTAGTTTGGGTCGCCTAATTCTAAAGGTGTTTCCAAGGGGCGTGCCTGGGGGCTCTTCGGGGGAACATAGTCTAAAAGTAGCACGCAGTGCGCGCGCAGTGCAAGGATTCCCCCTTGGGACGGAAGTAGGGGCCCCTCCCCCCCTATTTTGGGCTCGGGAAACCCAAAAAAAAAAACATTTTTTAGAAGTGAATTGGATGGTTATTAGTGGGTATTTGCCCCTACAAAGGGCCCGCGAGGGCTAAGAATAGGGCATGGCAAAGGAGATAGACTCCATCTTGCATCACCACTCTCAACCCATCTTGGTAGTATTCCAAGTGGAGGAGTCCGTCTTCAGTCGTCCCAACTACCGTGGCAAGAGGTTGCAAGCCATTGGAGCAGATGTAGAACACCCTATCCCCAATACTGAGATCCATGGAGAAAGCGGGCCTGAGAAATGAGGAGGGAGGTATGATGTCCTGTAGCAGGCACACTCAAAGTGTATCACCATATCAATCAAACGAGTAGATGTGGTGGAAATGGGTAAAAACTGTGTGCAAAAAAGTAGACGTGGGTGAAACAAGGTGAACATTCAAAAATGCCAGATCCCCAATGCATCAAAACCTACTACCAAACAACAATGATGCCCAAAGTACCACAAAGTATGGGTTTCTACTACGGCCAGGCACCCAAATAGTTGCACCACGCGCGCACTGCGCTTAAGCCCCCCCCCCAAAGCCCACCCGGTGACCCTGCACCCTGTAGATATATTAGTGGGCATATGCCATATATATACATATATATGGCATATCTTCGGCAGTTTACCTACCGGGGGGTAGGGGTACCGGATGGGGTTTGGGAGGGAAGTAGGGACCCCCCTTCCCGTATTTTGAGGGTGGGAAACACAAAAAAAACATGTTTTAGAAGTGAATTGGATCGTTTTTTGGGGGTATTTGCCCCCACAAAGGGCTCACCGTGGCTAAAAATAGGGCCTAGAAGCCACTATTTCTTGGAGGAGGCTTGTGGATGCTTGCCGATATGTCGTAGATGCTTGTTGTTATTTCCACAAGGATGCTTGCAGTAATTTGCAGGAGGCTTCGGCATGCTTGCTGCTATCCCATGCAACATGGTATTGCACTAATGTGGCACGTGCCCCAAGATGCGCTGAACTAAGCGAATTAGGCAGTCAAATGTAAATCAAGCAGTCTGCTAGTCTCCATACACTATGCCCAACCTTGGCAGCTGGGCTTTGGCAAAAACAGTTGGCATGGGCGGCTCCAACTTGTCTGCTGCGGGCAAAGTGCACGGGCACGATGGAGTTGCGCATGACAAGAGCACTAAAAATGACGCTTACGAAAAACGGCCTCGGACCTTCAAATTCCATGGCATAATTTGGCACACTTTTGTTGCGCCAAATCCATTCCAAAATTTCGCGTGTTCTTAATTTCGTCCTCCGCGGTACATGAAACTGTACATTTAGCCTTTGCTTTGTTCGGGGCCGACACCCAATCAAAACGATCGAACCCTTCGTCGTACAAAAGATAGCCGTCCGACGCGCAAAGGTAGGGTTTCGGGTGTGGTCACACTTTGCCTCCCCTAGTGCATCGGTGACAGGGTCTGTCAATCTCACCACCAGCACAAAGCCCTTAGCCGATGCCCTCGGCTAGGCAAAGTGTGATAAAATGTTGTGTTGATCTGCCACCTTGTGAATCCTCTCGCCCTTCCCCCCTTCCTGTTCTCCACCACCCCTCCTTCCCTCTGCCACCAGCCCTCCGGGGAAGGGTCTTTTAAGTGGGTGAGTGTGGGACTGTTGCCCCCTTTGCTCACAAGTGCTGCTTCTGCCCCTTGGCATCCCTCCCAGCTGTCTACTTTGCTCCGTATTATCCGGCGCAAATCCAGCGTCAAAATTTTCAAATCCAGCCCAAATTCAGCGCCACCCTTCCCCATCAAGCCCACTGTGGAAAATGATCCCGATCCATTCCCACCCTTGCCAGTGCAGTGAACAACATGGGTACTATTGGAACTACTACTGCTTGTTGTTGCAGTACCCTGTGTCGTAAAGGGGAATATAAAGCACAGATATTCCCAAAATCAGAGCCATGTGGGTTGAAGTGGGTGAAGGCTTACAACAAATGTGCCAGTGGCTCCATCTAATTGGCCAATCTGTCACCAAACCCATGTCTATTGTGGCCACACTACATACCGTACGCAATTAAAATTACGTACACAATTATTACAGTCCCTACGCCTACTGTAGCTTGGACAAGGGCGTAGCTTATACCAGGGGGGGGGGGGTACTACTGGGAATACTGCAACTACTGGTTGTTGCCACGGATGCCTTGCATTGCCATGACTGTATAATCTCAAAGAATCGGTGTGTGCTGCCCACAGACACAACCAGAAGCAAGAGAAGTGGTTCATACATAAAGCAGCAGCTGACCCCAGAGTGGAGGGGTCATGTACATTCTCGAATGGGGAACATGCACAGTTCCAGACTCCACGAACTGCACGGTCTGCGTCTGCGAACTGGTTTTTCACGTCCTACAGAGAACACCGTGTCAGTTGACACCGCGTCTCATCTCTATGATGTGCATGCACTCACTCAATGTCGCCTACATTAACACCCACCCAACCGCCCCCAAGTGACACAGTAGAGTTCAGTAAAATGTCACCATCACTGTCGTTGTAACCCTTACACCACATTTGCAAATTACTTTCATGATCAGAGTGAAAAATGGAGAATAACATAACACAACTGACAGGTGGAAAAATGCGTGCAGAGGGAATGAATCCAACGTGCGCTTTTCAACAGAGCTGAGCTTCAACAACTGAGCCACAACCATCAGATGCAAGTTCTGTGCAACAGAGCGTTGGTAGCTTGAACATGATGTCTAGAAAAAAGCGCAAATCCGGCGCAAAACCAGCGTCACATTTTTCAAATCCAGCAAATCCACCGTCAACTGCCCAAAAGTCCACCGCAAAGTACACAGCTGGTCCCTCCCATGTCCGACCCCCTCGCATGCCGCCGATGGCATGACCCACAAGGCGGCAGTCTGGAACGGCTGGACAACGTCCCACGATCCCCGACCCCCCAGGTGCCGTTTTTTTGTTTTTGCTCACACTTACGTGTGCCTCGTAAGTGCTCGCTCAGACGGACCGGTTCTGCGTGGCACGTAAAGTATAACGCAGAAGTCTCGGGTGGAAACTTCACAGGCCGTCAACAACGGTGCGACGTCTATTTGCACGTTAGAATCTGTCACAAGCGTATATTCAATGCTCACTCTGCACTTCAATGACCAACGCGCTGTCTGCGCATCAGGGCCACGCCCACCTCCGCGTGCGCGCTGAACGGGAACTGGTCGAAGAGGGCCGCCGCCGTCACGCGATGCGTGCCACCGAACGCCAACAAGTCCCGACGCAACGTACGCGGGCTGCACGAGACGTAGATCACCCGCGAAGCGCGGCGACACGTCTCGATGACCGCCCGGCCGACGCCCTCCCGCGGCGGGTTGAGCAGCGCCGTCACGCCACCGCCCCCTCGCGCGAGGGCACGTCGCAGCGGGGCCTGCCCGCACGCCGCAGCCGCATCGGCGACACTCACCTCGACGTTGTGCGCCCCCGTCAGCGCGGCGCACGCGCGCGCGGCCTCCACCGCAGCCAGCGTCGAGTCCGAAGCGAGGACGCGATCGAAGAAAGGCGCGAGTGGCAGCGTGAAGCTGCCGTTGCCGCAGTACGGCTCAAACAGCAGCGCGCGCGCCGGTGTCATCGCCGCGTCTGGCGCGGCCGCGTGCTCCACTGCCCAGCGCAGCATGCGGCCGCAGACGGGGGTGTTGCACTGCGCAAAGATGCCGTCGCGGCGATGCTGCGGGTACAGCGTCCCCCCCACGTCGAAGTACTGCACGAGATGGCTCGCGGCGTGGAGCGCGCCGTCCGGGCCGGCGGCGACGCGCTCCTGCCCGGGCCCGCGCCCCACGACGACGGCGCAGATGGCCGCTGCCGTCGGCACGGCAACGCGGTCGCGCCACTCGGGCCCCAGTGGCACGTTGTACCCGAGGGCCACGAGGCCGTGGTCGGGCTCGGCGCACGCGGCGCCGAGCGTGCTGAACATCGTGAAGGTGCACAGCCCCCGACGCGCGCCTGCGAGGCCGTGGAGCGGGTCAATGAGGTCCCGCATCATCTGAGCGATCCGGTGGCTCACGGCAAAGTGCGAATGGATCTGCACCGACTCGCCGGTCCGCGGGTGCGGCATGGAGAAGCCCACCGACGAGGCCCCCTTGCGTTTCCACACGCCAAAGCCACACTTGTGCCGGAAGGCCTCCGGCGGCGAGGGGACGACCTGCAGACGGGCACCGCCCAGCACGTCCTTGAGGAGGGCGGATACGCTCGCGACTTTGTCGGCGAGATGCGTCTCGTAGCAGCCGGCGCTGGCGCGGTCCAGCGGCGGTCGTGAGGGGGCAACGCGGCGGCCGCGGCCCGCAATGGCTCGGCCGCGGCGCACAGCCATGTGGACTACGTGGGAGTGTGCAGGAACACAAAAAGTGCACTGGTGGCTGCTCACCTCTAGGGGTGCATTAGGAGGGAAGGGACCTCAGGGGCGGTTAGATGAGTGGTTGGAGGAGGTTGCCAAAGCGGTTGGGGGCGGTTACTGTCCGTCACAAATGCCATTGAAGCCTAGCACCTGCGGTCATGGAGACGGTGGCTGGGTCGTAGGCTGGGCGCCCTGGAGGGGGGGCGGGGGCACCTCCCCCCCTTCCCATGCCCCCTTCTGCCCCTTCGGGGCCTGGCGTAGCGACGGGGGGTAGGAGCTGCCGGCCAACCCACTCATCTGTGCCCACGTGAGAAAAAGTTTCCTCCGGAGGAAATTGAGATTCCCTGAAGGGTTTCTGGGGAATTTTGAGGCTGATCTCAGGCACACGGGCTTTTGGTAAGACCTTGTTCGTGGCCTCCGCCCCCCGCCCCCAACCAGGCCTTTGCTTAGTGATACTGGGGGGGGGGGGTCAAATTAGCCCCCCGGGATTTTGGCTGACCCACCCACCCACCCACATCAGAAAATTTTTCCTCAGGAAAAAAATGAAATTTATCAAAGGGGCCCGAACTTGGAGGTCGATTTTAGATACACAAACTTTTTTTTGGCCTCTGACCCCCCCCCCCACCCCCCCCCCTGGTATAGTATCAACCAGCCAATAAGCAAAGGCCTGCCCCCAACCCCCCGCCCCCCCCAGCCGCCACCTTCCGACCCCTGCCACTAATAACCACTAATAGGGGATTGCTGGGGAGGGTGCCTCAATCGCACCGCGCGCTTCAGTAGACGCGTCATTTGCCCGTGCACCACACCCTTATCACAGTCAGGGGGGGTGTTGTTGTACAGCGCGCGCACCCACAAATTGTTACGTTGTTTGATCCGGGACCACCCCTGAAAACCACCCACCTACAGAAGCATGCATGATCAATTCAAAACAGCATGGGGGTGCATAATGCAGGTGTACCCCTGGTGTCCCAGCAGGGGCTGTAGGGTACAGAATTCAGGACCCTGGTATCCGTAGCTACCGGTGGTGGAAAACAGCCGACTTTTAGCACAGTGCATGCACAGCGCACAGTGCGCCCCTAGGGACGCGGTGGCCTACAATGCCGCCGGCAGCCCACAAAGAAACCATACACAATCAGCCCTGTGCCGCAATAAAGAGGTTCCTACCCATACAAAAGAATTAACCTCCGAGACACTTATTCAGCCTTTATGGCCAGTGGCCTGCTTGCATTGTCCCAAAGTTCTGGTCCCTGCCTCCCTGGCTGGGGTCCGGGCTTTGGGTTCGGGGTTTTATCGCCTGGGGTCACTCTGCCGCTTGAGTCCGGGGTTCGGGTCGTGACGTGCATTCGGTGTTCCACGTTTGGGTTAACTGCGCTTCAGGCGTGCTTTGCTGGCGCTGGCCTCACTTGGCCACACTCCCTTCAGGGCATGGAGGGCTCGAGGTTCGAGAGGTTAGGGGTCAGTCAGTTTCGTTGCTGCCACCAACGATGGCGAGTTACTCGGTCCTTAGGATTGAAAAACCCCAGTGGGTACAGGCTGTTTAAAGTTAGTTGCAGTACATACAACATTCAGTTAGGGGGGGGGGAGTAGTTGTACCATGTGGTAGGGGGGGGGGAGGGGATAGTACGCCATGAGCCCGGTGTACTGCGGGACTCGGTGGCGCTATCAGCGTCCGACGCCACGTCACCCTCTGGCGTCACACCCCTGGAGTTCTCGGTGCTGCATCGGTTTGTTGACGATGTATCTGATGACGCCGGGCTGTCCGGCGCCGCGTCCATACCAAAAGGAGGGGGGGGGGTCCATGGCCACCAGGTTCAGTGAGCCCAGTAGGCTGCTGCATGCAGACTGGGGCGGGGGGATGGGATGCGATGGGAGCATGTCCAACACCTGCCAGGCACGGGGACGGTAGGGGGGGGGGGGGGCAGTGCCTGAGGGCTCAGTACAACTCGTTCAAGGCTTTTGTTCCTCACTCTGTGACCGTTCTCTTTGTTGCCTCTTCTTCTGTTCCCTCCTCCTTTGGTTCCGCTGCAATGAGCTCCTCTACCTCCTTCAACTCGTCCGACACCTTCTGTTGCCGCTGTTTCCATGCAGCCATGCCCTCTTGATCTCCAACCCAGACGCTAGCCCCGGCCATCAGGGCATTGCCCTGCTCATCCTTGAGCTCGGACCTAATCAATTCCAATGCCGCCTTTCGCGTCGTCGGCGCATCACGGAGACGGAGCCTATTGTAAGGCGCCTTGATCATGTATATCTTCCCACACTTAGGCTCACCGTACCCTTGGACTGTGATCCCATAGCGGAAAGTATACG
Organism: Eutreptiella sp. 'Long Island Sound 2002'; assembly: GCA_964036045.1. Lineage (NCBI taxonomy): Eukaryota > Euglenozoa > Euglenophyceae > Eutreptiales > Eutreptiaceae > Eutreptiella > Eutreptiella sp. 'Long Island Sound 2002'. The sequence goes on along the minus strand of OZ038393.1, from coordinate 3,360,871 downwards.
GGACTTTACTTTCATCGATGCTGCTGATGTCAAATGGGTGTTCCCCTTCGATCCAATCAACACCATTAGTTGAGGCACCGTGATTAAGTTCCACTTCCATGTCAAATTCGCCTTGAGAAAACCCCATCATGTTTTGTTCGGCATCTACTCTGCCAAGTGTTCCAGAAGGAACGCCATCCAATTCGAAGCGCACGATATCATTTCCCCATATTGGGCGGTGGTTGGAACTGCCATCCAACATCTTGGCCACTTCATCTTCGAAGTTGCGGGGCCCTGAGGGTGGTGATTGGAACTGACCAACCTGCTGCACAGAAGCCTGCGCATAGGGAGACTGCCCAAAGCCAGGACCATTGGTAGATGGCAACCGATCGAACTCAGACATGGGAATCTGCGAAAAAATAGACACTCAGAAAGTTATAGAAAGTGAAGTCAGAGAGTTATAGAAAAGATTTTCGAAAATTTGTGAAATGGACAGAATTCCTTATGCATTTGCTAGCCCTCAAATTGGCAGTGTAAACTCGTGTATTGAGAGTATAGTATCCATTGTGCACTAGCAAAATTGCGTTACTGTAAATGATTTCTGCCTTGTCAGTGGTGTTTTGTAAAATTCTGCTCAATGGCCATTTCTAGCAAGAAAACCTGGGACTGATGTTGCCAATTCGCCAAGCAAGAAATCTTGGCACTCAGCTTATCATACAACCGCACAAAGCGTGAAAATGTTGTGAGCTAAAAAGGTTTCCAGAAATGTATGCAATGCTGGAGCGATTTCCAGTCCTTGCACAGCCAGAGTCAGCCCTGAAAATCAAGCACATTTTGGAGGACGTTGGAATTAATTGCATTAAGCACAATGTAAGTCGCCAAATGTGCTCTTTTTTGGCTGACTCATGGAGTTCAATGAGCCTCAAGACGATTTCGAGTATGCAAGCTCTAATGTTCAGACAACTTCAGGTGATTTGCCCAACTCTCACACACTTTCCAGTCGTCTCGCTCAAGCTGAGGCAAGAACAGATTTCAAAAATTGCAAGCACTAACTCGTTGCATATCCCAAGCTCGCCCCAATATGTCGTCTTGACGGTTGTGGTGATGGGGGGTACTGAAAATTGCGTCAACACTACTGTTTTGAGAGGCCTATCTGTGGAGGCTTCACTACACTGCTTTGGTGTGAGGCTTCTTTTGTTTGTCTAGACCAATGTAAGCGACGTATGTATGGCATTTGGGACAGCATCCCGGAATCAGGGCTATTTATTTCGGCGATGATCCCACAAAATGGCAGCGGATCTAACACACAGTGAGGTTTTGCTGAGTTTGAGTCTCAAACTAGGGTATGCAGTGGGAAAGTGCCGTATCAGGCATTTGAATAGTGCCCCCCCCCCCCCCTCCCTCCCTCGAGTGATGAGTGGCAGGTGACACATGGAGCTAACGAAGCACATAGGCAGGGATGGACAGCGGTGGACAACTCGCATAAGTACGAAGCATTCTTTCGGTTTTGCTGCTATGTATTTACTGTCGTGGTCAATACTACCACTACTGCAGCCAATACTGCTGCGGGAAATTGGGCTAAACAATGATGCTGCAGAGCTAGAACATGCACTGAGGTCCGTGAAGTCGCTACATTCACCCAACTCATGCCCCCCCATTCCATTCATAACCTTTGCCCTTTTGGTAAGAGCCTTGTGCTGTGGGGTCTTGCGCTCTTTGTGCTTTTTGTGTAGGCGGCCGGTTGCACCCCATGCATGTGCGACCTCCTCATATTCATACTCACTAGTATCAATGTCCTCCGCACCAATCAGGTGCATGTGTACATTTATCTGGCTCATCCTATTTCGAAGTGCCATACCGATGCGATTCAAGATGCTGATTGCACACGCAGCGTCACATGAAGAACAACAAGAGATCATATTCATGGCAGCATAGTGCCGCAGGGCCCTAGCGTGTTGTTGATCACACATAATTGACTTCCAAAAATCCACAAAGTACTGGTAGGTGGCGAAACAAGTGTCTACGTTCAAAAACACGCCATGTGCTATGCAGATCTATGCGTTGTGCGGAATATGAATCGCCCATTGGTATGCAATGGAGCTTTTGTCGTAATTGACCTACAGCCCATGCACGTTGGTGGTTAGTTCAAATTCCACGACAGAGGATAGCTGTTCATGCTCCATGTACCACAACCAGGAGGAGTTGCCTTTGCCTACCGTGTCCAACCGCTTTCGGTCCCGGTGGGTGCGCCAAATTAGTTCCTCAGCTCTCCATCTCCGCTGGGCCGTCGGCCATTCTAATGCTTTGGTCGTGTGTTGTACAACCATGGGGGAGTGTTTGCCCGGTGCGCGCCCGGCGCATGCCCGGCACGCTACCTTTGTATCAAGTATCTTATCTCTAGCCTCACCTTGGGAAGCCCCCCAAAGTAGACCGCACTAGACCGCAAACCTTCTTTGCAAGGCACCTTGTACAAGCCGAAATATGAGAATTCAACAACACAAAATGTCACTCCCACCACTTCCAACCACCACCCTTGCCATCGTCATAAACTGGGTGCAAAGGATGGGCCAAATTCTTAGACACGGCGAGAAGGTACTCCAAAATGTTTGGTGAGGTGGGGGCATGAAACAGGCACAAGTGGGGAATGGTAAAAAAAAAAAACGATGCGCGCCAACGCTCCCCCCATGGCTGGATCAATTCTATTGAATTGATCTTTGTAGTCAATTCTGAGTGTCCACCTGGCAATGAGGGGCCAGGGCAAATGCCTCGCCATAGTCATCCTCGCTTTTTGAGGCATTTTGACACAGATAGAGGGTACACAATACTGTTGGGTTACCCTCCATCCATTTGTGGCAATAAGCTAATGGGAGCGTGCCGTAGTCTTTGGAGCGCGCGCTCTTTTGGGCCTCGGCTTTGATGTTGAGCACGAAAGCGATCTACCGCGTGAGTGTGAACGTCCCGACCCCGATGCCGACCGCGAACGTGATGTCCTCTGCGCCGGTAGAGATGGACTACCGGCAGTCGAAGCAGAGGGGGACCATGCCGGCAGGCTTGCCGCGCGCGGTTGTGACACCGGTGTAGACACTGTATTTGACCACCGCGATGGCGGGGGATCGCGTCGCTTAGCCTCTGGCGATGCGAGGAGACTACGGCCGGGCGAACTGGGAGGGTGGCGGTGAAGGTGACCGCACACTATGCTACCTTTCCATTGATGTGGACATGAAGGTCTGAGAGACGGCAGAGTAGTGGAGGCCCCCGAACGGCGCACCCGAATGTATCACCATAGCACCGAATCGGGTACACCCCCCCCCCTTGTCGTTCCCCACCCCAGGGAAGACGGTCCCCCACCACCCCCTTGGGGACGGTCACCAAGTGACGGCTCCCCCCCCCCCCCCCCTGGGGGACCACACTACCACCGTACACGCACGTTTGCAGGCACACACGTTGCAACATAAAACGAAAGAATTTAGCATAAGATACGTTCAAAGGGCTGCCAATGTACCTACTCCTTGACCGGCTCGGTGTAGGATTTCTTGGTCGTGCTCCACTTGAACTCTTGCACACACTCTCCACTTTCCACCGGAATGCTTTGGGCAGCACTCCTGGGTGGTGGTTTTGCCTTCTTGGTCGGAGGCTTGGCAAGCGCAAGCAGATTTTTGGGAACCCATTTCCCTTCGGGAATGTCCCTTGTAAAATACAACTTGTTCCCAAAACTGTGTCCCATACCCCATACACCACGGGCACTCTTCACCCACACAACCTCCGTGTCAGAATTCAGGTCACTATCATCATCTGTCACATTTGTCCTAGGGGGAAACATGGTTGTGCTGTCAAGTTCCATTTCAGCGAAAGTAAGCAAAATGTCCCGCCATGAGTGCAAGGGATACAAGTGGCAGTGCCCCACAACACAGTCACCCACACAACAACACAATGAGCCGCAACGAAAAATTTTGGGTTGACCAAGTGACGCCCCCCCCCCCCGCTTGGGGAACGACAAGGGGTGGGGAACGACAAGGGGAGGGGTACCCTTTTTGAGTGACATGCACAACAATTTAATTTAACACACACAAATGCACTAGAATTGAGGGCTAGGCGTGCAAGCAAATCATACAAATGCACAACAAGGCTCATTGCTATTGATACTAGGCACTACTATGCAGCTTGGGTATGGTCCTGTACAAACTTTGTGCACAGCGTGCGCACAGCGCGCAATACACCCCCTCAGCCCAGCCATCACAGCCCAGCCCAGCCCAGCTCTGAAATGTCCAGACCAATCCAGCCCTGCAAGACCGCTCACTGTGGTTGACCGCTGCTGTGCATCACTGTCCACTTGACCTACTTTGGCCCCGACAACCCCAGTCTACATGGACTACCCCAGTCCACATGGACTACCTCAGCCCACACACACACACACACACACGGACCATAAACGTAGGCCAAGTTCTTGCACTGCGTGCGCACTGCGCACGCAGAGGCTGGGATACTCACCCAAGAATACCTGTCACCTGTCTAGGGGGTGGGGATTCCTTGAAGACCCTTTAGCCCCAAGACACAAGGCAAATGCCCAAATGCAATGAAGGGATGTGAGTTGTGAGTTATCCTCGAGTGCCTTACCTTGTTGGTGAAGGTTGATATCCGAAGGGCGCTTGAATCCCAAACTTCGCATGGCGTGCGCACTGCGTGCATGGCATTCCCGTAACAAACGGGCACCAGGCAAGACGCGGGCAGCAGTCAAGAAGGCCTGTTTGCACAGATTCTTGTCAGGCACAGTCAGCACAAAAGCATGGCCATTGTCTGGCTGCGCTAGCCGCCTTTCTGTAGTACAAGGAGTACGGAGATGAGGGTCAGGGCCAGCCCAACCTCAGCACCACTGCCAGCGCCGCTGGTGCAGAGGCCTGTAGAACACAGCCACAATTGACAGTGCACCATGGGGTTCCCCAGCCTTGCCCACAAACATCCCCTGACGTCCTGCACTACTCTGGGGGCAGACACACACACAGCCCCACAGTGGGAACCGCGACAACCCACAACGAGGAAGCAAAACGGGTGCTCAACAAGACTCCTGTGGAGCTATTTCGTTCTGTGAAGCGGCCGAGTGTGACAGATAATTTCCACAGCAGGCTGCCGTCTGTCCAGCTCCGCATGGGTGCAGGACCTGGACAAAAAGACAACCTCTTGGGACCCATACCGCCTCTCCAATTGGCTTTGAGCTGCTCGTGGTCAAGCATTTGCAGTCCCTTGGAAAAAATCGTTGTGCTATGGCATGCTTCAACCTGCCCATGCGGGTACCTGGCGGTCCGATTTTAGGCAAAACAGCATCGCAGTGACCTGACACACACCTAACAACCTCTCTTCGAGGTGATTTGCTTATTTGTTCGAGTTCTTGAGCAAGGCCCGGGATGGCAATTTCATCTTTGACTAAAGCCAACAAATCAAATTTGTTGAGGCACACCAAGTGTTCAAGTTGTTTGGAAATTTGGCGGCACATTAAGATGGTGTCACGGATTTGGGGGGATTGCATTTTGGGCACTCTGTTTTTGTTGACCCATCCCGGGTTGTGGGTGATGATGATTGTTCTTGGGGCGATGCCGGAGTGGATGAGTCCCCAATATACATTTATAGAGCTGAGATACTCTTGATGTCGGTAGAACTCATCAAGATTTTCTCTATCCACAAAAAAAATCAAAGAGGATATGATCATTGGGTGGGGATTTGGCTAAAACGGGCCAAAAGTCCTTGGTAATCAAGGGATGTGTCATTGCACGTAAATCGGTGGACGTGCCATCCACTCCACAACCATTGATTAAAAGCATTACGTCGAGGGGGGTGCGGATATATCTTGGTGGCTCTTCTTCCAAAGCGTTTTCAATGGGTACATCAACACGGATTTGGAAGAGGAGGGGTTTGGGAGGTGTAAGTTGGGGGACTGAAGGGGTCGGTTTCAAGGTTTCAAGGAAGGGACCAGAGTTGGAGAACAATGAGTGGGTGTTCCAATGGAAGAGCGGCACTATACAACTCCTTGGATGTTTTTTCTCTCATAGCAGGAAAGAATTGTGGGCAGACCACGGTTTGGTTTACCCACGACTTCAACGGGAGTAGGTCAATGCGGCGATCCAATGCATTGAGCATGTGTGGGTCGGCCGCCGTCGTACGTGCACTATACATGACATACAAATCTGTTAAAGCACCTTTTTTTTGGGAAGTTCGCATCGTGGAAATGAAGTCTTTGACATAAGTTTTGTGACTAAGAAAAGGGGGTGTGTCTTCAAAAGGGGAAAAGTTGGGGAGGATGAAAAGAGAGGATCGGCCAATCAATACTTCCCAATCAAAGTCGGGGTGTCATTTTGACTATCAAGGAGAGGAGACTGGGAAGGATCATCGTTTTCTTGGGAGTTTTTGGGTGAGGGGCTTTAAAGGGGGCAGTGTTATTAGCCGAGATCGGCACCTTAGACGGAGTGTTGGGGGTCGAGTTTGCGGGGTTAGAAGCACATAATTCGGGAAGAGAGAAGGATTGTAAGTGGTGAGAGGAGGATGGTTTGTCGGACGAAGTTCTTAAACCGAGTTCGGTCTACAATGGAAAAGGAGTGGGGAACCAATGGATGTGAGAACCCATCTCCGGAGAGGTAAATGTCGAGAGGTGGGGTGGTTTTTTTTTTAAAAACCGAGTGGTGCTTGCATTTTGGAGTCAAAGTATTCAAGAGGCTCTCGAGTACAGATGTCAATGTAGGAAAATCTTGATTGACCGAAGATGGAAGTCTCCATTTGTGACTACGGTTGTGATGTTTTTTGGAGAGGGTATGGGTTTTGGGGGAAAGGGTGGAGGTTTGGAAGTATCTTGGTGTAATTCTTTGGTAGTAATTTCGGTTTGTGGTTGCTTGTTAACATCAAGAACATGTGCGGGGAGGGAAGGAGATACCACGTTTGCCGAATCTTCATTTCGCTCTTCCGGTTTCGGTGGTTCATGAGAGGTAGGAATGAAGGCCGTGAGCGACCTCTGGGAGGTAGTGCTTTTTTTTGACACGGCAACTGACCGAGCGGACGCGTTGGAAGAAAGAGAGGCCGCGTTCGGTCTGGTTACCGAGGCCTTTGGTAAATTGCCGAGAGATCGGCTGGAAGGGGAGGTTTTTTCGGGCATATTGTACTTCGAGTACAGAAAGCGGGAAAAATGAACACTGTACCCCCCCCCCTTGCGCAAGCACGCTGAAAGTCAGCAAAATGACGGTAACACGGGCTCATGTGCTTAGACAAGGCCGTGCTTGCGCGCAACGCGCGGTACCAAAAGAACATCAACAGGGACATCATTGGGTTGCAATTGCAAGCAGAATGTTGGTATGAGCAGGAGGAACTACCACAAGCATGATCAAGCCCCCCTTTCCCTCTACAAGCGAAGCACAATCACATAATGTTAAATTTCTGACCATAAAAACCATGGTCAGAAAATTCCATCAAAACGACGGTAACACGGGCTCATGTGCTTAGACAAGGCAGTGCTTGCGCAAGGGGGGGGGGGGGGGTAACTGAAAAGGTCGGGGAATCGGCAAAATCAAATTTTCTGCCTGATGTTCTGGTCGTCAGTCCGCGTCGCACTCACGCACGGGGGAGGGATGAGGCCTGCGGAGTCCTGCCCCCCCCCCCCCCCTGCAACGCGAGCACTCATCAGCAGTAGATTCGCATCAGGCCACTGACAGTTAAGGATAAACCATCGACGGCACACACACACAGACACACACGCAGGCACAGGCACAGGCGCGCGTGCACATGAATATGTCGGGTGGACCAAGGAATCAACACTTCAACTGAGCACGAGATTTCCGGCCGCGTTGGTACCCTGGTACAAGCACCACTATCTTTGAGGTCCCGGTGGCGGGAGGGGGGGGGTGGGGGGGGAGAGTTTTGCTTAAGGGGGGGGGGGGGGGCGGTCCGAGGGGGGTGGGTGGGTGGGGCCGTGGGGGGGACCCCCCCCCCCCCGCAGGAGACCGTGAGTTGTTAGAGGTGCCGAAGAGATTTTTTGGCCTAAACCGACTTGCGCCGAAGGAGGTAACAGGGCAGGCAGGACCGCGCTCGCCGACAGCAGTGCTGAGCGCAGCAGGTAACGAAGGGCAAAACAGAGAACGGATCAGAGTGGTTGGGCGGGAAGAAAAAAATTGCTCTGCGGGGGGGTGGGGGGGTGACACGGAAGCCCATTTTCCCAACCCCCCCCCCTCCCTCCTTGGCCGCCGTGACAGGAGGGGGGGGGTTCAGGGCGGGGGTGCCCGACCTGCCGTGCCGGGGGGGGCGGGGGTCAACCCAACATCTATGGCTCAAAATGATACCCACGTCGCGCTGATCGTTTTCACTACTCAAATGTGGGGGGGGGAATTATTGGTGGAAAAAACTTTTTCGGGCCAAAATTTTGTGTTCCTGTGCCTTTGGCGCCAACATCCGTTCTTACACAAAACAAAGGGCCCGACACGGAACCCCATTTCTCCAACCCCCCCCCTCCCTCCTTCGGCGGGCGTCCATGTCACCCCCCCCCCCCCCCCGCAGAGCAATTTTCAGGTTGCCTTGTTACAAGCCCCTGTCAGGGAAATCCTGCAGATACACACACCGGTGCGCACAGGTCCATACTGGAGTCGGCAAACCCAGCATGGACTCGGCGTGAGTATCTGGATGCACCTGGTCAACGGCGCGGGCAGCAGCCCGTCTCTGGGACAGCCGACCCCAGAGTGGTTCAACAGGGTAAGTCGTCCGGGGGCTCCGTTGACACAACCAGGCAGAGTTCAGACCCACAGAGGGTTGGACAGTTCAGTGGCGAGAGGCCAGTAGGCGCCGCCAAAGGAAAACAAACTTCTACCAAGGCCTCGTGCCAAACCCCCCCCCCCAGGACATGCTGAGTTGTTAAACAAAACTCAGGGGGGGGCTGGGGAAAGAGGGGGCGCACAACTGCCAAGCCCCGCACCCCCCCAGCCGCCCATCCCCCAGCCCGTGCCAAGCACGGACTGGTTACGATGGGCGTTGCTGCCGTCCAACCGGTTTTGTGTGCAGGATAGATCCGCATTGGAGCCCCGGGGGGGGCGACCCCTCGGTTCTGGACGCCAACTACCCCCCTAACTAACTGTTGGCCGGAGGCCCCTTGGGGGGGGGGGGGGGTTAGAGTCAAGGTTGGGTTTAAGGATAGTGTTGGGCTGCAAACTGGATAAAATTTGCCTTAGGGCACCTTTGGTGTTCATGGAGCATCAGGCGCCTTTGGCGCCCATGGACGCCTGAGGGCAACACCTTTGGCAACTAACTGTTGGCCGAAGGCCCCTAGGGGGGGGGGGGGGGGGGGGCAGGGGTAGTTGGCGTCCTAGGACCCGCGGAGTCGCCCCCCCCCCGGGATTGGAGCCTTATCAGCTGATGCCCAGAGTCACAAAAGCATAGACACAGGGCCATGTGCAGTAAATCAGCCGTGCACCGCAAGACTTACGCTTACCGACGGTGCCCTGACATCCACCTCATCCCCTTATCCGTCGCCTTCAAATGGTCTCATGAGTACGTCTGGCCACGCGCCTTCAGCGTGTTGGAACCCTTCCTTGAGGACTCTCTGGTTGTCGCCGACGACGTACACAATGCCTCCGTCGACGGACTTCCAAGAGTAGAAACAAGTCTCGCCCTTTTCGGGGCATAACTCTCTCCTGGGGCGTCAACGCTTTGTCAGCGGTCGCGTCATACACCCGAAACCTAAAAAACTCCTTCACCTCATCCGTGTCGTTGGTGATGTGGATGCGTGGAAACGCCTTCCAGCGGCTGCGCCACTTGTCCACGTAGCTGCAAAACACCAGGACCTCGTATGGCGGCACGGCCTGCGCCCTACAAAAGCCGTCAATGACGGCCTCAGAGGCGGAGCCAGAAACCACCAGACGCACATGGATGGCTGACTTCTCCGCCTGCTCACCAGATAACCAGGCCAGTGCAGCCTCGGGCTTCGTGGACAGTCCAAGTGCCTTCAGGGTCCAGGGAATGGGGGATACACTCGCGTAAGTTCCCCAGTCTGCCTCCACTTTTTTGCCCAGTCTGGATCTGCGAAAAGATGGCGCCCCGTGCGAAAATGCCCATTTGGCCACTTCAAAATTTGCAGGGCCATCAAAACCGCATGGGTCCACCCAAACCGTAATCGCATAGATGCCCAGGGCCGCGAACGGCCTGGCAATCGCCTTCAAACTGATGTGGACCACGTGTCACCACATGTCATACAAATAAATACAAACAAATAAAATAATACAACAAGCAACAACAACAACAACAACAACAACAACAACAACAACAACAACAACAACAACAACAACAACAACAACAACAACAACAACAACAACAACAACAAGCAACAACAACAAGCAACAACAACAACAAGCAACAACAACAACAAGCAACAACAACAACAAGCAACAACAACAAGCAACAACAACAACAAGCAACAGCAACAACAAGCAACAACAACAACAAGCAACAACAACAACAAGCAACAACAACAACAAGCAACAACAACAACAAGCAACAACAACAACAAGCAACAACAACAACAAGCAACAACAACAACAAGCAACAACAACAACAAGCAACAACAACAACAAGCAACAACAACAACAAGCAACAACAACAACAACAACAACAACAACAACAACAACAACAACAACAACAACAACAACAACAACAACAACAACAACAACAACAACAACAAGCAACAACAACAACAAGCAACAACAACAACAAGCAACAACAACAACAACAACAACAACAACAACAACAACAACAACAACAACAAGCAACAACAACAACAAGCAACAACAACAACAACAACAACAAGCAACAACAACAAGCAGCAACAAGCGCCCGGAAAAATCCTTTCTCCGACATATCGTTTCAAAATCGAACCACTGTTTTTGCATATCAATGGGCATACCATAAGCTAACTTTTCACCGGTCGGTTCATCAAACGAGGCCGTTGGTGGCTCCGTACGGCCAAAAATGTAGTTTGCATGGACTATTATATGTGGCAACTTGTCACGCCCATGTCCACATCAACAGGAGTTCGATCCCTGGGCCTCCGGGGCGGGACTGGCTGCCCTGCTGTGCCTTCCTGCGCACAGTCCCCTCGCAGGGGAGTGCTGCCCCCCTGAGCTCCCGTAGAACACCTCCTCTGAGCCTCTCCTCCGACCCCCCTCTGCGTCCCAGAGGACGTCCTCCTGCGCATCGCTGGCACCTCCGCTCAGCTCCGCAGCCGCATCGCCGTTGGTCGCCTGCGCGACCCGGGACTGCAACGCCCACCACACCGCCCTCTCGTGCTCGAAGGCCTCCCGCTCTCTCTGCCACTCCGCACACTGTCTTGTCCACGCGGCTTTGTCTTCCTCCAGCGCATCCCTCTGCCTCTTCAGCGCCGCCTTCTGCTTCTGCAGCGCCGCCTTCAGTTCCGCCACCGTCCCCTCGTCGTCGCTGTCAACCGACGGTACCGCCACCGCCACCGCCCCCATGCGATCCGGCGCCCCGGCGCCGCGGGCCCCTGGGGCGCCGGCGGTGTCCCAGTCCTGCACCGCCTGGACGGACTGGGCCAAAGGGCGCGGGATGCGGAGCCGATGCAGCGCCCGCTCGCCCCAGTGCTGCACGCCACTGTGATCCGCGTGGCCGTTGATGGCCGACAAGATGGCGTCGACCCCCTTCTGCTCGAGTTTGTCGACGTGGGGCTCCACCGCCAGCAGGTACGTCATCTTGCAGCACCACTCCTGCAGGCAGGCGTCGGGTTTGTTGTACTCCATCACGAGGTGGACGTGCCGGAACAGCCCGTGCCCCTTGGCACGCCCCACCAGGCGGCCGTGCAGCTCGGGGCTCATCGCCAAACTCAGCAGCGCCTCGCAGACCGGGTACTGCACCGAGCTCTGCTTCTGGTATTCCATCGCCTTCACCAGCGCCTTGTACCCGTCCCTGTCGCAGATCGCTGCCCGGCGTCCCAGCGGCGACCCCTGCCCCCGGCCTTCCCGGGTGGTCTCGGCGGCCAAGTTGCGGAACAGCTCGCAGCCGGCCCTCTGCAGCGGCAGCTGCGGGAGGTGCGCGAGCATCGCGCGCGCGACAACCGGCACCACCGGAGCCATCGCCGGCCGGTTCTCCTCCGGTCCGGCCATGTTCCGCAGCGCGACGGTGCCCAGCACCTGCACCGCGATGAGCCTCTCCCCGATGTTTGTGGTCGAGAGCTGCGTCCAGCCGAGCCCCTCCTCCCAGGCCTGGTCCAGCCAACTGTCGGACGGCGGGGGCGGGAACACCTTCTTCTTCGACACCAGCGACGGCGTCGTGGGGAACCGGACCTGCCACGCGCCGCAGCTCGCAATGGCCTCGGTGACGCCGGTCACCCCGGCCCCGTTCCGCACGACGTGCAGGGCCACGTCGCGGGCGAGCGTGAGGTTCGACAGGGCGTGGCAGGCGGCCCTCAGCACGCCAAGATGGTGGCAGTACCGCCGCAGCGCGCTGACGACGAGGGCATCCCCGCGGACGCGAGCCACGCACGTGCGCTCCACTGCGGTCGGGCCCCGGAAAGCCCACATTGCGACGTTGCCGGGCCGCAAGGTGCTGAGGTCCTTCCCGCCCCACCCCTGCACCCGGCACCAACCCTGAAGTCCTGTGCCCTGGAGCGAGCAGGCGACAATCTCCTCCGGAGTGCGGGCCACGGACCACACACGCACCTCTTCGATCTGCAGCTGCCCCTTGTTGCCGGCGACGGTGGACTGATGGGCCGGTGCGCGGTGCGTGCAGCGCGGGCAGTGCGTGCAGTGCGGGCACCGCGTGCAGTGCGCGTGCGCGCAGTGCGTCCCGCGGCCCCATCCGATCCACAGAGCACGACAGGCGCCGCGGTGGTACGGCAAGCCGGAGACCGAAAGGAGGCCATCGACGTACAGGTTGCCGCCCTCGAGAGCCACGCGATGCCAGTCGCCGTCGGTGGGGGTCGTGCCATCTCCATAGGGCCACCGGGTGACACGGCTGCGCGCGTCTCCGAAGCACCGCACGCCTTCGAGTCCGGCGCCCCGAAAGTAGAATCCCCAATACTCGTCCTCGAACGGGCTGGCCCCGATGTAGAAGATGGGCGCCTCGTGGCCCTCGGTGTCCACGATCCGCACCGTGACTTCAATGGTCCGGGCATCGATGGGGCCTGGCCAGTCGACGGAGACCATCGCCGTCTCGTTGAGGGTGAGATGGGGCCCATGGCACTCCGTCAGATGGTGTGCTGCACACTCTTGCCCCGGTGGCAGGCTATGCACCGTGCGGTCCACGGCACCGGCTTCAGCATCCGTCTCTCTCTCGGCAGCAGTGATAGCCTCCTCCGAACAAACCCGTGCACAATGGCACTCCTGCGCCTCCCGGCACGGCCGGTGCAGCCACGTGCCGCACTCCAGGTCACACCGCCACGAACGGACGTGAACGGGCGTGAGGGCGTGCGCGCCCGCGATGACAGTGCGCAGCTCGGGGCACGCGGCCAGAACGCCCAGCGCCTCGCAGCCCGCCTCCTGCACGCGGGGGTGCAGCGGGTGCTGGTACATCGCCTGCAACACCGCCGCGACACCCCCGGCGGCGTGAATGCGCACGCGGCGGTCCGTCGTTGCCGCGCCCTCACCGGTGGTGCAGGCGACGCTCGCCAAGGCCCAGCACCCAAACTCCTGCAGAGCCACTAACTGGTCCCGACGCGGCCCTGCGGAGGAGCGGAGCCCGGCGGCAGCGCCCGCGTCCTCGACATCGTGCCATGTGCCGTGGAACTTCATCGCCGCCACAATGGCCTCGATGCCGCGCGCGTTCTGAATGAGCACGCGCGTCCCCCAGCACCGCGCGAGCCCCGCGATCCGCCCCAGGGCCCCCATCGCCGCGAGCTGCACGCCCGCGTAGGGCAGGTGCCGCCGCATGGCGCTGACGGCGCACGCCACGGCGTCGGTGTACACGTCGGGCGCGTGGAGGCGCTCCACTGCGAGCGCGTTGGAGGCGACGGTCCACAGCACGCGACAGGCCCCGTCCTGGACGTGCGGGCAGCGGGGGTGCCGCCTCATGACCCGCACCACGCAGTCCAGGGGGACCCGCGCACAGTTCTCCGGCGCCCGCAGGAGGAAGCGCAGCACCTCCAACGCGTGCCGCTGCAGCAGCGGGGCGCCGAGGTGCAGCTGCATCGCGGCGAAGACCCACGGGAGCACCGCGGAGCCCCACGCGCCGTAGAGCTTCTCCTTGTCCCGGCGCTCCTTGCGGTGGATCTCCTCTTCGACGGGGTCGGTCGTCATCCCGATGACGTAGGCCACGGGGGCCTTCCGGGCCGGGCCCCGGCTCGGGTGCCCGTAGATGGTGTGCCATGCGGCATCAGACCTCCAGTGGTCGTGGGGCCCGCCCGAGGTCCGCGTCCGGATGATGCGGGCGATGGCCTTGAGCGCCGCCTCCATTACGCTCGCATTGCCGGCGAAGTCGCGTGCGATGCCCATGACCTGGTCGCACGTGCCGTCGGGACCGATCCGCAGCAGCCGGTGCACCGCCCGCAACGTCGTCGGTGCCTCGGAGATCTTCTGCGCCGTGAGGCGGCCGTCGCGGTTGCTGTCGAGGACGGTCACCAGCGCATCGAAGTCGTCGTCGCTGAACACGAGCGGCGTCTTCTCCTTCCGCTCGGTTTCCACGATCACGGAGGCCATGAGGCCCGCCAACGCGTACTTTTCAACGCGGGTCTCGGGGTCCGACGGTAAAAGGTGGAGCACTCCACACAGGCCAAGCCGCTTGTCCGCTTTGTCGCTCACGTCCTTCGGCGCTCGTTCTGCTGGTGTGACGGCGGCGGCGGTGGTGGTGGTGGTGGTGGTGGTGGTGGTGGTGGTGGTGGTGGTGGTGGTGGTGGTTGTCAGAGTGATGGGGGTGGGGTGGGGGTGATGCTGGTGCCTGTGCTGCTGCTGCTGATGCTGGTGGTGGTGGTGGTGGTGGTGGTGGTGGTGGTGGTGGTGGTGGTGGTGGTGGTGGTGGTGGTGGTGGTGGTGGTGGTGGTGGTGGTTCTTCTGGTGATGGCGGCGGTGGCGGTGTGGGTGAAGTTCGGGGATGAGGTCGTGGATGAGCTCAAGGATGCGCCTGTCTGCATAGGAGGGGTAGTAGGTATCAGTGCTGTGCACTGGCGGATGGCGCACCTGCGGCACCTCCTCCAAAAGAATGACAGAGTCGGGGAGCATCGGCGGCGGGACCGGCACAGGCGCATGCAACGGCGCCAGTCCCCGCACCTGCACCGGCTCCGGCAGCAGCACCGGCGCAGGCTCAACGGGATCGCCGAGGAACCGGAAGTCCTTCACGGGGCCCACAGTGTCATGAGGCAGGTACCCGCTGTACTGCGTCGTCCAGTCGCGCGCGATGGAGCGCTCCCGCAGGCCGCTGCGCTCCATCGTCCGCTGCAGCCGCTGCAGCTCCTCCGGCGTGGGACCGGGGGCCACCTGAAACGCGACGTTCGGGAGGAGCAGCAGCTCTCGTCGGCCCCGCAGATGAAGGAACGGGGGCAGGAGGCGGGCCTTCGAGGTCCTCAGCATCAAGAGCTTGACCTCCGCGGGCGCAGTCCCCACACGGCACGCGTCCCGGGCCTCTTGCACGAGCTCGCGGGCCACAGACATGTTGGCGGTGGCCGGGCAGAGGGTGGGCCACGTAACGATGTCCCCCACGCGGTACATGTGTGAGGGAACGCCCGCGGGTAGCACCCGGAAGAGGAACCCGGGGTACGGCTTCAGCTTGTGCAGCGCTTTGTGCAGGAAGTACAGCAGCGGCCGCCAGAAGTACACGGGGCTCAGGTCCTGTGCACTTGTGTACACCAGAGGGGGATGCCAGGGGTCTGGGGTAGCAGCCTCTGTGGCAGTCGGGGCCCGCATCGGGGGGCGGCCTGGCCCAGTGCATTCCTGCCATATGGCGCAGGTAACATGCGGATAAACTTTGCGGTCGTAGGTCCACACGAACAGGCTGAGGAGCTCATCAGAGGTCAACACGTCCCACTGGGACTGGCTACCCCATACCTCCGCCGACGGGCCCTGCAGAACGTTGCAGAGGTCAGTGTCGAAGTCCGCCAGCATCTGCAGCACAGCGCGCTTGGGCCAAATGGGCGTTGGGAGGGTGTCCAGGAACGGTCTCATGGGGAGCTCTGGCATGTAGTCCAAATGCAGAAAGAAGAACGCGCTGGTGTGCGGCAGTACCTTCAGGATGTACGTCAGCCCTTGCTCAAGGCGCCCATGCAACTCCATAAGGCATGCCTCGGGGGATGGGACGAATAGGCGAGCGTGTGCATCTTTGATCCTCTGTGCCTCGGGGCCCGGCACGTTGGCCCAGTTTGTGTAATCCTGGTGGACTGCAGTACCATCATCCAGGGAGGGGGGGGGGGAGGCAATGTGGTTGCCGGAATTGCCACTGCGTGCTCTTTGCAGTCCAAATGACCTCTTGTTCTCTTGGTTGTGAGCGACAGGCAT
The DNA here is from genome assembly GCA_964036045.1 of Eutreptiella sp. 'Long Island Sound 2002'. Taxonomy (NCBI): domain Eukaryota; phylum Euglenozoa; class Euglenophyceae; order Eutreptiales; family Eutreptiaceae; genus Eutreptiella; species Eutreptiella sp. 'Long Island Sound 2002'. The sequence continues at coordinate 3,344,444 of OZ038393.1, read as the reverse complement.
AGAATCTGACATGTCTATTGCAGGGAGAAGAATGTAAGCAATGAAAGTGGTAGTACTGGGCGGATATGCAGACAGTAAGTGACTACAGGACTACATTTTTCATGGACTAATATATGGCAATACATGGACTATTACAACATAAAAACCATCTTCCAAACTCTATGAAACCGAGCTTTTACATTCCATCCTTGACGCCTATACCATCTTCCAAAGATGATTTGTATGTTGCAAGTAGCGTCGTTAGTGCCCACCTCCATTCGTCTCCATGACAAAAGTAGATCAGGGTACCCGGAGCAAGGGCTTGCCGAGCAGGGGTGTTTTGGGGCTTAAGTGCCAATTACGACCCCAAAGATTGCCCAATATTTGCATGAGGAGCGCGGAGTGTTTCAAACCCGTGTCATAGCTCTGTCTGGATGGCTATGGAGCATGCATCTTTGTCGCTCTTCCGGGCATGGGGCCGATATCTAGCTCTTACTCTAGGATTGACCATTGTGTGCTAATAAAGCCAAGGGTCAAATTGGGCCATCTTTGTGGACGAAAGGCCTGAGATTCATCGCTTGCGCAGGAGCATATCCTTGGTATGGCATATGCTCCTACGCAAGCGAAGAATCTGAGGCCTTTCCTCCACCAAAATGGCCCAATTGGACCATTAGCTTTATTAGCACAAACTGATCAATCCTAGGGTAAGAGCTAGATATCGGCCCCATGCCCGGAATAGCTATGAAGATGTATGCTCCATAGGCATCTAGACGGAGCCAAGACACTGGTTTGCAACACTCTGCCCTCCTCATGCAAATATTGGGCACTCATTGGGGTCCAAAATTGCACTTACCCGCCAAAGCAGCCCTGCTCGTCAAGCCCTCGTTCCGGTTACCCTGATCTACTTCTGTCACGAAGAGGAATGGAGCTGCGCACCGACTACACTACTTCTAACATAGAAACCTCCTTCCGAAAAATATTAACCCAAGGTTTTACATTCCACCCTTGCTATGGCATATGCTCCTAAGCAAGCGATGAATTCGAGGCCTATCCACCACAAAAATCCTCCCATATGACCATTAGCTTTATTAGTACAAACTGTGCAACCCAATGGTAAGAGCCATATATTGGCCCCATGCCCGGATCAGCCGTGACAATGCATCCTCCATAGCCATCTAGACGAGCTATGAAACTGGTTCCAAACCCTCTGCACCCCTCATGCAAATATTGGGCAATCTTTGGGGTCCAAAATGGCACTTGACCCCCAAAACACCCCTGCTCGTCAAGCCCTTGCTCCGGGTACCCTGATCTACTTTTGTAATGGAGAGGAATGGAGGTGGGCACCGACTACACTACTTGCAACATAGAAACCTCCTTCCAACTAATATGAAACCGAGCTTTCACAGTCCACCCTTCCTATAGCACATGCTCCTAAGCAAGCGATGAATTAGAGGCCTATCCACCACAAAAACCCTGGAATATGACCATTAGTTGTATTAGTACAAACTTTGGAACCCAATGGCTACCCATATCTTGGCCCCATGCCCGGATTAGATGTGAAAATGCAAGAAGAAGAATGTAAGCAATGAAAGTGGTAGTATTGGGCGGATATGCAGACGGTAAGTGACTACAGGACTACATTTTTCATGGACTAATATATGGCAATACATGGACTATTACAACATAAAAACCATCTTCCAAACTCTATGAAACCGAGCTTTTACATTCCATCCTTGCTATGGCATATGCTCCTACGCAAGCGATGAATCTCAGGCCTTTCGTCCACAAAAATGGCCCAATTTGACCCTTGGCTTTATTAGCACACAATGGTCAATCCTAGAGTAAGAGCTAGATATCGGCCCCATGCCCGGAGAGCGACAAAGATGCATGCTCCATAGCCATCTAGACAGAGCTATGACACCGGTTTGAAACACTCCGCCCTCCTCATGCAAATATTGGGCAATCTTTGGGGTCGTAATTGGCACTTAAGCCCCAAAACACCCCTGCTCGTCAAGCCCTTGCTCCGGGTACCCTGATCTACTTTTGTCATGGAGACGAATGGAGGTGGGCACTAACGACGCTACTTGCAACATAAAAATCATCTTCCAAATCTATGAAACCGAGCTTTTACATTCCACCCTTGGTATGGCATATGCTCCTACGCAAGCGAAGAATCCGAGGCCTTTCCTCCACCAAAATGGCCCCATTGGACCATTAGCTTTATTAGCACAAACTGATCAATCCTAGGGTAAGAGCTAGATATCGGCCCCATGCCCGGAATAGCTATGAAGATGTATGCTCCATAGGCATCTAGACGGAGCCAAGACACTGGTTTGCAACACTCTGCCCTCCTCATGCAAATATTGGGCACTCATTGGGGTCCAAAATTGCACTTACCCGCCAAAGCAGCCCTGCTCGTCAAGCCCTCGTTCCGGTTACCCTGATCTACTTCTTTCACGAAGAGGAATGGAGCTGCGCACCGACTACACTACTTCTAACATAGAAACCTCCTTCCGAAAAATATTAACCCAAGGTTTTACATTCCACCCTTGCTATGGCATATGCTCCTAAGCAAGCGATGAATTCGAGGCCTAGCCACCACAAAAATCCTCCCATATGACCATTAGCTTTATTAGTACAAACTGTGCAACCCAATGGTAAGAGCCATATATTGGCCCCATGCCCGGATCAGCCGTGACAATGCATCCTCCATAGCCATCCAGACGGAGCTATGAAACTGGTTCCAAACCCTCTGCACCCCTCATGCAAATATTGGGCAATCTTTGGGGTCCAAAATGGCACTTGACCCCCAAAACACCCCTGCTCGTCAAGCTCTTGCTCCGGGTATCCTGATCTACTTTTGTAATGGAGAGGAATGGAGGTGGGCACCGACTACACTACTTGCAACATAGAAACCTCCTTCCAACTTATATGAAACCGAGCTTTTACAGTCCACCCTTCCTATAGCACATGCTCCTAAGCAAGCGATGAATTCGAGGCCTATCCACCACAAAAACGTCCAAGATGACCATTAGCTTTACTAGACCAAACTATGCAACCCAATGGTAAGAGCCATATATTGCCCCCATGCCCGGATCAGCCGTGACAATGCATCCTCAGTAGCCAACTAGGCGGAGCTATGACGCTAGTTTGGAAGACTCTGCACCCCTCATGCAAATATTGGGCAATCTTTGGGGTCATAATTGGCACTTGACCCCCAAAACACCCCTGCTCGTCAAGCCCTTGCTCCGGGTACCCTGATCTACTTTTGTAATGGAGAGGAATGAAGGTGGGCACCGACTACACTACTTCTAACATAGAAACCTCCTTCCAACTTATATGAAACCGAGCTTTTACAGTCCACCCTTGCCATAGCCTCCTAAGCAAGCGATGAATTAGAGGCCTATCCAACACAAAAACCCTGGAATATGACCATTAGCTTTATTAGTACAAACTTTGGAACCCAATGGTAAGACCCATATCTTGGCCCCATGCCCGGATTAGATGTGAAAATGCAAGATGAAGAATGTAAGCAATGAAAGTGGTAGTATTGGGCGGATATGCAGACAGTAAGTGACTCGGGACTACATTTTTCATGGACTAATATATGGCAATACATGGACTATTACAACATAAAAACCATCTTCCAAACTCTATGAAACCGAGCTTTTACATTCCATCCTTGGTATGGCATATGCTCCTACGCAAGCGATGAATCTCAGGCCTTTCGTCCACAAAGATGGCCCAATTTGACCCTTGGCTTTATTGGCACACAATGGTCAATCCTAGAGTAAGAGCTAGATATCGCCATAGCCATCTAGACAGAGCTATGACACCGGTTTGAAACACTCCGCCCTCCTCATGCAAATATTGGGCAATCTTTGGGGTCCAAAATGGCACTTAACCCCCAAAACACCCCTGCTCGTCAAGCCGTTGCTCCGGGTACCCTGATTTACTTTTGTCATGGAGAGGAATGGAGGTGGGCACCGACTACACTACTTGCAACATAGAAACCTCCTTCCAACTTATATGAAACCGAGCTTCTACACTCCACCCTTCCTAAAGCACATGCTCCTAAGCAAGCAATGAATTTGAGGCCTATCCACCACAAAAATCCTCCCATATGAGCATTAGCTTTATTAGTACAAACTATGCAACCCAATGGTAAGAGCCATATATTGCCCCCATGCCCGGATCAGCCGTGACAATGCATCCTCCATAGCCATCTAGACAGAGCTGTGACACTGGTTTGGAAGACTCCGCACCCCTCAGGCAAATATAGGGCAATCTTTGGGATCGTAATTGGCACTTAAGCCCCAAAACACCCCTGCTCGTCAAGCCCTTGCTCCGGGTACCCTTATCTACTTTTGTCATGGAGACGAATGGAGGTGGGCACTAACGACGCTACTTGCAACATAAAAATCATCTTCCAAATCTATGAAACCGAGCTTTTACATTCCACCCTTGGTATGGCATATGCTCCTACGCAAGCGAAGAATCCGAGGCCTTTCCTCCACCAAAATGGCCCCATTGGACCATTAGCTTTATTAGCACAAACTGATCAATCCTAGGGTAAGAGCTAGATATCGGCCCCATGCCCGGAATAGCTATGAAGATGTATGCTCCATAGGCATCTAGACGGAGCCAAGACACTGGCTTGCAACACCCTGCCCTCCTCATGCAAATATTGGGCACTCCTTGGGGTCCAAAATTGCACTTACCCGCCAAAGCAGCCCTGCTCGTCAAGCCCTCGTTCCGGTTACCCTGATCTACTTCTGTCACGAAGAGGAATGGAGCTGCGCACCGACTACACTACTTGTAACATAGAAACCTCCTTCCGAAAAATATTAACCCAAGGTTTTACATTCCACCCTTGCTATGGCATATGCTCCTAAGCAAGAGATGAATTCGAGGCCTATCCACCACAAAAATCCTCCCATATGACCATTAGCTTTATTAGTACAAACTGTGCAACCCAATGGTAAGGGCCATATATTGGCCCCATGCCCGGATCAGCCGTGACAATGCATCCTCCATAGCCATCTAGACGGAGCTATGAAACTGGTTCCAAACCCTCTGCACCCCTCATGCAAATATTGGGCAATCTTTGGGGTCCAAAATGGCACTTGACCCCCAAAACACCCCTGCTCGTCAAGCTCTTGCTCCGGGTACCCTGATCTACTTTTGTAATGGAGAGGAATGGAGGTGGGCACCGACTACACTACTTGCAACATAGAAACCTCCTTCCAACTTATATGAAACGAGCTTTTACAGTCCACCCTTCCTATAGCACATGCTCCTAAGCAAGCGATGAATTCGAGGCCTATCCACCACAAAAACGTCCAAGATGACCATTAGCTTTACTAGACCAAACTATGCAACCCAATGGTAAGAGCCATATATTGCCCCCATGCCCGGATCAGCCGTGACAATGCATCCTCAGTAGCCAACTAGGCGGAGCTATGACGCTAGTTTGGAAGACTCTGCACCCCTCATGCAAATATTGGGCAATCTTTGGGGTCATAATTGGCACTTGACCCCCAAAACACCCCTGCTTGTCAAGCTCTTGCTCCGGGTACCCTTATCTACTTTTGTAATGGAGAGGAATGGAGGTGGGCACCAACTACACTACTTGTAACATAGAAACCTCCATCCAAATTCTATGAAGGTTCCAAGACGTTTCCAAACCTCCCCAAAAGCTTCCAAGACGTTTCGAAACGTTTCCAGAAGTTTCCAAGAAGTTTCCTAACGTTTTTTTTGAAGGTTCCAAGGAGTTTCCAAACGTTTCAAAACCGTTCCAAGAGGTTTCCAAACGTTTCTAGAAGTTTCCAAGAAAATTCCAAACATTTCCAAACGGTTGCGAGAAGTTTCCAAACGTTTCCAGACGTTTCTAAGACGTGTCCAAACGTTTCAAGATGTTTCCAAGAAGTTTCCAAATGTTTCCAAAGGTTTCCAAGATGTTTCCAAACATTTCCAGAAGTTTCCAAGACGTGTTCAAACGTTTCAAGAAGTTTCCAAGAGGTTTCCAAACGTTTCCAAAAGTTTCCCAGACGTTTCCAAACGTTTCGCGAAGTTTCCAAGACGTTTCCAAACGTTTGTGGAAGGTTCCAAGAAGTGTCGAAATGTTTCGCAAAGTGTCAAAGGGGGAGTCTTTGCACGTCGCGCGCACTGCGCGCTACTTTTAGACTATGTTCCCCCCGAAGAGCCCCCAAGCAGACCCCTTGGAAACGCCCTTAGAATTAAGTGACCCAAACTGCCCCAGCTCAAGAAAGTTGCAAACTACCTTCCCTTCACATAACACACCACATGGGGCTGGAACGCACAGCATAGAAGGTAAAAAATGGCAGGAAAAAGCTGGGCATTTTGCAGGGGATTTTTGGAAACGCTTAGCACTTATGGTCACCAAATGGGACTCGTATCACATGGTACATATAAGAAATTCCAAGCGATATTGGTTGCGTTTTGGGTCCCGAGCTGGCTGCCAAAACTTCCGAGCATTTTTCCGAGCAACTTTGAAAACTTCCAGGCGATTATCAAATGAACTTTGCCATGTTGAGAGAGGGCAATGTTGTCCATCCATATACCTAACCTCAGCAAGGCAACATGCAAAAAAGAAAAGAATACTTCACGCAAGAAAGCGTGGAATCAAACATTGTCCCGGTTTCCTCAATAGCACCGGAAGGTTGGGGCCCAAAAGAGGGCGGAAATGCTACGTCACCCCTGCATTCTCGGGTGTCCCCAAACAAAGGGGGACAAAATCAGAAGTCAAAACCTCCGCTAGGGGTCACCATGATGCCCCTAGGGGCCCCTAGTATCTCAAAGTATGGGTCTCTAGTACGGCCAGACACCCAAATAGTTGCACTGCGCGCGCACTGCGCTTGAGGCGCCCCCAAAGACGTTACCAAACGTTTCCAGAGCTTTCCCACAAGTTTCAAAACGTTTCCAAAAGGTTCCAAGACGTTTTCAAATGATTCCAGGGGTTTCCAAGACGTTTCCAGACGTTTCTGCAAGGTTCCAAGAGATTTTCAAACGTTTCGAAAGTGTCCAAGACGTTACCAAACGTTTCCAGAAGTTTGCCAGCGCCGCTGGTGCAGAGGCCTGTAGAACACAGCCACAATTGACAGTGCACCATGGGGTTCCCCAGTCTTGCCCACAAACATCCCCTGATGTCCTGCACTGCTCTGGGAGCAGACACACACACAGCCCCACAGTGGGAACCGCGACAACCCACAACGAGGAAGCAAAACGGGTGCTCAACAAGACTCTTGTGGAGCTATTTCGTTCTGTGAAGCGGCCGAGTGTGACAGATAATTTCCACAGCAGGCTGCCGTCTGTCCAGCTCCGCATGGGTGCAGGACCTGGACAAAAAGACAACCTCTTGGGACCCATACCGCCTCTCCAATTGGCTTTGAGCTGCTCGTGGTCAAGCATTTGCAGTCCCTTGGAAAAAATCGTTGTGCTGTGGCATGCTTCAACCTGCACATGCGGGTACCTGGCGGTCCGATTTTAGGCAAAACAGCATCGCAGTGACCTGACACACACCTTCCTTGGTGTTGCTCTGTAGTTCGAATCATGTAGAATCGCAAAGTCTCTTTCGATTTTCGAAAAAAATTTCATCTGCCGGTCTGTACATGGTTCTTGAACAATAGTACCCCCCCCCCCCTTGTATAAGCTACGCCAAAGTCCCAAATTAATACGGTCCCTACGCCTACTGTAGCTTGGACACGGGCGTGGCTTGCGCGCGACACATACAACAACCAACACCGGGCGCCCAGCCTCAAAAAGAGAGGATTGCATGGTGAGCTGGTGCAAGAAAGGGGCATATAATGCACAAACATCCCCAAAATCAGAGCTATCTGGGTTCAAGTGGGCAAACACTCACAACACATGTGTCCATGACTCTATGTGACTCGCAAATCCGTCACCAAACCCATGTCTTATGTGGCTGCACTACGTTTGGTACTGAATTAAAATCAGGTCCCAAAATAATACGGTCCCTATGCCTACTGTAGCTTGGACAAGGGCGTAGCTTATACAGGGGGGGGGGGGGGATGTCAGGTGCAGTGAGCAAGTATGTGCAGCTACACCATGCTGCATCTTGCCGCAGCATACTGCAGCACCCGGTTTTTGGAGCTGCACATGGGGGTTTTGAAGCACGCCGCAGCATGCTGCAGCACCAAGAATTTTGCTTTGCTTATGGTGACAAAAATTGGGCTTAGCAGGAAATGAAGCAACTCGGAATTCTTGAAACAGTGCATTTACCACCTGGTGACCGGCCAAGCAGCTGGATGCACCACGACGCATGCGTGTGATCTCAGCCGGTCACATCCGTACTGCAGAGCTCGTACGCATCACAAAGCATGGGGTTCTAGGACGGCTAGACGTGCACATAGTTGCACTGCGTGCGCAGTGCACTTAGTGCACCCCCTAAAAGGTCGGCGGGGCACGGGTCAAAAAAGATTCCCGGCGCGCGCCCGGCGCGCTAACGCTCCCCCAATAACGCAAATGACATTCACCACATTCTGTCGGTGTGCTTTTGACAGCACAATGCACACATATCAACCTCCTCCCCAACATCATCTTGCGTGTCATCCTCAACGGTTGCTTCGGTGCTCTTCCAAACATGAGGGGGAACATGTTCCCACGGTCCATACGGAGGGTAACGGACCTGCCTCCGGATGCAAAATTGGGTAAAAGGCAACAAAATGTGTACTGATTGATGCAACTCGTTGGGACCACCACGCCAAATGTTCCGAATTAAACCCCAATGCAACAAATGAGCAAACAGTTGCTCAATTCGAGCCTAGTACCATCCATGCACATCATTATATGATTGTTGCCATGCCGATAGAGTGTCATTCTTCGGGCCACCGAACGACACAATGACATGCAGACGGTCCCTGTAGGCTCCATCATGGCCGCCCACCTCAAAATCAAAGAAATCTCCTCGCGTGCGGGAAGGTCCATAACCATCGCATATCAATACATTGGCGGAGGTGCCAGGAGCCAAAAGACAAATCCATACAATATTCCCCAACATATCAACGGCCACGGTAACCTTGAAAATGTGAGCCGCGTACTTTGGGTTCCAAAGGTCCACAGACCACATCCCACCAATGGAGCAGATTGGCATGGAATCCGTAAAGTGTGTCATAAAATATGGGAAGTGAGGACAATGTTTGAAACGATTTAACTTGTCCGATCACCTAATTTCCTGAACAACATGATTCAAAAAATCTCGTACACGGGCCACACTGTGCTGCCATGCAATCTCCACGCAATCTTTACTGGGCGACATGAATGCACCACTACCCGATGGAGGAGTGTGTTTCATCCACAAAAAAAAAGGACGCTACGTTCTCGGGGGTCCCCTACAAAAGGGACAAAATCAGAATTCGCTGCCTCACCCATAGGGGTAGGGATTGTAAATATCCCAAAAAGTTACCCTGTGCGCGCCGTGCGCGCTAACGCTCCCTCAGAGTCTTGAACGGCTGCACATCTTCCCCATCAGTGGATGAATGAGCCGGCGGCGGCGGGCTTTGCTGCAAACTGGCTGCTTTCCACGTTTGGGTTTTCAGAGGTTTGAGGAGGGCAAGGGGTCAAAACAGAGGAGGTTCACATGAGCTCTCGCAACGACGTCTCACGGTTGTGCAGTCCTGTGCCATATGACACTGATGCATTTTCTTTTTCCAGGAACTAGCGCGGGTGACGCCCCCCGTCCCCCGGGCAGGGGATGAACATGGGGGGGGGGGGTGGTACTGCTGTTCTGATCAGGGGGGGGGGGGCTTTATGAAGGGAGTAGGACGTGGTTCCAAAAGCTGCAGAAACACTGCCTACCGTTGCTCCGACAGGAGGGTGTTCTCGCAAAGGGGGTGATGGGGTGGGGTTACAACACGTGCACACCACGCTACGCCACAGCCACAAATGTTCACGCAAATAGGGTTACCCCCAAAGTGACCAGAACAATGGCAAAAGCACTGAAAATGACAGAAACAACCCCTGTTTTCCCAACAAGGGCGTTGCTGGCGTGCACTGCAAAAAAACAGAGGCAGCAAAGCACTGCATCGGTCATTACTTCAGCCCAGACAGCCATGTCTATGAAGGTGCATCAAAACCAGGAACTGAAGGGAGGGGGCGCAATCATCATTCAAACTGCAACAGTTCTTGTGTTCGAGAGGATATGCTATGGACAATCTAGATGAAGCACAACGTATTCATCCGTCATAAAACTGCATCCATATCTACAATCAAACTGCAACTATCGTGCTTGTTCACCTGATGACTTATATATCGGCATGTGCTGCCTTCATGCTACATACTGTGTGTCTTACCTCCCACTGCTACCGTGATCAAGCACTCCTTCGGCTCTCAGTTGCTGTGGTAGTCCTATGGTGTGTTCTGCCGTGTGTCTGTGTGTTCCATTGCTGTTGCTGTCTCATGGTGCTGTGGTCAGTGCATATGGCTGTAGTGCGTAGTTGGTGCGAGGGGGCCGGAGGCCCAGCCTCTGGTTTTAAATTTCTGCTTGGACGCTTCGTTCCTGTGTATTGTGGTGCAAAAGCAGGGTTTTGCGGCAAGTACCCCAGCGGCAGCGCAGCCGGCTGCCGCACTGAAGACGGGGGTTCGAATCCCCCTCAGCAGGCGAGCTGAGGGGGAATACGAGGAGGAGATGCGGTTCCGGAGCCGCAAGGTGGCACCGGTGGTGGAGCGCGCTGCTGCAGGTGTGTGGTGGCGGATGTCTTTTTGTTGCACTCTCAGGTATAACTGACACTGATCTGTGACATAACTCAGTGTGAAAAACTAAGAAGACGAGACACGCCACCCGTCGCACCGGCGGTACCGGTGGTGGAGCGGGATGCTGAAGGGGGCGGTGGCGGAGGCCTCACCAACGGGCCCCTGGACGGACAAACGAACCGGGGTTCGAACCCCCGACCACGACGAGCGCCAGCCATGGCGCATACCACTAGACCATCCATGTCTCTTACCCTAAATGACGCGAATTTCGCATATACCGTATACGAAAACTCTCTCAGGGGCGGGGATCGTGCCATTCATCGTGCCAAGTAGGGGCAGCATAGTACTGAGGTGCAGGGGGCCTATGCGCTAGTCTGATGGAAACAGGTGTTTACCGCGTTTCCGCCTGGGGACTGACACGTCTGTACTCGCAGAGGAGTCAGAATCACTGCCCATAGAGATAGTTTCGTCATCGGAGTCAAATCTCAGTGGGGCAACACTCGTATCTGAGCCCGTAGGCGTGGAAAAACCCTCAGGAAGGGACCTGTCACAAGGGGTATGCAACAGCTGCAGGTCCAGTGCAGTGAGTAGCTGTGTGGCTGGGCTGGTGCCCAAGGGGATCACTCCGGGAGAGTGTGCAGGAGATGGTCGGGGGTCCCTTGTAGGCAGAACATGCGTGGCAGGTGTAACCGGTATGTGATCAGGAGCAAAGGTGTCAAAAATTACAGGTGGTGGGGATGGCTCTGTGTCCTCTGTGTCTGATTCAGACTCAGATTCGGAATCCGAGACCACAATGTGATTGCGGTCCTGTCTGCTGGGCTCAGTGGAGCATCTCACAGCGATACGCTGTGGTGGCACAGAGCGCCTGATATGTCGTGCCATGGGTACGCTGGACTGCATGAGTAGTGGGCTGGACAGACTGAAGGGAGGGGGTGGGGGGGGGGGGGGCAAAAAGTGGGAGGACAGTCATCAGCATCCCTGAGATACCATCCCCAGCCCCAAATCACAGGAAAAACGTGAGCTTCGCAGACATGCTGAAAAGGGAACCGCCAAATTGCATGGTTTGCAGTAACAACACCTCGTGGTCTTCTGACACGGGCGTTGTGCTCGCTAAGGGAGGGGGAAGGGTCTAGGGCAGGCAATCGCTTGAAGGGGGGGGGGGGGTACCCCTCCCCCCCAACACTCCGGCCCTGACTCTACCCCAAAGGCATTCCCATACCCCAACACCGGCCCCAACCGCATTCCCAACCGCCAGTAACCGCCCCCCAACCGCTTTCACATCCCCTGTGACCGCTCTGCGACTGCTCTGGGACTGCCCCGATCGCCCCCCTCCCCTTCAAGCAAAGCCCTGGTCTAGGGAGCAAGCTGGACTCCGAACCCCGCTACTGACGCAACCGTCGCCAGCTGTGAGCTCCCAGATGCTCGGCACTGGTACTGGCTTGCTGCCGTACAATATGTAAAGCATGCCATTTGAAGCTGCAGGGCGGGGTTGGTGGTATTTTGTTCTGTGCAGCGGCCGAGTGTGACAGATAATTTCCACAGCAGGCTGCCGTCTGTCCAGCTCCGCATTGGTGCAGGACCTGGACGAAAAGACAACCACTTGGGACCCATAGCGTCTCTCCAATTGGCTCTGAGCTGCTTGTGGTGACCGGCCACGAGCCTGAATGCACCACGACGCATGCGTGTGATCTCAGCTGCTCACATCCGCACTCGCGTTTCGGTGTGAATTGCAGTTCTGGTACTGCCACCCACCCACCCCCCTCTGCTTCACAACATGAAGTATCTGTCAATCTATGTTGGACGCCACCATCGAGCCACACAGACACACACACACACACACACACACAATGCGAATACGCCCAGAGCCCACACGTTTGCCTTCAGGGGTGGACAGCAGCCGCTGAGCTCTGGACCGCCCCACTGCAGCAGAATTTGCTTGCACTCCTTCGACTGTATCTCCAGAAAGGCGCCTAGCCTCCATGACTTGCTACATGTCTCCATGTTCCTGTTGTTGCTGGCCTGAAGAGGAGTCTTCACGTGCAGTGCCCACTTGCCCATCCGCAGGGGTTTTGCACAAAGTCAGATTGACTCCCTGACGGTACCTAGCATTACGGGAATGGAGGAGTCTTCTGGTATCACCTCACCACACGAATACTTCAATCTCGATTTTATGGGGAATGGAGCATGGGGAGGGATGAAGCCCATGACGCACCCGTCCTATCACACACACACAGTCCCTGCTGTAAAACATCGAAGTCTCGACACCATGACCCTGTGATCCCATTTGGAGAGGTCTCTTCCGGGATCACCCAGGTGGAGTATGCATCACCCTTCCAGTTCGCGTGTCGCTGTATGTGTGTCCTGACCCGTTGGACGTGGCAGCAGTGTGGCAGGGGTAGCTGGTTCACTGTGTTGTGCCCATACGTGGCTGTCATGGTGCTGTCATGCGCAGTGTCACCGTACACCCGATGGATGGCGCTGTGCATGCTACGAGACACACACACACACACACACACACACACACCTTGAAATCTCCCCCCATAGCGCGCGACGGTCTCCCCCCCTGGGGGGGGGGGGCATTGCAAGGGTATTTCAAAGCAGACTGTGGTACCCTCCACTGATGCAAGCAAACAGCCGGCTTTTGGGGTTGCAAAGCCATGGGGGTAAGGTCCGGCAACGCTGGGGGCTTGGGTGATGCAACAACCACAGCCTCGAGCCTTGACAGTTGAGCACTCTCATGATCCACTTGAGTGACCCCACCAGGGCTTATGTACCCAATGTGGCAGAACTGGCCCATTTGGTAAAGGCCCCACAACAGTGGCCAACACATGTGCATCAAGTGTGCGTGAGTGGTACCATCCCCCCCATACATGGTCACCGGGAAACAACAACTTGGGTCTGAAAAAGGGACACGACACCCTGTACACCGCCTTTGGAGAGAGAACATCACAGAATACACACAGGTGATTGATTCGAAGTAATGGGAAAGCAATGCAAGGATGTGTGTGTGACAGATGGGGAACACAAACCACTGCAATAGATATTGCCTAGCAAAACAGTGAAGTGACAGTGCCCCCCCCCCAGGGGGGGGGGATCTTAAGGGGAGACACGACAAACAGGGACTTACACACACACACACACACGCACATACACACACACACACACTCACTCACTCACTCACTCACGCACCATGAACGGGACAGACAGGGCACTGGTCAAGGCGGCCCGAATGTTCGTCAAGTGCAGTGTCAAAACAAAAGCATGTTCAAACACGGCACTAGGCGCCTTTCTGCAGTGCAAAGGACAGGAGCAGGAGCAAAGGCGAACATCCCGTGGGTCCCATCAATCGAATACAGCCTCTGGCAGCGCAGCAGAGCCAGAAGCCTTCAGCAAGAAGACACGCATGTGAATACCGATGCATTACCCGGATAAAGTGGGAGCGTCACGAGAGCCCGCACCCTTACCCCGCACCGCCCAGGAGTTATATGAGGAAGGGAACGGAGGTTCGGCAGACTGTACGGCCCCGGGGCAGAACCATGGTGCCCCAATCCCCTCCCACAAGACCCCAGGCGAGTCACACCCACATCAACGGCCCACATATTGCTGTTTTGGGACATGCAGAAAAAGACAGGGGATCAGGGACAACCCATTACCGGGCCGACGCACACACACGGGTTCGAGCAGTCAACTTGTAATCTCAGGTCCGGCCACGCGAAGAGGGCAAGATGTTCTGTCCACTCTGTAGAGGACATGAAATGCACATGCATGCATGTGGCGTCCCCTGTACAGATAGACAGACAGACAGACAGACGAACAGAACCAAGGAAGGCAGCCGAAGCAGCGAGGGCCCGGAGGCTCCTGTACGAGGCAAGCATGCTCATACAGGGCAGTACAGCAAAGGAAAAGAGACATCAGGGAGACGGGGCAACCTCCAGAAGTGTGAGACACATGTCTTCATCTCTGCACCCCCCCACACACACATACACACACAAACACGCACACACACACACACACACGGTGTGCGAAACAAAGCACAACAATGCCGGCTGAGCGAAAATCCTCATCAAGTGGATGCAACACACACACACACACACACACACACACACACGTCAAGAAGCACAAAACAGGAACGGAGCAAGAAAAGCGGTCAAGCTACATGTGCAAACCGTGTCCAGAAGGGTTTTCAGAGCCCTGTGCAGGTCAGACCTGCAGGAAGCAGCAAGCAGGTAAGCAACAGACAGTGGGTGACTGGTGCTCAGGGCCAGCTGCAACTTGGGTTTACCAGGTTATCTCTCTCCATCAGCGCGCACCTTCGGTGTGACGTCTTGCTGTCATTGCTGACTTCTACGCGAGGCCGGCCGCTGCACCAAGGGTCCAGTCACAGAACAGAAGGTCTCACAGGCTAGCACAGATCAGTCACGGCGCATGCAAGAGATGTATGTGTGTATTGGATGCAACCATCCAACCGTGCCAAAACACACATACGCGCGCGCCTCGCGAGAGAAGACATGAGTCGTCCTGGGAGTGAAGTGAGGCTGCTTTGTCACCCATCGCGTCCCAGTCATCAGGACAGCACTCCGTGGTTCCATCAGGCGACAGTTCTGGGGGAGAAACCAGCTGCTGTACTAGGAGGCCATCCAGTGAGCGTGCTGTTTTAACCAGAGTTGACAAAAGGAGAGGTGGCAACAGTGAGGGATGGGGAGGAGGGGGGGGCGGGGGGCGGAGAACATGTAGACCACCGTGCAGCGGTAGTCATGCGGACTGGTCGACAGGCCCCTGATGATGGCCGAGTGGTCCGCCCTGCCCACTTGCTGCATGGTGTACCCTGACAGGATGGCCAGCTGGGCCCAGGCAGCAACAGAAAGCAATTCCGCCGCCCGCGTATCCCATCACGGGCATGCACTAGCCAGCACTCCGGTGAAAATACCACGGCAGGTACGCGGGAGATGCGGGTATGCGGGCTGATGAGGGGTTAATCCCGCACTGTTTGGAAAGGGCACCGGGGTGGAGATAGGCCAGGCCTGTCTGTGCCTTGTGGGCCTCGGACTAAAGTGAATCCGAGAGCCGTACGCGATGTGTGGCACTTAAGAGGGCAGGGGTCGCGGGGGCGCGCATGCCGTGGCAGGTCGCAGCCGTCGCGCAAAAAGTTGCACACCATCTGGACTATAGGCGTCCCCGGGCTGTTGCGGATGTTCAACGCGATCAGGATGTTGTCGCGGGATTGACATAAAGAAACACGGCCGAAGGGGCCCTCCCACCATACATAACCCTCAGGCGACACATCCACGGACCCTAGGGCACGGAAGCTGTGCCTATTTTGGTAAACCCCCAAGGGGCTGTGGAGGTCTGCCGCCTGGGCAGAAACGGAAACCCCCCATGGGGATGCAACCATCCCTGCAACACCGTGCACCTTCCGCTTGAATAAAATTATTGCAATCCATTTCAAGATCAACAACAACAACACACACACACACACTATTGTGAGACAAACGGGCAACAACTCAGTTTCCGAGTGTCAGAATCCTCGTCAGTTGGACATCAAACAACACACACACACACACACACACACACACACACACTTGGTGAAGGGGATCAGAGAACGAAACCGCGAAAGCACACCGTCAGTGTGGACGAGAGCACGCGGGCACGGCACTGATCACCAAAACAAACTCATCAGGCCATTGAACACAAAACGTAGGCAAGGTCCTTTCTGCAACAGGAGTACAGCTGGAGGATGCACAGGTATTACAGGTAAAGCTGGTCACATCTGGCACCTCTATTTGATAGGCCCTGATTAGCCTGGGGTTGTGAGGTTGAGACTAACTGCCCGCAGCGCTACTTACATGCCCACTCGTGTCGCAGTGCACATCTCTGGAGACACGTGTACCCACCTGCTCACACACACACACACACGTTGGGAACCGCGAGACAAGAACGAAGCAAGAAAAGCGGTTGAAAGAAAACTCCTCAGGAACAGCAGAGCTGTCCTAGACGTCTTTCGGTCTGTTGGTAGAGAATGAGCAAATGCAGTTCCGGACACTGGACCTCACCATTTCCCGCGTTCAGTTCTGCACCGCGCAACAGACCATAAAAACCGCCCGCGGAGGAGCTCGTGCACTGCCGTTGCCATAGCCTAGATTTATCGTGTGCTGGGTGCCACCACCCCGCCACACACACACAGGAAAACATTCAGGGCAGGGAAAGCAAGAGGGATGGATGGGGAACCAGAGTTTGCGCCGCGTGGTGCAGCGGCCGTGCAGCCGGCTGCCACCCTGAAGACCCGAGTTCGAGTCCTCTTCCGCCGGCAAGCGGAAGAGGAATACGAGGAGGAGACACACACACACACACACACACACATACACATACACGTGGGACCGACCGTGGGTGCAGTGATATGCTATGGTGCAGCGTGCTCTGATCTGCTTTGCAGAGAAGCAAAAGAGCCCCTTTCCCATGTCCCGCACCCCTCCCTGGGGGACGATGCCTGCGTTATCCAGGCCAACAGCATCTCAACCACATTGAAATGCCTCGAGGACCGGGACGCAGGCTGCTTACTGCTGCCCGCTGCCTCCGACGGGCAGAACATATACGTCGTGACCTGGCCTTTGCCCTTGACATCAACGGGCCCACGCAGCACAAAGGCCTCGCGCGCTTTCAGCAGCTCGTAGACGCAGGACGTGACCTGCGTTGCCCCCGGGACGCCGGTGCTCTCCATGCGGGACGCGAGGTTCACCGTATCCCCCCAGATGTCAAACGCGAACTTAGATCTCCCGATTATCCCACTCACCACCAGCCCCACGTGCATGCCGGCGCGCATCGCGAGGTGCTTG
This sequence comes from Eutreptiella sp. 'Long Island Sound 2002', assembly GCA_964036045.1. Classification (NCBI taxonomy): domain Eukaryota; phylum Euglenozoa; class Euglenophyceae; order Eutreptiales; family Eutreptiaceae; genus Eutreptiella; species Eutreptiella sp. 'Long Island Sound 2002'. The sequence goes on along the minus strand of OZ038393.1, from coordinate 3,326,904 downwards.
TCCCCTAGGGGAATAGTGGCGACGATGCGGTGCATTTCTTTGGCAACCATCAGCACGTTCCAGGCGCTTGCGGCCTCGTCGGCCCCCGCGTCGGGCCAACCAACACACATGTAGCAGTCCCCAATGGTCTTGATCTTCTCCACTCGACGCGCCTGGCATACCTCATCAATGCGTCCGAACAGCGTGTCCAAGAAATGGACCAGCGTCGTCGGGGGTGTGACGGAGGCCATCGTAGTGAAACCCACGATGTCAGCGAACAGAACGGCCGCAGAGCGATGCAGTTTGGGGGCAAGGGAGTCGGCGATGGAATCAACCATGCCCCGAGTGGACGGGCTGACGGCTGCTGCGACGCTGCTGCGGAGGGAGGACTGAGAGCTGCTAGGGGACGCTACTGAGGCTGTTTCAGCCTCGACTGCGTTCGGGGGTTTGCAGGAGACCATGTATTTGGCACCTGGACGAGACATTGTGTCACAATCGAGTGGCATGTGGTGGGAGGTGCCTGCCTCATGGGCCATGAGTGCAGCAGGCGTGAGGTAGCTCTCTGTGGCAGAGCGTGCCACGCGATCTGCTAACGTGGCACCCACCAGCTGCACAGAACTCTGGATACTTTTGGACGACTGCTCAAATAAGTCGATGAGTGCCTTGCACACGCTCTCAGGAAACACGTTGCCGATGAGGTTACGTGTCAGTGACTGCTGCAGCTCCAGCTGCTGCTTGTGCTGAAGGAGCTTATCATTCAGCTCCTCCGTCTGTCGCCGGCTGTCCGCCACCGTCCATATGACAAATTTGACAAAAATGAGGTTGATGAGCCCTGGGACCATACAGCAGGCCCATGAGCAGGCGGCTTGCCATGCACTGGGGAGTGGTGGCTGTGGAGTCAGTCGCTGTGGCGCAAAGCTCTGCTCCAACGTGGTGGTGGTCAAACTGACCGCAATGAGGACCAGTTCCAACAACAGACCTCTGTGGAAGTTGGCGTGATCCAAAAGAACAATGAAGAGCGGTCCCATGTGGGATATGGAGAGCACCGCAGGACTCTGTGCCCCCGCACCGAAACTGAGGTCCAAAAGCAGGATGTATGGCGTGATGGCGTAGAAGAGCACAATGCTGAGGGTCTGCCTTTTGGTGACCCAGATATGCACCGCCGTGACGGAACTCAAAAGGGCCCAGATGGCCATCAGGCTGGTGGACCAGCGGGCGTCCACGAGCGCATAGAAGATCGCCACGATGGGTAGGGACGCTGGGCCACTGCAAAGGCAGAAGAAGAAGGCAAGCACAATGCTGTGCTCGGCTTGCTTCTCATGGGCCGTTCTCAGGTGGTCGGCGGCGTAATTGTACCAGGTCTTCGGCCGGTGCCAACCGGCGATCGTCATAATCGAAGAGAAATGGAGAGAAATCTGCAAGTCAACGACAACAGAAGGGCTCAGGGACAGAGAGGGGCGTACTTGTGAAAGATAGAAGCATTGGGCCAATGTACTCCATGATGTGGACTGAGTGCACCTTTATTCTTCAAAGTAGGACCTGGCTAAACATCGAAAGGAACGACAGATACTGATGAGTGGATGATGCTCAATCCCGTTCCTGGAATGCAGTAGCAAATGTAAAACGTTGGCACACCACGCTACAGTCACCTCCCCTAGCACTCCATCCGCCAGTGACATGTTCCACGCCTCCTCAGTAATATGGCCGAAACGCCCACACCAAGCAGCTGTACCGAACAAGATAGGAGGTGAGGTACCGGCCAGGGGATAGGGGCGTCCCGTGGGGGTACGGTGCGGGTGTGCATAGCCCTTCCCCTTCCCAGCGATGGATACATCCGAGTCCCGCTGGCCATGAGGTGCTGATTGGGGGATTGGGGCTTCCCGTGGGGGTATGGTGCGGGTGTGTACAGCCCCCCCACCCCCGGATCCGAAGCCGAGTCGGATGGGCACAGACGAGACCGCTGAGTTCAACATGGGTGCCTCCACCACCAAGGGACCCCTCCCCTTGGGGAAGGTGCTATCCGGATGGGGCAGGCACACCACTGCTTCAACAAGTGGCCACGCGCGCCTGCGTTTGTCCTTGCGGAGTGAGGAACGCCGCCAAAGCAACCGCCGCAAGGGTGAACCTAGGGCAGCGCAACCCGAGCCGCCGAGGACGAGCCGACGGCGCAGTGTGTTTTTGCCGAAGGAGAGAGACGAGATAGCCCTGTCGGCCGCGAAACCCAGCCAGTGACCTCCACCCTGTCGGCCGCCCACAGACTACATTGATGGCATAGCCGATCCCGGGCCTTCGTGGGCCTCTGAGCCGGGAGAGTCTCACCTCACCTCACCTCACCTCACCCCGGATTTGAAGCGACGGGTACATCCTAGTCCCTGCCGGCCATGGGCGCTGTTTGGGAAATAGGGACGTCCTGTGGGGGTGTGGAGCAGGTGCTTAACCCCCCCTCCCTCCCAGCCCAGCGACAGGTACACCTGAGCCCCCACCGGCCATGAGGCGCCGGTTGGGGGATAGAGGCGTTCTGTGGGGGTATGGTGTGGGTGTGTACCGCCCACCCCCCACATAGCGACGGATACACCCAAATCCGGGTGGGGGATAGGGACGTCCCATGGGGGAATGGGGTCGGTGTGTGGCGCCTCATTTGGTGACGTGTGGTGTATGAGACAACAGACACAAGGTGCAGCCACAAGAAGATTGAAAAGCTTGTCAAGAGCCAGAAACCAGCCCTAGGAGCCTTCTGCGAACAGGTCGAATGAAAGTAGCAATGAGGGGCCGGCATATTGGCTGGGACGGGACGCTGCATATGTGGTGTGAGCACGGGTTGCCTATTAATTGCGCTTGGGCTGCGCAATGCGGTCTTGTACAACACGTTGAGCCGATGATTGGTGCGGTGTGAAGCTCAAGTGGCACAGATCGCACGAAGCCGCCCCCCCTTACCTTGGGGGTAAGGGGGGGGGGTAGGGGGGGCATGTTCGGAGGAGAGGGTAGGAGGGTAGGGCGGGAGGGTAGGGGGGGGGGTTAGGTGGCAGGAAGGGGGGGAAGGGGGGATGAGGGGGGGAGCCAAGGGTTATGCGAGGTGGTGCACACACATGGTGGTATGTGGCCACTGGAGGAGTCTTGTTATTTAAGGGGTGTGTGGGGGCTGGCCCCCGCGTCGAGTGAAGCGAGCTGAAGGGGATTAGGGGGGGGGGGGTAGGGGGGTTATGTAGCCATTCCGTCCTCTTGTAGGCAGGGGGAGGTAAAGGGGGGAGGTAAGGGGAGGTCAGGGTAGGGGTGGGGGGGTAAGGGGGGGAGGGTAGGGGAGGAGGGTAGGGGGGGTGGGGGTCGGGGGGGGGTAGGGGGGCGACTTCGTGCATACTATCCAAGTGGTGTGTGCTAACCCCCCTTTCTTGTGTCTAGGCAATCTGCAGTAGCAGCGCATATGTGATATGTGGTGTTTACACGGATTGCCTAGTGATTGTGTGTGCGCTGCTCAATGCGGTCTTGCACAACACGTTGAGTAGATTATTGGTGTGGTGAATCTTGATCCGCTTGATGCTCAAGTGGTGTGTGCCAACACCGCTTTCGGGGTGTGAACACATATCTCTCGGAGACATTCAGAATGTGCCAGCTCGGTGGGTTTGGCATTTTTCCCGGGGCTTTTGAACTCTTCGTCCGATGCGCCAAAATATTGTTCCCTAGGGGAGGGGGGGGGGTATGTGTATACTTCTTGGAATCTGTGAGAAACGGCTCTTTCAGAAATGTATGGGTTAGGGGGGGTCCGAAACCATATTTTTACAGAATCGGAGGCCGAAGTTGGACGCTGCTAGGATCTTCAGCGATCTGCCTGCGCAGCTTGCACAGGTTTGCAGCCCATGTTTCCCTTTGCCGGGGGAAGTTCTAACATATCGCTACCTGACAACACAATCAAGTAGGCTATATTGATGAACTTTGGTGTGCAGAATTCAAAAATGCAAGAGTTAGGCCTCAACAACACAATATGATAGAGATATCGGTCGAGGAGTAGACAATTGCAAACTTGTCCCGACACGCACATGAATCTCTGTTGCTGTGAATTGATTGTACAAGGTTTCTTGGCCTGCTTGGCAGGATGCCGAGTCACCTGCACCCACTCTACACCCCTACAGCGAGCCCTTTTGCGCACGAAAGGCTTTTGTGGTGCATATAGGGAAGCAACAGCCCGTGGAATGAATTTGCATGCGGACATGGCAGCTGCTTGGTGACAAAAAGAGGCAGCAAGCAACACAGGCATCGTCCAAAAAGGACAAAAATCTCAAACATATTGTCAGTACAAGCACGCAGAACCGGGTGTTCTACATAGCCCTTTTCAAAAGGCTTTCCGAATATACCCCACATACGGCCCTCTACGGGACACTCAGTGGGCACAAATAACGCAACAATAACGAAGACAACCAAAAACCCACCGAGTTGGCACAACGAGTTGGCGCAATCCCCAACGTCCCCGAGAGATATTGCTTAGTGTTTGTACATGGGCTGCTCAATGCGGTCTATTGCACAACATGTGGAGGTGACCATTTGTGTGGTGGCAATACATGATCACCATCAATCAGCTCTCCGGTGCGTAACTTGGATATTGTTGTGGTGGCGGCGCATAACCATTGCCAACAAGAATATTTGTGTGGTGCTAGTTCATGATGACCATTAACAACATTAAATGCCCACAACCCATGCAGTGGCCAACTAATGTGTGCTAGCATTGCCTTTGTGTGAACACATCGCTCGGTGGTTGTGCTGCACTCCTCAATGCGGTCGGTTGGCATGGCATGGCATGGCATGGCATGGCATGGCATGGCATGGCATGGCGTGGCATGTTCAGCTGAACACTTGTGCGGTAAAACATGATCGCTTTCAACGATGCATGCTGATTTTTAGTGTGTCAAATTGCATTGTGGCATGGTGGTACAAGAGGACATTGTCCATATGCAAATGGGTTCTGACTAATGGCGTCATGGGGGCGTGCAAATTTTGTCAGTGGCGGGACAACCGATAGTTGGAGCGCCCCATCTTGAAAACCTTCCCTTGCCAGCCCCTGTTATCTGTCGTACCATGAAGCCTCTGTTGCTGGACATGCACAACGAAAGCGGGCTGCTGTGGGACGTGCCTGTCCAGGGGTGTGTCTGGTCAGTGTCGAACTGCGCTTGAGACCACACCCCCGTGAAAAATGTAAGTCGTGTACAAAAAAACCGTATAGTCGTGTAATTTTTTTTTGCTGTAAATGCGTGTATTTTTTTTTTGCTGTAAGTCGTGTGAATTATAAAAAAAAATTGAATTTTTTAATTTTTGCGGTAAGTCGTGTAATTTTTTTTTTTGCTGTAAGTCGTGTAAATTATAAAAAAAAATTGAAAAATTGAAAGAAATCCAACCTTTGCAATACATGCGCAATATGTACAGCTGCCGGTTCCGTACGGCACCCCATAGCGACCTTAACGATGGGACGCCGAGTCCACAAAGCACATAGTACTCTGCGTGGCCACCAATTAGTTGGGACTCGGCCAATATAACATAGTTTCACATGTTGTCATTGGCACTAGACTCAAAATCAGGCCCAAGAGAAGAGTCCTGACATGGCCATGGCCAACATCCAGTGTGCCTGCACTGGGAACAAAATCAAGCTCAAGAAAAAGAGTCCCGACAGGGCCATGGCCAACGCTACTGCCACCATTATAGGCCACCAAGGCACTGGCATGGGGCCAAGATTATAGCAATCTTATACGCTCCACCATTGGTCCTTGGGTTATCCACGTCCCACGATATGTGCACCAGAAAAACGAAAAAAATAGAAACGGATCGTAAGGTGCACTTACATGAGGGGAATTCATGATGGAAACATGACGGGGCAGCCCATTGTGCACATGCACATATTACACACTAGCAAAGAGGAAATGTCACACACAAAAGAGGGGGGACAGCCAAGCCGGAGGCTGAAGGTAACCCAGAGAATGTCCAAGTGGCATAGCAGCCGAAAATAGGAAATGCACTTTCATTGTCGGTCCCCCACATGCATTGCACCATATCATGGGTTTGTGGCTCTTCACCGTTGAATGACGAATAAGCTCCTTCGTCAGCTCAAGGGTAGAGGGTCCCAAACAGCCAAGCAATAGTACATTGCATGTGTATTCATAGGGTATCATCCGTGCCCACGGAACTCATTGTGGCCGATTTCTTCGTGTATGCCCCGGTGCCATTCGCAGTGCATTGCTTGAAGGACACTGTTGCATACACGAAGGGCAAAAACAAAAGGGGACAAAATTCAGAGCGAGGGGCAGAATCAGAAGTGGCCCACAAGTGGGCAAATTGGCTACCTCACCCCTGCCGTATCGGGGAGCCCCACCGCTGCAGAGCGGAGGGCAAAATCAGAAGTGGCCCACAAGTGGGCGAAATGGCGACCTCACCCCTGCCGTATCGGGGAGCCCCACCGCTTCAGAGCGGGGGGCAAAATCAGAAGTGGCCCACAAGTGGGCAAATTGGCTACCTCACCCCTGCCGTATCGGGGAGCCCCACCGCTTCACAGCGGGGGGCAAAATCAGAAGTGGCCCACAAGTGGGCAAATTGGCTACCTCACCCCTGCCGTATCGGGGAGCCCCACCGCTTCGGAGCGGGGGGCAAAATCAGAAGTGGCCCACAAGTGGGCAAATTGGCTACCTCACCCCTGCCGTATCGGGGATCCCCACCGCTTCAGAGCGGGGGCCAGAATCAGAAGTGGCCCACAAGTGGGCAAATTGGCTACCTCACCCCTGCCGTATCGGGGATCCCCACCGCTTCAGAGCGGGGGGCAAAATCAGAAGTGGCCCACAAGTGGGCGAAATGGCTACCTCACCCCTGCCGTATCGGGGATCCCCACCGCTTCAGAGCGGAGGGCAAAATCAGAAGTGGCCCACAAGTGGGCAAATTGGCTACCTCACCCCTGCCGTATCTGGGAGCCCCACTGCTGCAGAGCGGGGGGCAAAATCAGAAGTGGCCCACAAGTGGGCGAAATGGCTACCTCACCCCTGCCGTATCGGGGAGCCCCACCGCTTCAGAGCGGGGGGCAAAATCAGAAGTGGCCCACAAGTGGGCAAATTGGCTACCTCACCCCTGCCGTATCGGGGAGCCCCACTGCTTCAGAGCGGAGGGCAAAATCAGAAGTGGCCCACAAGTGGGCGAAATGGCTACCTCACCCCTGCCGTATCGGGGATCCCCACCGCTTCAGAGCGGGGGGCAAAATCAGAAGTGGCCCACAAGTGGGCAAATTGGCTACCTCACCCCTGCCGTATCGGGGAGCCCCACCGCTTCACAGCGGAGGGCAAAATCAGAAGTGGCCCACAAGTGGGCAAATTGGCTACCTCACCCTGCCGTATCGGGGAGCCCCACCGCTGCAGAGCGGGGGGCAAAATCAGAAGTGGCCCACAAGTGGGCAAATTGGCTACCTCACCCCTGCCGTATCGGGGAGCCCCACCGCTTCAGAGCGGGGGGCAAAATCAGAAGTGGCCCACAAGTGGGCAAATTGGCTACCTCACCCCTGCCGTATCGGGGAGCCCCACCGCTTCAGAGCGGAGGGCAAAATCAGAAGTGGCCAACAAGTGGGCAAATTGGCTACCTCACCCCTGCCGTATCGGGGAGCCCCACCGCTTCAGAGCGGGGGGCAAAATCAGAAGTGGCCCACAAGTGGGCAAATTGGCTACCTCACCCCTGCCGTATCGGGGATCCCCACCGCTTCAGAGCGGGGGCCAGAATCAGAAGTGGCCCAGAAGTGGGCAAATTGGCTACCTCACCCCTGCCGTATCGGGGAGCCCAGCCGCTTCAGAGCGGGGGGCAAAATCAGAAGTGGCCCACAAGTGGGCAAATTGGCTACCTCACCCCTGCCGTATCGGGGAGCCCCACCGCTTCAGAGCGGAGGGCAAAATCAGAAGTTGCCCACAAGTGGGCGAAATGGCTACCTCACCCCTGCCGTATCGGGGAGCCCCACCGCTTCAGAGCGGGGGGCAAAATCAGAAGTGGCCCACAAGTGGGCAAATTGGCTACCTCACCCCTGCCGTATCGGGCATCCCCACCGCTTCAGAGCGGGGGGCAAAATCAGAAGTGGCCCACAAGTGGGCAAATTGGCTACCTCACCCCTGCCGTATCGGGGAGCCCCACCGCTTCAGAGCGGGGGGCAAAATCAGAAGTGGCCCACAAGTGGGCAAATTGGCTACCTCACCCCTCCCGTATCGGGGAGCCCCACCGCTTCAAAGCGGAGGGCAAAATCAGAAGTGGCCCACAAGTGGGCAAATTGGCTACCTCACCCCTGCCGTATCGGGGAGCCCCACCGCTTCAGAGCGGGGGGCAAAATCAGAAGTGGCCCACAAGTGGGCAAATTGGCTACCTCACCCCTGCCGTATCGGGGATCCCCACCGCTTCAGAGCGGGGGCCACGATCAGAAGTGGCCCACAAGTAGGCAAATTGGCTACCTCACCCCTGCCGTATCGGGGATCCCCACCGCTTCAGAGCGGGGGCCAGAATCAGAAGTGGCCCACAAGTGGGCAAATTGGCTACCTCACCCCTGCCGTATCGGGGAGCCCCACCGCTTCAGAGCGGGGGGCAAAATCAGAAGTGGCCCACAAGTGGGCAAATTGGCTACCTCACCCCTGCCGTATCGGGGATCCCCACCGCTTCAGAGCGGGGGGCAAAATCAGAAGTGGCCCACAAGTGGGCAAATTGGCTACCTCACCCCTGCCGTATCGGGGAGCCCCACCGCTTCAGAGCGGGGGGCAAAATCAGAAGTGGCCCACAAGTGGGCAAGTTGGCTACCTCACCCCTGCCGTATCGGGGAGCCCCACCGCTTCAAAGCGGAGGGCAAAATCAGAAGTGGCCCACAAGTGGGCAAATTGGCTACCTCACCCCTGCCGTATCGGGGATCCCCACCGCTTCAGAGCGGGGGCCAGAATCAGAAGTGGCCCACAATTGGGCAAATTGGCTACCTCACCCCTGCCGTATCGGGGAGCCCCACCGCTTCAGAGCGGGGGGCAAAATCAGAAGTGGCCCACAAGTGGGCAAATTGGCTACCTGACCCCTGCCGTATCGGGGATCCCCACCGCTTCAGAGCGGGGGCCAGAATCAGAAGTGGCCCACAAGTGGGCAAATTGGCTACCTCACCCCTGCCGTATCGGGGAGCCCAGCCGCTTCAGAGCGGGGGGCAAAATCAGAAGTGGCCCACAAGTGGGCAAATTGGCTACCTCACCCCTGCCGTATCGGGGAGCCCCACCGCTGCAAAGCGGAGGGCAAAATCAGAAGTTGCCCACAAGTGGGCGAAATGGCTACCTCACCCCTGCCGTATCGGGGAGCCCCACCGCTTCAGAGCGGGGGGCAAAATCAGAAGTGGCCCACAAGTGGGCAAATTGGCTACCTCACCCCTGCCGTATCGGGGATCCCCACCGCTTCAGAGCGGGGGGCAGAATCAGAAGTGGCCCACAAGTAGGCAAATTGGCTACCTCACCCCTGCCGTATCGGGGATCCCCACCGCTTCAGAGCGGGGGCCAGAATCAGAAGTGGCCCACAAGTGGGCAAATTGGCTACCTCACCCCTGCCGTATCGGGGATCCCCACCGCTTCAGAGCGGGGGGCAAAATCAGAAGTGGCCCACAAGTGGGCAAATTGGCTACCTCACCCCTGCCGTATCGGGGAGCCCCACCGCTTCAGAGCGGGGGGCAAAATCAGAAGTTGCCCACAAGTGGGCGAAATGGCTACCTCACCCCTGCCGTATCGGGGATCCCCACCGCTTCAGAGCGGGGGGCAAAATCAGAAGTGGCCCACAAGTAGGCAAATTGGCTACCTCACCCCTGCCGTATCGGGGATCCCCACCGCTTCAGAGCGGGGGGCAGAATCAGAAGTGGCCCACAAGTAGGCAAATTGGCTACCTCACCCCTGCCGTATCGGGGATCCCCACCGCTTCAGAGCGGGGGCCAGAATCAGAAGTGGCCCACAAGTGGGCAAATTGGCTACCTCACCCCTGCCGTATCGGGGAGCCCAGCCGCTTCAGAGCGGGGGGCAAAATCAGAAGTGGCCCACAAGTGGGCAAATTGGCTACCTCACCCCTGCCGTATCGGGGAGCCCCACCGCTGCAAAGCGGAGGGCAAAATCAGAAGTTGCCCACAAGTGGGCGAAATGGCTACCTCACCCCTGCCGTATCGGGGAGCCCCACCGCTTCAGAGCGGGGGGCAAAATCAGAAGTGGCCCACAAGTGGGCAAATTGGCTACCTCACCCCTGCCGTATCGGGGAGCCCCACCGCTTCAGAGCGGGGGGCAAAATCAGAAGTGGCCCACAAGTGGGCAAATTGGCTACCTCACCCCTGCCGTATCGGGGATCCCCACCGCTTCAGAGCGGGGGCCAGAATCAGAAGTGGCCCAGAAGTGGGCAAATTGGCTACCTCACCCCTGCCGTATCGGGGAGCCCAGCCGCTTCAGAGCGGGGGGCAAAATCAGAAGTGGCCCACAAGTGGGCAAATTGGCTACCTCACCCCTGCCGTATCGGGGAGCCCCACCGCTTCAGAGCGGAGGGCAAAATCAGAAGTTGCCCACAAGTGGGCGAAATGGCTACCTCACCCCTGCCGTATCGGGGAGCCCCACCGCTTCAGAGCGGGGGGCAAAATCAGAAGTGGCCCACAAGTGGGCAAATTGGCTACCTCACCCCTGCCGTATCGGGCATCCCCACCGCTTCAGAGCGGGGGGCAAAATCAGAAGTGGCCCACAAGTGGGCAAATTGGCTACCTCACCCCTGCCGTATCGGGGAGCCCCACCGCTTCAGAGCGGGGGGCAAAATCAGAAGTGGCCCACAAGTGGGCAAATTGGCTACCTCACCCCTGCCGTATCGGGGAGCCCCACCGCTTCGGAGCGGGGGGCAAAATCAGAAGTGGCCCACAAGTGGGCAAATTGGCTACCTCACCCCTGCCGTATCGGGGATCCCCACCGCTTCAGAGCGGGGGCCAGAATCAGAAGTGGCCCACAAGTGGGCAAATTGGCTACCTCACCCCTGCCGTATCGGGGATCCCCACCGCTTCAGAGCGGGGGGCAAAATCAGAAGTGGCCCACAAGTGGGCGAAATGGCTACCTCACCCCTGCCGTATCGGGGATCCCCACCGCTTCAGAGCGGAGGGCAAAATCAGAAGTGGCCCACAAGTGGGCAAATTGGCTACCTCACCCCTGCCGTATCTGGGAGCCCCACTGCTGCAGAGCGGGGGGCAAAATCAGAAGTGGCCCACAAGTGGGCGAAATGGCTACCTCACCCCTGCCGTATCGGGGAGCCCCACCGCTTCAGAGCGGGGGGCAAAATCAGAAGTGGCCCACAAGTGGGCAAATTGGCTACCTCACCCCTGCCGTATCGGGGAGCCCCACTGCTTCAGAGCGGAGGGCAAAATCAGAAGTGGCCCACAAGTGGGCGAAATGGCTACCTCACCCCTGCCGTATCGGGGATCCCCACCGCTTCAGAGCGGGGGGCAAAATCAGAAGTGGCCCACAAGTGGGCAAATTGGCTACCTCACCCCTGCCGTATCGGGGAGCCCCACCGCTTCACAGCGGAGGGCAAAATCAGAAGTGGCCCACAAGTGGGCAAATTGGCTACCTCACCCTGCCGTATCGGGGAGCCCCACCGCTGCAGAGCGGGGGGCAAAATCAGAAGTGGCACACAAGTGGGCAAATTGGCTACCTCACCCCTGCCGTATCGGGGAGCCCCACCGCTTCAGAGCGGGGGGCAAAATCAGAAGTGGCCCACAAGTGGGCAAATTGGCTACCTCACCCCTGCCGTATCGGGGAGCCCCACCGCTTCAGAGCGGAGGGCAAAATCAGAAGTGGCCAACAAGTGGGCAAATTGGCTACCTCACCCCTGCCGTATCGGGGAGCCCCACCGCTTCAGAGCGGGGGGCAAAATCAGAAGTGGCCCACAAGTGGGCAAATTGGCTACCTCACCCCTGCCGTATCGGGGATCCCCACCGCTTCAGAGCGGGGGCCAGAATCAGAAGTGGCCCAGAAGTGGGCAAATTGGCTACCTCACCCCTGCCGTATCGGGGAGCCCAGCCGCTTCAGAGCGGGGGGCAAAATCAGAAGTGGCCCACAAGTGGGCAAATTGGCTACCTCACCCCTGCCGTATCGGGGAGCCCCACCGCTTCAGAGCGGAGGGCAAAATCAGAAGTTGCCCACAAGTGGGCGAAATGGCTACCTCACCCCTGCCGTATCGGGGAGCCCCACCGCTTCAGAGCGGGGGGCAAAATCAGAAGTGGCCCACAAGTGGGCAAATTGGCTACCTCACCCCTGCCGTATCGGGCATCCCCACCGCTTCAGAGCGGGGGGCAAAATCAGAAGTGGCCCACAAGTGGGCAAATTGGCTACCTCACCCCTGCCGTATCGGGGAGCCCCACCGCTTCAGAGCGGGGGGCAAAATCAGAAGTGGCCCACAAGTGGGCAAATTGGCTACCTCACCCCTCCCGTATCGGGGAGCCCCACCGCTTCAAAGCGGAGGGCAAAATCAGAAGTGGCCCACAAGTGGGCAAATTGGCTACCTCACCCCTGCCGTATCGGGGAGCCCCACCGCTTCAGAGCGGGGGGCAAAATCAGAAGTGGCCCACAAGTGGGCAAATTGGCTACCTCACCCCTGCCGTATCGGGGATCCCCACCGCTTCAGAGCGGGGGCCACGATCAGAAGTGGCCCACAAGTAGGCAAATTGGCTACCTCACCCCTGCCGTATCGGGGATCCCCACCGCTTCAGAGCGGGGGCCAGAATCAGAAGTGGCCCACAAGTGGGCAAATTGGCTACCTCACCCCTGCCGTATCGGGGAGCCCAGCCGCTTCAGAGCGGGGGGCAAAATCAGAAGTGGCCCACAAGTGGGCAAATTGGCTACCTCACCCCTGCCGTATCGGGGAGCCCCACCGCTTCACAGCGGAGGGCAAAATCAGAAGTGGCCCACAAGTGGGCAAATTGGCTACCTCACCCCTGCCGTATCGGGGAGCCCCACCGCTTCAGAGCGGGGGGCAAAATCAGAAGTGGCCCACAAGTGGGCAAATTGGCTACCTCACCCCTGCCGTATCGGGGAGCCCCACCGCTTCAGAGCGGGGGCCAGAATCAGAAGTGGCCCACAAGTGGGCAAATTGGCTACCTCACCCCTGCCGTATCGGGCATCCCCACCGCTTCAGAGCGGGGGGCAAAATCAGAAGTGGCCCACAAGTGGGCAAATTGGCTACCTCACCCCTGCCGTATCGGGGATCCCCACCGCTTCAGAGCGGGGGGCAAAATCAGAAGTGGCCCACAAGTGGGCAAATTGGCTACCTCACCCCTGCCGTATCGGGGATCCCCACCGCTTCAGAGCGGGGACCAGAATCAGAAGTGGCCCACAAGTGGGCAAGGCCGCCTTTTTTTTCTGCTGTAAATGCGTGTAACAAAAAACCGTCAGGTCGTGTGATTTTATTTTTTTTTGCTGTAAGTCGTGTAATTTTTTTTTTCGCTGTAAATGCGTGTAACAAAAAAACCGTCTGGTGGTGTAATTTTTTTTTTGCTGTAAGTTGTGTAATTTTTTTTTCCGCTGTAAAGGCGCGTAACAAAAAAACCGTCAGGTCGTGTAATTTTTTTTTTTTTGCTGTAAGTCGTGTAATTTTTCTTTTCCGCTGTAAAGGCGCGTAACAAAAAAACCGTCAGGTCGTGTAATTTTTTTTTTTTGCTGTAAGTCGTGTAATTTTTTTTTTTTCGCTGTAAATGCGCGTAACAAAAAAACCGTCAGGTCGTGTAATTTTTTTTTCTTTTGCTGTAAGTCGTGTAATTTTTTTTTCCGCTGTAAATGCGCGTAACAAAAAAACCGTCAGGTCGTGTAATTTTTTTTTCTTTTGCTGTAAGTCGTGTAATTTTTTTTTCCGCTGTAAATGCGCGTAACAAAAAAACCGTCAGGTCGTGTAATTTTTTTTTTTTTGCTGTAAGTCGTGTAAATTTTTTTTTTTCGCTGTAAATGCGCGTAACAAAAAAACCGTCAGGTCGTGTAATTTTTTTTTTTTGCTGTAAGTCGTGTAAGCCGGCTTACACGACTTACAGCGAAAAAAAAAAATTACACGACTCTACGGTTTTTTTGTTACGCGCATTTACAGCGGAAAAAAAAAATTACACGAATTACAACATACACCACACCCCCACACCTGTGCCCGAGGGACTGCTCTCATTACCCTCCAACCGCCGTCAATTATCCTGCAACTGCCGTCGGTTACCGTGCAACTGCCGCCGGTTGCGTACGTTGCGCACGTGCAGTGTACTTACCCTTGGGGTGTACCTGGTAGTGGCAACGAGGACGGACGGAAGAGCGAACCAAAGGACCGCCCTGCATGAAAGAGACATGGGTGACACTGTAAGTCGACACAGTGCAGTATGTGCAATGGTCATACCTTTCACGGCTGGGGAACCACATGCACTTGACTGTTGAATAGGTCAACGACAGCACCCCAGCACTGCGCGCGCACTTTGTATAGCACTCCCTCGAATTGTAGTGCCCCCAGCGCGGTAGCACCAACACAGGATCAATGTGTGATTGTCGTGGGCGCCTTCCACAGTGACAGACAAATTCCTCGAAATCCTGATTCTTGGGCCTGACGTCGCCTGTCCAGTATTCATCAGTATTCAGCGGTGGCGCTGAGCGCGCCCGGACGGTGGACAAGACCAACATCCAGCAAAGCAAACACAAATTCCGTGCTGATGGACTCCCTGACCGGCGACTGGAAGGCCCCCCGCTCCCCCCCTTTCAGAGGCAGCACCCGGCCTTGGTTGCCCAGGGGGCTGCGCCCAGGGCACCTTTAAGGGGAGAGGGGTGTCTTGGACCCCCCAGTGGTGCTGCGTTTTTAGAGGCGCCAAAAGCAAACGTTAATTTTGTTAAGGACCGCCCTTAAGGACCGCCCCAAGGGACCATCAACCGCCAACCACCAACCCTCACCAACCGCCAACCGCCACCAACCACCAACCGCCGACTGCCGCCAACTGCCAGCGGCGACCAACCGCCAACCGCCAACCACTCCTACCCGCCATTAACCACCAATCCCCAACCACCAACTGCCGCCAACCACCATCAACTGCCAGCAACCGCCATCAACCGCCATCAACCGCCAGTCGCCAACCGCCAACCGCCAACCGCCAACCGCCAACACATGGTGAGCCCGTGGGCATTTTTGGGAAACCTGGGTACAGGAACACTTTTTTTTTCTTCGTTAAGGACCGCCCTGCTTTCATGGTTTCCTGCGGGCATCACGGTCACCTACACCCGATCAAATGGTGATGGGGTGCTGGGAACAGTGCCAGCGGGAACTGCAGATTGCACACGCAATGAACTGCGATGGCGATGAAGGCCGTGTGAAGGCGGGCACGGCTGGATCACAGTGGCGGGTCCGCACCTGACCTTTTGATGCCCCCCTCACGTGCGTGAGCTGGCTGGAGGTTGTTCCACAGTCTCCCACGCCCACCACGCAGTCCCCAATGGTATTGGACCAGAGAAAATTCTATTGCCTTCGGCAAGGCACCTCGAAGAGGGGAGAGGAACAACCTTTTTTGAGCTGCTGAGGCGGGAAAACTGCATAAGCAGGTTGTGCCCTAGACCCCTTGGGAGCCCCCCCCCCCCACACCCAAATAGGGTGAGAAACACATAAACAGGGGCTAAAACATGCTTTACATACGATATTTGATCATTTTGGATGGTCAAAGTATCAAAAAAATCACTTTCGGAAATTTCCCTTTTTGAGTTGCCGAGGCGGGAAAACTGCATAAGCAGGTTGTGCCCTATACCCTTTGGGAGCCCCCCCCCCCCCCACCCCAACACCCAAAAAGGGTGAAAAACACATAAAGAGGGGCTAAAACATGCTTTACATACGATATTTGATCATTTTGGATGGTCAAAGTATCAAAAAAATCACTTTCGGAAATTTCCCTTTTTGAGCTGTTGAGGCGGAAAAACTGCATAAGCAGGTTGTGCCCTAGACCGCTTGGGAGCCCCCCCCCCCCCCCCCCACCCAAAAAGGGTGAAAAACAAATAAAGAGGGGCTAAAACATGCTTTACATACGATATTTGATCATTTTGGATGGTCAAAGTATCAAAAAAATCACTTTCGGAAATTTCCCTTTTTGAGTTGCCGAGGCGGGAAAACTGCATAAGCAGGTTGTGCCCTATACCCTTTGGGAGCCCCCCCCCCCCCCCAACACCCAAATAGGGTGAAAAACACATAAAAGGGGGCTTAAACATGCTTTACATAGCATATTTCATCATTGTAAGTGGTCACAATATCAAAAAAATGTTTTGCAAAATTTTCCATTTTTGACCTGTAGAGGGTGGAAAACTGCTTGTGCACACACCAAAGGCCATTGAACCACCTACAAACAGCAATTTTGAAGCTTTTGGGGGGCCCATGGCTCGAGCTATATGGGCTTGGCGGCCACTACGTGGGTCCCCATGGGTGCTCAAGTACCCATATTGTCACTAAATCATCACCCAAACCCATCCCAGGGGCGACAGGAGGGTTTCCGAAAAAGTCGAATTTTGGAAATGTTGCAAGTGTCACTAAACAGCCTACACAACAGCAATTTCGGGGCTTTTGGGGGGGCCATGGCTCGGGCTATATGGGCCTAGCAGCCACTACGTGGGTCCCCATGGGTACTCAAGTACCTGTATTGTCACTAAATCATCACCCAAACCCATCCCAGGGGCGACACAAGGATTTCCGAAAAAGTCGAATTTTGGAAATCTTGCAGGTGTCACTAAACAGCCTATCTGGCGTGAAAACGGCCAAGTCCTCACCGGCAAGGGGCCATATAGGGGGGGGGTGACTGGGGGTACCTGGAGTTGGGACCCGGGACCCCCGCCATGGGTTAGGGGGTCCATATACAGGAAGAAAGCTCTTCAGGACCCAGGTCCAAATACACACACAGCGGCCACAATACGCAAAGAAGTTTTGCCCCCCCCCCCCACCCCCTCCACCCCACCCCCTCAAAAAAGGGTACCCCGGTGCAGGGGGGTACGGGGGTCAAAATCCAAAAAATCATTGGGGGATCATTTTTGGTCCTAAAATGATGATTTTACAGGGGGTTAAACGTTAGAAACCATACATTGGGGTATGCTACGCGAACAACCCCAAAAAGGGGGGGTATACGACGCTCGCGCCTGCGCTTGATCTAACAACCTCTCTTCGAGGTGATTTTGATTGGCCGAAGGCCCACCGTTTTTGGGGGGGCGGGTGGGTGGGTGGTGTGCCCCCCCCCCCCCCCCCCCCGGCTGGTGCCGAGTTCTTGAAAGGAGCCCTGGGTGCGCCTGCAGAAAGGACAGTGCGGGCGAGGAGCACCCTGTGGGGAGTGGCCGGTTGGAGGGCCATTTGGGGCGGAAGCGATGAGCAGAGGGCTGACCGTGGACCGTGACCCAGGGGGGTCCTTCAGAGCAAAAAAAGAAACAACGGGTTCGTGGCGCCAACAGAAACGAACGTTCACGGGGACGCTCTGAGCTTCATGGTCAAGGCATGGGCAAGGGACAAGACCACAGTGACAGTACTGAACAACGGTTGGCAGTTGGCGGCAGCTGGCGGTTGATGGCGGTTGGCGACTGGCGGTTGGTGGCGGTTGGCGGTTGGCGTTTGGTGGCGTCGCCCCAAAGAGGGGGGCACCGCCCCCTCACTCCCCTCGAGCGCAGGCCTGGGGGCGGGGGGTATTGATTTGCTTGAGGCCAGGTCCCAGCCGTGGCACAGAAGGTCACCTGCGGCCCGCCCTGAGCCCCCCCCGCAGGCGGAGCACCAGCACCACCCCCACGACCCCCACGGCGCAGACGTACTGCGTCTGGAGGTCCCGCTGGTGCAGCTCCTGCGCAGCCTCAAACTCTCTGCTGAGCTGCGTGAGGCCCTGCCGGAGCCCATACAGCTCCTGGGCCTGCTCGTCCACAACCCGCTGGAGGTTGTCGATGATGAAGGAGCCCTCGCCGTACCGGCCCACCTCCAGCCCGCCACCCGCCGGGGCCGCGGCGGCCGCCGCCCCCGCCCGGTCCCCCCCCGTCGCCTGCGCCGCGGGCCGCGCCGCCGGCGTCCGGGCCGGCGCGGGCGCGGGCGCGCGCGCGACGGCCGGGGGCGGGGCCGGCGGGGGCCGCGGGGCGCTGCCCGCGGACCCCGGCCCCGCGGCCCAGTTCCCCAGTTGCTTCTCAGTGCGGCAGAAGAGGGGCTCCGTGATGACGTCCGGTTTGTTCGAGGGGCGCAGGGTGGCCGGGCACGGCAGCGGCACGTGGGGCTTCTCCGCCCGCAGCCACGCCGCCAGCTGCTCCGCGTCCGGCTCCGAGGACCGGAGGGCCTGAGGCAATGCCGGCGGAAGGGGAGTACCCGCGGGCCCAACAGCGACCCCCGCTGCCGGGCACGTGTTTGGGGGCCCCACGCGCAAATGGGCTTCGGACAGGGGGCGGGGGGGGTGTCCTACCCATGGCCCTGGGGGGGGGGGGGCTGTTGTACGCATGGCCCTCGGGGGGAGGGGGGGCTGTGCACGGGGCTCTGGGGGCGGAGGGGGCGAAGCGGCATTGCGAGGTACCCCCCATGGGCAGAAGGGCAAACCAGGCCATCCATCTGGCGCCCCGCTGAAGGCTGCAATGGCCAGCAGTGGGACAGGCAGTCCACCCTCACCAACAGGCAAAAGGCACAGCAAACGCACAAAAATTTCGCAAAATTGTCCAACAGCAATTCTACCCTGTACATTTCCCCCCAAAACCGGTACAAAAGACATGGCACTGGACAGCGGTCGTACTACACCCATACCCTACCAGCCTTAATGAGACAGTCCCCGCCGTTCCCCCGCCAAAAAAAAATCGGTATCCTCCACCATAACTTCAGCCGACTCCGAAGCACCACGACAGAACTCTGAGTTTTGCCCGTTTCGCACGTGCTTGCTGCGGCTTGTTGCAGCTTGCTTGCTTGCTGACGCTTGCCAGCCTAGACACTAAAGAGTGTTATAACACCTTACTGGGCGGGAAGAAAATTGCTCTGCGGGGGGGGGGGGGGTGACACGGAAGCCCATTTTCCCAACCCCCCCCCTCCCTCCTTGGCCGCCGTGACGGGAGGGGGGGGGTTCAGGGCGGGGGCGCCCGACCTGCCGTGCCGGGGGGGGGGGGGGGGGGATCAACCCAACATCTATGACTCAAAATGATACCCACGTCGCGCTGATCATTTTGACTACTCAAATGTGGGGGGGGGGGGATTATTGGTGGAATTGGTGAAAACTTTTTCGGGCCAAATTTTGTGTTCCTATGCCTTTGGCGCCAACATCCGTTCTTACACAAAACAAAGGGCCCGACACGGAACCCCATTTCTCCAACCCCCCCCCCTCCTTCGGCGGGCGTCCATGTCACCCCCCCCCCCCCCCCCCCGCAGAGCAATATTCAGGTCGCCCTGCATACGGGCTGCTTGATGCAAAAGCCATGGTGGGAAGCGTACACCAAATCATTCCACCAACATGTGGTGGACATGCATGCATGCATCACCCTGTTTACCCTTGGCGCCAATGAAAATAGATGGGCCCTGTCCAAGACCCCCGCGCCCGGTTTTGGGGGGCTCCCATGACCCCCTGCCCCTTTGGGGGGGCTCCCATGACCCCCTGCCCCCTAATGCGCAAGTCCAACTTCCCCAGAGCCTGAAAATCAGGCGCACAGGCACCGGGACGACAAGCCAGGGCTTTGTCTGTCAGGGAAACAAAAAAAGAACAAACATACCACCGCCCAACCGAAAAAATAGAACGCCCACAATTACCCCCAACCGCCGTCGGTTACGCTCCAACCGCCGTCGGTTACGCTCCAACTGCCGTCGGTTCCCCCGCAGCCGCCAGCGGTCACCCCCCCCCCCATGGGCCACCATCCCTAATCTCTGTCTATCTGAGAAAACATGGTAGTAAATCTGGATCCCTTCGGATGGCCCTGCTGCAAGCGGTGTTTCGCCTGCTTTGGGCATGATGCCCTGCGATCTGGGGCACGACATGCTGAAGGGTGCAGCAGTGTGGCAAACATGGAGTTTGCGGTGGGGAGAGCGAACAGCATTCTGCGCACCGTGTGCAGGGTGCAGCATGCAGTGGAGAACACGGGCCTTTTGGGGATCATACACAACCACAACCCGCCACCGCCACCACAATTCCAGGGGCATAGCACAGAAGAGGAGAGATATAGTACGTTTGTAAACCTCCAAATCAGGGGGGGGGGGGATGGGTTTGTATATCTTTGAACAGCAGAGTCTTGCTCCACCCTTTGCCACCCTTTGGTAATAAAATGCGTGCAGCAAAGTTTGTTGCTAAATTAGTCATTCCGGATGCAGCGCTCACAGTCCGTAGAGAGTGTACCGCTTCTATTCAACCGGGATCCCGATGTGTTGGTCTTCAGTGTTTTGGGTTTTCAACGTTGAGATCAATCAAGGCATGTGTCTTTTGTATAAACTCCCAAAAAGCAAGAAACTGCCTGGAAACGGACCCAGGGGTGTCCTTAACGGAAAAAAAAAAAAAGTGTTCCGGTACCAGTTTTCCCAAAAAAGCCCGCGGGCACTCCATGTGCTCAACCATGGTTGGTGGCGGTTGGCGGTTGGCGGTTGGCGGCGGTTGGCGGTTGGCGGCGGTTGGCGGTTGGTGGCGGTTGGTGGTGGTTGGCGGCGGTTGGTGGCTGGCGGTTGGTGGTTGGAGGCGGTTGCCAGTGGTTGGCAGTTGGCGGTTGGTCGCCGCTGGCGGTTGGCGGCGGTTGGTGGCTGGCGGTTGGTGGCGGTTGGTGGTTGGCGGTTGGTGGCGGTTGGCAGTTGATGGGAGTTGGCGGTTGGCGGTTGGTGGTCCCTTGGGGCGGTCCTTAAGGGCTGTCCTTAGCAAAAAAAAAAATTCTCGTCCCTTAAGGACCCCCCTGAACGGACCCAACACAAAGGGAACATTATTGTATAGACACTGCAGATTGCACGGCACCTGCGAGGCCACCTGGACCAAGTAGTCCAGGACTTTCAGGGTGCAGTCACAGCGCGGGTGGCCGGTCCGGTCCATAGTGCAGGCAAAGCGCGTCATGTTGAACATCGGCACCGTCAGGTAGCCCCCCTTTGCGAAGATGCCCATCACTTTGCTGTTGATCGTGCACATCTGCTCCTCCTGCGTGTCTTTGCTGAAGGTGGTCTCGCGCCAGATCAACAGCGGAGGGTTTGGCAACTCCAGATGGTCCAGCGCCTCCTGAGTACTGCACATTGGTAGCAGTCGCAGGGCGCGGGGGGCGGGGCGGGTGGGGGTGGGGGGCAATGCACCCCTTGCTCCCGCAGGGGCAACACGGGCCCGAACGCTGCGCCGGCGCTTCCAGCCAGGCGAGCACAGCCGGTGCTACCCCAACGAGCGGCAGAAGGAATGGATCCCCAGATGCTCAGTAGCAGTGCCCAAGCGAGGCACGGCCATAGGTCTACCTAGGCCCTGCCCCACCCGGGGGCGGTGCTGCACAGCGCAGGCACAGCACCCAATAGTCAGTTAGCCTTCCTGTGGCCACCCTGAACACCCCCCACCACCGCGGGGGCTACGTCCACGGGGTAAAACCAGCAGATTCGGACAGCACTCTGGCATTTTCAGTGTGAAACACAGTTCGTTTTACCTCATCATCTGAGTTTTTGGACTGAGTAAGAAGCTGAGCAGGAAGGAAATCATATTAAGGAGCAATAGTCCATGGGGCTTCTGCCCATTCCATCACCCAGATTCACCCAAGGGGCAAGTCGTGCGGGTATCAGGAGAGCTGCTGCCCTGTATGACAAGAGGCTCCTCCCACCGTCCGTAAGAAGCTGAGCAGTCCTGCGTTTGGGACCACCGTAGTTACAGCGTTCACCTCGGCCATCGGGGAAAACGGGTCCAAAATGGCCTACGTGTCGCACAGCGCGGGCACAGCGCGCGCACCCTAAGACCTTAACAAAAGAAAGGAAACAGATGGCCTCCAGTACACTCGGACCTCTGACGAGCGCGTGCCGACGATAAACTGCAGTCGGCCATCGGCCAGCCGTCGTTTAAGGGCCAACCGCCGTCGGTTGAGTGTCAACCGCCGTCGGTTGAGGGTCAACCGCGGGGTTCGGCGGATGCGGCAACCGACACCCTCAGGCCGTCCGCAGAGTAAAAAAGCAAACGAAAACAAAAAAAAACCCGTTCTTAAAGGGCAGCCCCGTAGGCCATGGAACCTCATGGACCGGGCACCCCGAGATCCTGCGCGGTTGCCGCAGCCCTGCAGCTTGCACAGGCAACACCACAGCCTCTGCAGAGGCAACGCCTCCCCACACAGCGCAAAGGCAGTGCCGCTACAGGCATGGCGACCCCACGTCCCCTCCCTCCTGCACGGGCACCGGCCGTCATATGGCAGTGCAACGCGAGATCGACGCCCCCGCCCATCCTGAACGGGATGCATGGGAAGGGGGGGGAGGTAGCCCCCCCCCCCCCCCGCTCCAGGGCACCCAGCCATTGTCCCCCTGACGGCAAGTGCTAGGCTTCAATGGCATATGTAACCGACAATAACCGCCCCCAACCGCTTTGGCAACCTCCTCCAACCGCCTGGCTAACCGCTTCTGGGGCCGCCTCTGAGGCCCCTTCCCTTTTAATGCATCCCTGATCCTGAATGGGCAATGCAGCGTCACACACTGCAAAGGCATGCTGCACAGGCAAACCCTCGCCGAAGCGCTCCTACATCCTGCAGCAGGCGGCACAGCCCACACGCTGCACAGGCACTGCACCCCCACAGCCGGCACGGGAAAGCGCGGCCCACACCCTCCAAAGGCCGCGCAGCCGCACACCGTGCACACGCAGTCAGCCCCACATCCTGCACAGGCGGTCTCCCCCCCACATCCGGCATGCCCAGGACGTTTGTCCATTGGATTGGATTGGATCTATTGGACTCGTCAGTACAGCATGCAGACCTGGGTGTTCCAAATAGCCCGTTTCAAGGCCTTTCCGAATATACCCCATATACCCCCCCCCTACGGGACACACAGTGCGCACAAATCAGGCAACAATGACAACGACCACCGAAAACCCACCGAGTTGGCGCATTCGATACCATCCCCAAGAGATATTTGAAAACGGTCAATTCTAAAACAGCGTCCCCAGCGTTTAAATTATGGCGTTCCAAATTATGGCCATGGATGTAGACGCAATATTTGGCCCTTGCCAGGGTCTGTACCTGGCAAACGGTGCAAGAAAACACCACAGAATCACAGTTCATGACCCTAGTACTATGTTGACGAACATCCGTTTTATCACATTGGATTGTGTGATTGGCTCCAAACAGCAAATGCTTCCACGACAAAGAACACAATTGGACGGCACTTGAAGGGCAAATAACGGCGGTTGAGGGGCAACCGACGGCAGGTGTAGAGTAACCGACATCGGAGGACTGGTGACCGACGATTGTTGGAGGTCGACGCTTCTCGACCGAAAAAACAACAACCCTGGGCACGCTCCAATGACCTGGTCACCATCTTCTGCGCCCACTCCGTCGCCTTCCTCAGCCGCTGGTCCGCAGAGAAGGGCTCCGCCCAAAGATGGATGCCGCTGTTGAAGACCGCCGCGTCGAGCCCCGTGATGTTCAGCCAGAACAGCAGGTTCTGCGGCAGCGACATGTACTCCAGCGACGGCATCCAGGTGAACAGCAGGCGGATCCCCGCCTCCGGGACCTCCCGCAGCAGCAGGTGCGTGCCGTTGCCGAGGGACGTCTGCACGCCGGCCCCGCAGCCGTAGGGCCCCCCGGTCAGGATGCCGTGCAGGGCGCACCACTGGTACCGGGACACCGAGTCCCCGGCGAACATGATCGTGGTGTTCGCCAAGAGCCGCACCATGTCGGACGGGCTCGCCGTGGCGTACTGGCAGGGGTTGTGCGGCTTCCAGCTCCACTCTGACGTGCCATCACCCGATATCATGTACGCGGCGTGCCGGGCACACCAGCCCGGGCCCTGGCGCTGGCAGAGCACAGGGCCGGCCAGGAGCAGCAAGAGCAACAGCAGCGGGACATCCGCCGCGGAGGCGGGCATGGCAGCTGCGCGCCCTCACTGCGGGAGGGGGCAACTGCGGCGCGCTGGGGGTTGCGGGGGACAATGGCCTACGGCGCCATATCAGCAATGACAGAAAAAGGAACGCCTCGCGTAGAGCAGGGATGCACAGAGGGAGTCGCGTCCTGCGTGCGGGCAACCGGCGTGTGGCTAGTCCCTGGATGACACGCCTTCATGGCACCACATGACGTCATCAAACACCCTGGACCCGTGCAAACCAGCCTCATGCAAAAGGGGGTTCAAAATGGGTCTGGAATGATTTCCCCCCAACTGCTTACCTCCATCAGTAATGTTCCAAAAATTGTGGAAACAACATGTACTGTTGTTCTGACACGGGGTTGCTCTCATAAAGGGGGGGGGGGGGTACGATGCACAAACCGGTGTTTGCAGCCCCAAACCCCTTCAAAACGGGCCATGAACATCAGCAAAAAGCACACTAAGAGGGTCTAAAACATACTTCATATGGGTTATGTGATCATTGTGGGTCACAATATCTCTCGGGGACATTCATTAGGTGCCAACACGGAGCAAATTGACATTTTTTCAGGTTTTTCTCAACTTTTGGTCTAATGCACCAAAATGTCGTTCCCTTGGGGGGGGGGGGGGGGGGGGTATGTGTATGCTTTTCGAAATCTGTGAGAAAAGGCCGTTTCAGAAATGTATGGGTTTGGGGGGCGGGGATAGGTGGTCACAGTTTTGCGCACAGAGCTGTAAACGGGACGACACACAGGGCACAGGCAATGCTCCAGAGACCACTCATTATTCCGAATCCGATTCGTTGTCATCGTTGCAACACGGGCATCGTCCAAAAGGGACGAAAATCTCAAACATACCGTCAGTACAGCATGCAGACTCAGGGTGTTCCAAATAGCCCTTTTCAAGGGCTTTCCGAATATACCCCACATACCCCCCCCCTTCGAGACACTCAGCGGGCACAAATGAGGCGACAATGGCACCGACCCCTGAAAACGCTCCGTGTTGGCACCAAATCGGACGTCCCAGAGAGATATTGAAAAAAAGCTGGTTCGGAAATTTCGATTTTTGAGCTGTTAAGGCTGAAAAATGCATCAGCAGGGTGCGCCACAGGCTGCAAACAGCATTTCCGGGAGTTCGGCAAGCGGGGGTGGGGGGCTGAGCATGGCCTTACGGGTTCTGCCAAAACTGCACAATGACAATGTTTTGTGCACTGCTTGCACACTGCGTGCACATAAATTAAAACAAAATCAGTAGAACAGAAACCCACCCAAAATGCTTGCACATGCTGAAAAACAAATCTCACTAGAACAGACACCCAAAGACCTGATCCGCCCTTCAAGCAGAGTGGCATGCACCCAACGAGGTTCGGATAGTCGCTGACATACAACTTTGGACTGCACGCGCACTACATGAACAACATTCCCATGGGGGGTTTTTTGGAGCTCAAAATTGAAATAGTCCAATAAATTCATTTGGCGTCAAAAAAGGGGGGGTGTGTCAAATTTTTCGATTTTGCCCCCCACCCCCCCCCCAAGTACCCAGCTTTGGGAGGTCAAACTCTCCCAAAAATGAAATTCCATGAGGGGTTAAACATCCAATTTCCTCTATCGCAGTATCTCATGTGAATACCCCCAAACAGGGAGGGTAATACGGCGCACATGCCTGCACTTGATGCCTGCACAACCCTCTTCAAGGCGATTTCATACCAAGGCAAGCGAGAGGCACAGCTGTTTGCATGGGTTTTGGCACTGCCCCGGGGGCATCCATCACGCCCTAGGGCTGCCTCATAAACACCCAGTGCTAGATCCAATTTCCTCAGCCACACCGATGAATCAGCAGACACTACAGCAGTGCTTTGCACCATTCCTTTGTCACAAGGTTTTACAGAGCGGCTCAGCAGTGATGCTGCTGCTGCTGCTGCTGCTGCTGCTGATGACAAGCAGGAGGAGGAGCAGGACGACGATGACAATGACGACGATGACGAGGACAAACCTCTTGTAATGGCAGAGGTAGAGGTGGAGAAGGTGGTAGAAGATGTGCCACTCCTGTGTCCACAGCAGCTCGGCTGAGCTGCCCATGCTGATGTGCTTGCTGTTCAGTGGGAGCAATCTTTATGCGATCTCCCATGTCTTCCATTTACGGACAGTTGCATGGGGACAGGGGCTGAACCAGCACAGGCCGCAGTGTTGTATCAATTACTAGCATCGGTTGACGCAGCCGGCACACCAGGGGAACGAGGCGATTGCAGAGACTTTGAGACTGCTGCGCTGACTGCTATGTACTGCTGTGCCGAAACACGGTGTACTATGCAGTGTTAGAGCAAGCTCTGTAGAACTTTTGCAACAACGGAATGGTGTCAGTGTCCACAGCAGCACAGTTGAGCTGCCCATGATGATGTGCTGGCTGTTTCCGAACAGTGGGTACAATGCTTTCAGCTCACGTCGGCCCTTGATGATATCAACGATATTGATATTGGATGGCCGTTCCAACTGGGAAGCTTTCAAAACTCAACACCTTTTCCCTGCTTGGGATAAGTTTCGCAGTCTATGTGCATTTGGTGATGGTATGACGGCACACAGTCACAGAGCGGCAGAGACTAAATGGAATAGCTCTACCAGCGCACGTCAACCCAAATGGCCACCCTATGTGGCACTGCGCTGCTACCAAAGTAGACGAGCTCAGCTGCTCCATAAGCCCTCAAAGAGCAGCCTCTGTGGCTCCCCTTAGGGCTCCCACGGTTGACAACAGACCCAAGGCCCCCTTTTGTCCAGCGAACACGTGAGTCCCAAAAAAAAAAAATGCCCGACTACCAAGTGTTCGTTAGACAAAGCATTCGTTGCACCTGGGGACCTTATGACATTCCCATAACACCGCCCTCAGCACAAGAAACCCAGCCCGTACGAAGCACAAAGGGGACAGAGGCTTCCAACTTGCAGTTTTGCACAGACATAGCACCAAAAGCAGTAACTCAATGCAATAGCAAACTACATCACTGACCACAGAGTTCGCCAAAAAACAAAAATAAATTCACTGCAATAAGATACAACACAGGGGTGCAAACTGTGCTTCATAGCAAAAAAACCCTTTCAGCAGAGCATGAAAGGGCATTTTTCAGAGTAGAAGTCCTTCTTGCGAACCCAGTAGCTCACATCCAGTTTTGCACAATTTAAAAGCATTATTGCAAGACAGCCCCTCAAATCCCCATTCCTCTAACGAGAGGCCTGTACGCTGAAACTCGGTGCCAAATTAATTTGGCTACCAAACTTCTTCGGTCTGAAAACCAAGTGTTCACTGGAGGCGTTCGTTGGACACGGGGAGGGCTGGAGCTACATGACCCTGGCGTTTGGTGTCGAGGAGTCGATGGGGAAGAAGGACTTGCGTCATGTTGCAGACCTGAAGTTTTCTGTCCTCGTTTAACTTGAAGTATCTAACACTGCGATGGTCCATTGGGGGAACTCGTCCACCGAATCTAGGGCCCCTACAGCCTGGACCCCATCCGTGTGATAACGCACGATGTCCTTGTACTGAAGCCTTTTGGTCGCCTGTTGGGTCAATTAACTTTGGGGGCGAGGGGGGCAAAGGTGGCACTAAGTCTGGATACAAGGGGGGATAGATAGCCTGGGCGGTATGCCGCCACATGGCCCATCGCACGCAACACACCCAGTCCGGTGCGACGCCGTGGGGTAAGTTGGCTTGCCCTGCCCCAGATCCCATCCAGTCGCCTCCGGGGTGGTGGTTCCAGTGCACTGGCGAGTGCGCCCCGCACCCACGCGTGTGAGCCCAAAAAGTGAAGAGAGAAAAGAGCGAGAAACGGGAGAACGAGGAGGCCAGGGAAGTGGGCCGGCTCGCAGCCGTGCATGGCACATGTTCGAATGGCTGGAGGTGATGTATGAGAAGAGAGGACGGGGGGGGGGGGGAGCGGGTCTGGAACCCAAAATTTCGTTTGTGTAACAAAAACGGCCTAAATCAATATTTCCTTTCGTGAATTTCATTTTTTTCCGCATTGAAATCTGGGTCCGGGGGGGGGGGGGATCCAGTGAGGGGTGTGGGCCTTCATCCTCGGATGGTTGTCAGCTGTTCGAATACATCGCTGGCCGGAGAGCGATCAAACTCTGCATGTTGAGGGCCATCAAGGGGAAGTTGGGATGGGGACACTGTCTGTTGCGAAGAGAATGCTTTCCATTGTGGTCAGGACACTGTACAATGCGAGGGGGTCACTTCGTGTTGCGATCGCACCCGGTTTCCTCTCTTTTGCCCAAACAACAGCCTTTGGCGCTGACGCTGAGTGAAGGCGATGGACGAGCCGCTACCGCGGAGACTGAAGCTCAGGGCACAGCAGTGGTAGCGCTCGTATGCCTGTGGGCCTCCACAAAACAGTCAGTCGTTACCTCCCACCTTTCTGACCCAGGATGCACCGTGGGACTTCCTGCCATTGGCCGCAGGTCGGCCACAACATGCGGGCGCCCTGCGGGAATCGAACCTGGGCCTCTTGGCAGGGTTGTCAGTCGGGGGACACAAAGAGAAAAAACTCCTCCGTCACAATGATAAATCATAATGCGCACCATTAACCTGCAACCGCCGTCGGTTACCCGCCAACCTCCGTCGGTCACCCGCCAACCGCCATCGGTTAGCTCCCCCACCGCCGCCGGTGACCCTCCACGGGGGCGCCATCCACAATCCCTTTCCCTAAGGGGGAAAAGAACAGAAATCCGAATCTTACGGACGGCCGTGGTGCTGGGCCACGTGGCATGTGCACTGGTCATGCCTGGTCTGAAAAAGGCGGAGGCTGAGCTGAGGGGCATGGGCTGGAGGCCCGGCAGCACAGATCAATGCGGTGCAGACGACGGCATTCCATTGCGCCGAGGGCCAAAAGGTGGCGGAGAGCGTGGGCGCTGGTCAGCGTGTGGACTGCGCCCCGGACCTGCCGCGCAGCAGCAGCGACACTCCAACGGCAACGGCCGGCAGAAGGACAGCGACCCAGAGCGCCAGTCGTGCCCCCGTCCGCTGCGGAGCGGGTGGAGCTTGGCTCGCTGGTGGCCACATGTCCAGCCCCACGGCACGATATGAGGCGGCTCCCCGCTCGACCCCCGCGGGGTCTTTCACTGAGTACTCCCGGTAAACGCGGTCCCGAAAATCGCGAAGTTGCTCCCTCATTGCAGGGTCCCGGTCACGGGGTCGCACGAAAAATGCCGGCGGCTTGCCGCCATCGTCGATGCACGCAGGGTCATGGCTGCCAGGGACCGCATGCACGCAATCGCCTACGCGCAGAGTGCCGCCCTGCAGCACCTCGCAGTTGACGCCTGCAGCATGCCACAGCGCGTCCATCAGCTGCCCGTCGCCATTTTTTGCGCCGTTGTAGGCGCAGGGGACGCAATCCCGGTGCACCCGTACCTGTATTACCGTGTGCCAGGGGAAGAGAGTGTGCGACGGGGGGGCGGGGGGTTCCTGGGATTTTTTTTTGGTGCGTCCGTCGTCCTGAGTCCGGTCCCTTGCAGGGAAGCGGGATCATGGCAATGCCATGGTCCATAATGGTCTTACATGCTGGCCTGTCCGGGCTGTGTAGGTAGGGACTTGTCGCGGAGTCCCAGTAGTGATGTTTTCAATCATCAGGGGCTGCCATGGCCATGGCATCCAGAGGTAGACACCCAAACATCAGCTCAACCAGAACTGCAAACAGCCGCCTCCATCAAAAGGCTCTATCATCAGCCATGCTGAAATCAGCTTCATTGCTGTCAAATCTATCTCCTGCCTAGCCGCTCTATGCAGTCTATCCACTGACCACTAACCACTTCTATTATTGCTCCCCATCCACTATTGCCCTGTACCCTACCTTCCTCTTTTGGCTGTTCAATCGCCCTTGCTACTCCTACTTCCTTGTCCTAGACCT
Organism: Eutreptiella sp. 'Long Island Sound 2002'; assembly: GCA_964036045.1. Classification (NCBI taxonomy): domain Eukaryota; phylum Euglenozoa; class Euglenophyceae; order Eutreptiales; family Eutreptiaceae; genus Eutreptiella; species Eutreptiella sp. 'Long Island Sound 2002'. The sequence continues at coordinate 3,297,050 of OZ038393.1, read as the reverse complement.
TTTTCGTGTGGTGTGTTCCTTTCCTCCATAGTCCCTGCTCGAACTTCTCCAAACATGCCCCTTACTGGGCACAATGCCGTCATATCCCATTCTCTTGGCGCATCTTGGTGCCATTTTGTGCCCTCCCGCATTATGGAGGTGAGTCATGGATGTGCACATCGCATTCCACTGCTGCCTGTATTCGAAGCATTTGGTGTGGCGCACCAACCCATGGTTCGGGAATCCTTTACATCCTAAGCGCCCTCCCGTCCTGCTCCACGGTGCCTTGGTGGAACTTGAGTCCCCATAGCCTGGAAGCCTCCGTCCTAGCATCGTCCACCCTTTCAACTTGCCCTGTGCCCCACTCATTGGCACACACATTTCCACTCCGTCTTGCCGCATACCGCTTTTCACATAATGTTGCCACCAGTATTTTCGGGATCCACGGCAATGCGCACGCGAATTGCTCCTCCTCTACTGCCCACTTCCTCTGCTTTTTGACCTGCTCGGCATACCGTTTTTTGGTGCCACTAAACAGCCTACCCACCTTGAAAACGGCCAAGTCCTCACTGGCAAGGGGCCATATGGGGGGGAGGGGCGACTGGGAGAACCCGAAGTTGGGACCTGGGACACCCACCATGGGTTAGGGGGTCCATATACAAGACAAAAGTTCAAATACAGATCCAAATACACACATAGGCCACAATACGCAAAGAAGTTTTGCACCGGGGACATGGGGCACCCCTCCTTTAAGCCTCGTGGCAACGTGCACAGCACTACATATCCTCCACCGTACATCCACCCCATGTTCGCTGGTACCCTGACCCCTGGGCTGCTGTCTTCTTGAATCTTCGCAGCGCCTTCTCTGCCCTCTGCTTTGCTTCCTTTACCTTGCATGCATGCAATCTTTTTCGATGTTTGTATTTTCCCGGGTTGCCATCTACATCTGTCCTCAATTGCTCCTCTTCCTTGTCCTTCTTTTTCAGTCTTTGGTGTGCACTTGACGGGCTACCTCCTCCTCGAGGTCTTCCCCGCTGACAGTGGGTCTTGTGCCTTCCACTTTGCCAAGTGGATTGGAAAGTTGTGTCCGGGGGGGGGGGGGGTGACTGGGAGTTGGAGGAACTGGGAGGCAATGAGGAAGGGACGGAGGGGGGGGGGGGGGTGGAAATTGGAGTCGGGAGTGGGAGTTGAAGCAGGTGGTACACAAGCCGCCTGCCCAGGGACTGTCCACATGGTTGCTGTTTGGACTCTGCAGCCCGTACCGGGTGTGGATTGGGTGGTGTACACCGTAGCCCAGGGCTGCTGTCCTTGGCGTGTGATGACCTTCACTCTTATCATGGCGCAGGGACGTCACATACCTGGTTTTTTGTTGATTGCGAAATCATTGCCAAACGGCGAAAAGGGAGGGTGGGGAGGGAGCTGGCGTGAGGAAGAGAGGGAGGGAGGAAGGGCGGGAGGGGCAGCAAGGGTGGGAGGGAAGGTGGGTGGGAGGGGGCAGGAGTATGTGGCGTGGGGACGGATATGGTGCTGGGGGAGTGATCGCGCCGTCAGAAGCCCCCCCCCCCCCCCCGCGCTTTGGATTTTGGGCCGATTTGGACCACTTTTGACCCCCAAACAAAAAAAGTGAGTTTTGCCCCCCCCCCCCCCCCCCGTACGGCTTCGTCTTCAGCACATTCCGCTGATCCATTTGATGGGCTGCATGACATTTTTTGAAAAGAAAATTTTAGACCACTTTTGGCCTCTCAGAAAAAAAAATCGGCGGCTTCGGCGCCAAAAGTTACCCTTTACGACAAGAGTCACAAAGGAATTTCGAAATCGCCATTTCGTCATCTCGGACCCCTCAGAGTCCCCCCCCCCCCCCCCCGGGGCCCAGTAGCACCGCCACTCGGGTGAACAACCCGAGCAGGCCCTGGGGCAGGGCAGCGCTTAGCGTGCCCCGGGGCCCCTCCAACCGCGCAGCCAATCCACCGTGGGACGCCACCCAGCCCTGAGCAGCACCACCTGTGCCAATGCAATCAAGGAGTGCGGGCGGCCCCCAGTCGAGTGCAAGGCTTAGCCGCCCCCGTGCCCCAGGCAGTCGTGGGGTGGCCAGCGGCATGTCAGTGGGCCTGGAGGAGGCGTGTCCAGGCCGACTACTCCCCCGCCGGGCTTAGCGTCAGGCGCCCACTGCCTCCCTGCCAGCGCCTGGAGCACCAGGCGACAACCCGTCCCACACGCACGTGCCTCCCACCCCAGACCCAAAGGCACCCCAGCAGCGAGCACGCCACACACACAGGCACCGCGTTGTCTCCCTCCCGCGTGTGCCACCGCTGCGTGTGCCACCGCGGGGGTTCGGGGGCTGTCAGCAGTCCGGCACGCCTTGAGAACGTGACAGCCGCGGGCGCCCAACCCGGCTGAGTCGCGCAGGGGCGGTTGCGCTGACCATGAGTCTGGGCGTCCGGGGAAGGCGTTGAACCCAACCCAAACCAACCCACCGCCCCCCCCCCTCCCCCGCCCCGGCACCCCGACCAAAATAGATCGGTCACTATTGTACCCATCCCTGATGGGGCGGGGGAGGGGGGGAACTTGGAGGGCGGAAGGGAGGGGACTGTGGACTGGGAGGCCAGAACCTGCACGGTGGGCCCCAGCGCAAGAATCATGCCACGAGCGCTGAGGAGCACGGCCTGCGATACGCCGCGCAAGACCACGTTACGACGCAGCGCTCCCAGCGACGGCACGCGGACTCCGCGTTCCGCAAGCGCCGCCTCCGCACTGTCGGCGGAGAGCAGCGTCAACTGGCGCCCCGGCTCACGAAGCACGGAGTAAGTCCCGTTGCCAGCTGCGTATCGGTCGCCCTCGAGCCCTGCTCCAGCGATCAGAGTCGCGTCAGATAGCGACTCCGGGGCAGCGCCGGCAAATGGAATGCGCCAGATCCCTTCCACAACGCCATCAATGTCCGGCAACATCTAGAAGCATGAAAGCAGACATGCATCACAGGCATGTACCCAGCCCAAATGCCTATCGCAGGAGCAGGCCATGCCAGCCATGCCTTGGCTTGGCGAAGCGTGGCAAGTGGAGCGAGCGTGCACGTGTGTGGGGAAAGGTGCCGCATCCACACCCTCTCAGACATGTGTTGACCCCCAGTGGCGGTGCGCGCGGTGCAGTGCGCGGTGCGTTTCAGGGTGCAAGGGTGGCGACCGACGCCATGGGGAAGAAAAAAGCCCATATATGGCAGGCCTTTTAGCAGTGCAAACTGATTCACAGTGCAACAGTTTGGGAGTCTTGGACGTGTGGTGTGCAGCTGATGCCACATAGAGGTAATCTGGCGGCACCATTCTACGACGAACAGAGCCCGATATTCAACGAGCAGCACCACTAGAGGCTCTACTGATGTGTAAAATCTTGGATAGGAATACATTTGTTGTTGATGCAAATTCATGAAGCCTCACTACAAAGCCAGCAGAGGCCAGCACACACCCCAGAACACATGAGCAAATGGAATGACAGCGACACCAACACTTTGCCACCCATGTGGACCCTTCCTGCGAGAGGAACGGCATGGCTACATAGCGTCTGTATTGTATTGGGGTTTGCAAAGAGGAGACGAGCAACATGGCTCCATAAAAATGTTCTCATAGGTGAGAAATATAACCCCTATTGGCTCTAGTAGCTTCAAATGGTGTTTCAAAGTACTTGAAAATAGGGTGCACTGCACAACCCGCACCCTAATGGCTGTCTGCCCTGCTTCAGCTTCTGCACCCTGCCCCAGATCACATTACACTGCACCGCACTGAATTGCGCTGCAGTGCACGACATTGAAGACCTAATGTGCACAGTCCCCGCCGACCCGCATCGCATCTCCTTCCTGCACAGGCACAGCAGAGGTCACACAAAACAACAATGAGATGTAAGGTCAGAGCCTAGACAAGGCTGTGCTTTAGGCCCGACAAGCAGGTACCCCCCCTTGTCTAAGGTACGAAAAAGTCCCAAATTAACACGGCCCGTGGCATACTGTAGCTTAGACAAGGTCATGGCTTACGCACACCACATACAACTACCGAAACACACGTGCTGGTGGAGGAAAGGGGAAGGGGTCCCTATGCATACTGTAGACAAGGCCGTAGCTTGCACCGTACATTGCGTGGTGAGTTGGTGCAAGACAAGGGAATATAATGCACAAGTACCCCAAAAATCAGACCTATGTGGGTTTAAATGGGCGAACACTCACAAAAAATGTGTCCATAACTCTATACTCTATGTAACTGGCAAATTTGTCACCAGACCCATGTCTTATGTGGCTGCACTACATTTGGGACCGAATTAAACAAGTCGCACCCGAGAAAATGGTGGCCCCATCTCCTGATTAAATGGTGGCCCCATCTCCTGATTAAATGGTGGTCCCATCTCCTGATTAAATGGTGGCCCCATCTCCTGATTAAATGGTGGCCCCATCTCCTGATTAAATGGTGGCCCCATCTCCTGATTAAATGGTGGCCCCATCTCCTGATTAAATGGTGGCCCCAGCCCCCGAGAAAAAGGTGGATCCCGCTGTAGCTTAGACATGACCATAGCCAAGACAAGGGGGGGGGGGGGTAGTTTGCCACACGCCCGAAGCTCCACTCCACTCCTCCCCGTCTCCAATTCACGCCAGAAACAGCGTGCATTCCGAGGCAGAATGCTGTTGTGGGCAGAACTCCTGGACACAACCCAAACGCACAAGCACACTGACTACCTGCATCACCGGGACCCTTTCAAAAACGGGAGGCGGGTGAGCGGGGGGGGGGGGGGGTCTGGTCTGGTAGCCCCTGCGGATCGGGACGTGCCCCGGCGTCCCCCTGGCCAAGGGCTCGGGGTCGGGCGGCCCGCCGGTGGCGACACGGGGCCCGCTGATCACCCGGGGGGGGGGGGGCGGTTCCCCCCCCGGGGGCTGTGCAGAGTTCTCCTTAAAGGGGGGTTGGGGGGGGGATCTTGGAACCCAAAATTCCAAAGGTTTGTATGCCAAAAACAGCCAAATCCATATTCCCTTCTGTAAAATGTTTTCCCACTGTGAAATCCGGGTCCGAGCTGGCGGCCGCAAGCAGGTCAACAAAGCGCTCCACACATGCACGTCCTGGTATGCATATGCAGCAATGTTCGGCAGTTCCATTGATACGATGGGTCCACGAGCACGTCAGCTTATGTACAGGTAGCACTTGTGTTTGCCTAGTTACCCTCTTCTGGCCGTGTTTTGTCGGCCAAAACCTCTGGTGGGGGGGGGGGGGTTAGACCCCACCCCCGCCCCCGTTCCCCCAGGAAACGCTGAGTTGTTCAGCAAAACTCTGGGGCTGCGCTGAGCGCTGCGCAGTGCGTGTCCGCCTCCCTCCTGGCGTCCCTTGCACAAGGCGGGGGCACTGGTCAGCGGCTGTCTCGATGTTCGGCGACGTGCGCTGAGCGGCTCGCGTGGCCTGCCGCGCCCCAGAGGCCCCGTCCAATGCCTCGCAGTCCCGGGGCGGGCGCTGTACAGAGGGTCCAGGGGTGGCCCACAGGTCATTCATATGGGCTTTGGGCTTTGGGCTTTGGGCTTTGGGCTTTGGGCTTTGGGCTTTGGGCTTTGGGCTTTGGGCTTTGGGCTTTGGGCTTTGGGCTTTGGGCTGTCCTTCCCGGTCCAAAGTGGGCCTTACGGGCCCGCGGGTTGCCTCTACGGGGAAGCCAGGCTCAGGCGCACCTCACACACCGCCAGCCACGCGGCTGGCGGTTGGGGCCCACGCCTCCTCGTGCGGTCGTGCATTTGCGGTGGCACAGTGCAGTGCTGTGCCCCTGGGTCCCGTGCAAGTGCAGCGGCGAGGGGCGGCAGGCTGCGCGGGCAGGACAGGCAAAGGCTGAGTCCACTACGCACCCCTGTCCTCCCCCGCACGAGCAAGGCAAAGGCGGGTGTGGCTTCTTCACTGAAAGTGGCCCTGCCCAGGTCGAGTGTGGACAACCGAGTCGTCCCATGGTCATTTATATGGGGGGGAAGGGGGGTTCATCCAGCGAGGGCCTCATGTGGTGCTGGCATACACGAGTACAGAATACAGACTTTCCACTGGCGTCTGCCAGCTCAGACATGATCGGATGGAGCAGGGTCCTACTGAGCCACACGCTGGACGCAGCACGTTCCTACTGAGTTCTGGTGGTTCAGGGGGCGGGTATTACTGAGTGGCCTTTGGTGCAGGGCCGATTGCTACTGAGAACCAGTTTCCCTGCCGGACGCTAGTGGCATGTCTGCTCGTGTACACTCACAGGGTCCGAGGTGTTGATGAAGCCCCGCCGCAGGGCCCCTTCGTGAGCGTGGCCCGCGCTCGGCCGCTCGCGTCGGGCCACTCCAATCGACAACAGGGCCCCGGACCAGAGGTACACTCCGCGTGGAAGGCACCGCAGGACGCCGGATGGCGCAGGGTGGCCGGGGTGCGCGCGTGCGGCAGTCGCATGCGCCGCATGCACGGGCCACAAGCGCAATGCCCTCCCCCGCTCAGGCCAGCCCTATGCCCAAGGGTACCCACATCCCAACTGAAGGGTCAGGGGGTTGGCTCGGGTCAGCGGCCAGGAACACCTGCAGCGCAAAAATGAAAAAGGCAAAGGGGCAACGTGCGGGGAATCGCCCCACCACACATCCCCGGGGGTTATGGCCGTCAGCCTGGGGGTTCCGCTGCACGCGGGTTGACACGAAATTGACCGAAATTGGCCCCCTGGCCGCCCCCAATTTGACCAAAATTGATCGTTTTGGCGCTCCTGTGTCAACCAACATGGGCTGAGTTGGCATTCCAAGTTTGACCGAGATCGGGCGTCTTGGCGCCCCAAAAATGGCCAAAATTGCCAAAAATCGGCCAAGAAAGACCGGTGGGGGGGAGGGGGGGGGAGACCTAATGAATTTCAGAGTATTGAAAAGACGGAAAAACAGACATGCAGTACAGCAAGACTGCAGATTGGGGTCATGCGCTCCACAGTAAGGCATAAGTGCATCTTTGCTCTCTACGCTGGTTGAACCTCAAGACACGCTCTGTGTCAAAGTAAGACGGTGGGGGGGGGGGGGGTTGGCACAAGGCCTCGTGTGCCTTTGGCGGCGCCTATTGGCCTCTCGCCACTGCTCATTCTGACCCTCCCTGGGTCCGAACGTGTTTTGGTTGTGTCATTTGGGGGGGGGGGGGGGTTGTAATTTCAAGAATGAAGACTGCGGATTTATACGATTTATAAGCCATAAACTGTGGGCCGATGAAACTTCGCCCATCGCAGTGGAAACACGCCAAAAAGGCCGCGTCGTGGGGCCAATGAGCAGCACCAGCAGGCCCTCGTTGGTGCTACACGAGTTTCTATGTACTCCCGTGGTCACCAACTGACCAGCCAACAACGGCCCAAGGGTCCCCTGAAATCATGCCAAGAAGGCAACAAACTCACGCACCGCCACACAGCCACCGC